>BLFK01000947.1:214910-239910 GCA_014634185.1 Astreopora myriophthalma | reverse complement strand
GCTTCGTACGCTTAGACATGTTTCGTCGATGCGAGCCTTACTCAACTGAATGAATTCTATCAAGACTTAAGATGTTTGCATTTTTTTGTCTTGAAACGGATGGAAATGTGAATAATTATCTTTAAAAGCACTAGAACATTTTTCCACGGGGCCGAACAATTTTTGCGAGAGCCGGCGTGTGCCGACGTTTTCTTGAGTAGTTTGTTTCAGCTACTTTTAAGTGTGTGTCATCCATGAAAAATACTCAAGTACTTATCAAAACTTTTGTAAATGTATGTTATCCAGACCGCGATTTGAAGCCAGTGTATGTAACGATGGATGTGCGTGAGTTTATGCCCCTTAGTGCCGGTAACGGAGCGATGTCAGAATACCCGTCCACTTATATTATTTGCATATTGCCTTCTTCTCTTTAAGAGCGAGACACAGATAACAATATACCCTATTTATATGCTAATAGGTGGACGGGTATTATGCAATCCAGCCGGCAAAAGATTTTTTTTTCTTGGTGCTCATTTCATCGCGCTTCAAGCTCCACGAACATGTCAAAAATTGTCATAAATATAGCGCTATTGTTGACTTTATGACACCAAAACAGTTCACAAAGTTTGATTGACAGCAGCAAACTTCCTTATACTATATTCTTTACAAAGTTCTTTATAAGAAAATGGTTTGAGCCCAGGAGTAAGAGTCAAGTCACTTCCGGCTCTGAGGATGGCTTCCTCACAGGTTGTCGAAACGTCAGTCAACAACAACAGTCCTTCTCAGGACTCCACTCACCCAGATGATCATTTTCAATCGAAAAAGTTCTTTATATTATATTCTTTATACTATTCATCAACGATCTACCACTGCATGTCAGTTTACAAGTAGACCTCTATGCTAATGATACTACCCTTACAGCATCTGCTCACTTTAATAATTTACCTGACTTTCACTAAATAACTCTGCGAATGAAATACGTCGGTGGGCCGACTCAAATAAACTCCCAATTAACGAGTCAAAGTCCAAAGTCTTAACAATCACCGGGAAGCGTTTGGCGTCCAAGATCAATGATGAACTTGTTGTCACAGTTGAGGACAATAGGCTCGTAAATGTTAAAAGTGCTACGCTTTTAGGTTTAACAATCGATAGTTCATTCTCATTTGATTGTCATGTTGAAAAGCTTTGCAATAAGCTTGCCTCGCGCATAGGTGTTTTGAGTAAAATCAGAGTCTTTCTGTCACTTAAACAGCGATTGTTGTTCTATAATGCCATTATTCGCCTGGTAATGAGCTATGCTGACGTTATTTGGTCGTCGTCATGTGACAAGGATCTACTTTACAGAGTCTTGAAATTACAGAAGCGTGCAGCTGGGATCATTTTACATGCCGACCGCCTAGACCCCTCTGTGACACTTTTCAATAAGCTGGGATGGATACTTTTTAATGAACAACCAGAGATTATGGCCAGACATAATGTACTTTATGTCAAGGCGTGGTGCACACGTGATAATCCGTTGAGTAGGTTGTACAAGGTACGCCAAGCCGAGCCAATGGAATTTGGGGGCGTTGCTTCCTTACCAAAGGTCAACTTTCAATATCTCAGAAGCGTGACCTTCTTTTCTTTGCCATCGACAAGAACAGATCACCTGGAAGAAAAATCTTACCCGCCTCCTTCCCCTTCACCTACCGACGGATTATTACTGCTGTTTCATTTGGCTTCTTGTTCCTATTTAATATATTTGTTTAGGTAGTTTGGCGGATTTTTTGTCGCCCCACTTTTATCAGTTACTTATGAATAACTTTTGTATAGATCGCTGTGTTGGAATTCTGTTACATCTGATGTTATTAAACTTGCCACAATCGTGGCCAGATTTATCCAACACTGGGGTTTGTTTTAATAATTTAGTATAATTGCAAGTTACCGGGTATTAAGCGAACCGCTAAGAGATAAGAGATGGCTGTTTTTGGTCTACTGCATGCCTTGATATAAAGAGCTAAATTAACAAATGTGCTATTTTTTATAAGCGCATAAATGGCTCTCTTCCGAACTATCTTAATGAACACTTAGTAATTAACAATACACAACATAATAGAAGCACACGATATGCCAGCTATAATTCTGTCTGCCCTTATTATAAGCGTGTGACTGAAGGAGGCCGTTCTTTTGCTGTATCAGCAGCAAGACTTTGAAATAATGTGCCTCTAAATACCAGAAAATTAGACTCCGTTAAGTCCTTGAAAACTAATTTATTTAAAACGATTTTCGCAGCGCAGCCACATTTGGAACATTTTAGGATTTAACTCATAATTTTAGCTTTTTAACTTTCATTATATCATATATTTGTATTCATAGTTTTATTTTCTGAGGGCCGCCACTTTATTAGCCTTTGGCTATTAAATGTTTAACCCTCTTTAAATAAAGTCTTTACTTACTTACTTTCGCCCAAAAGACCGAAATATTCCCAGAGGCTTTCGTGAAGTTAAATCTGTTGACCAATCACAGCTGACTTGCTGTGAATCTGAAAAAAAAAAATAAATAAATAAAATAACGCCGCCCGTTGTTAAATCGGGCAGCGGAAATGGATGTCGCGGAAAACAACAAAATTATGTGAGTTATGTTGTATTGTTGTGTAGTAAACAATATCCGGGTCACTGAGCAAACAACTGTGAAGTGGCCTTTTTTGATAACAATGAGGATAGTGGGAGGCAAAACACCAAATCTGGAGACTCCTGACCAATCAACGTTCTTGTCTTAAAAGATGGTCAAGGACCACAGTCACCCCATCCTACGAAAGGTTACATAAGGCGACCTGCCCTGTGTGCCAGAGGGCTTTTCCCCCTCTTCTAAAAAGGGAGACGGGATTGAGCTGCGAAGCCGTGAAAGAGGGTCGCGAAGCGGCATTACCTCGCTCTCTACGCTTCTCGTCGCTGGTGAGCGAGAAGACCTCTGGCATCCAGGGTAGAGTTCGCCAGAGGCACCCTTCATGACTTAGATGCCAGTTACATTAGGGTTTAAAGACTAAATTAACCCGTTACACCTGAAATTATGCATGGGAGAATTATGCTTCATTTCGTTTTGTGAGAATATGTTATAGAACTTGACTCAAGTTTTATTTCTTGCTCTCCACTAAAGGTAGACTCAATAAAAAAGAATTGGAAAATGATGCCGAATTGTGCTGCTCTAGTATCATAGTATACAGGTCTATTATTTAGACGTGCAATGGAAGCCAAACATTTGAAATGGTATTACAAGTCAATGTCTTTTCCTGTTTCTAGTCATAAGGTACTTCTGTCACAGTCATGAAATTGTCTTTGCTTTCATTTTTTTTTGAACGTGTGAAACATTCATGTCACAAGAAACTTTAACAACTCAGTTGACTAAATGCAACCAAATCCTTTGTTGTCCGATTCACACCATTTTAATTACTGTTAGCTTCTCAGTTCACCTAGTAAGTCAATGACCGACCGGGCTTTTCTTGAGTAAAACATGCTGTTTCATTCCTAACTCGTCTGCATTTACAGATGAACACAAACGCTTTCCAAAATATTTTGTTTTTCCAAAATAGCATTTTCCGCAAGAAATGGGCTGTTTATGAGGAAATGCAAGCACATTTCCGTAAAAAACAGCATTTTTGTGTTAACTTTGTAAAACTAGGACACCAGAGTCGGAATATTTAGCGAAAGAACACAGAAGAGGAGAGTTTTTGAGAACAAGACATTATTGCAAAATTTACGGATAAAGAAATAATTACTGTAAAAGTACGCAAAACCTTAGTAGTTCTCGCGGACTACTAAATTTGCTGGGACTTTATTAACAAAAATGATCCTTTTTTCACTGCCATGAAAAAGAAATGCCACATATATATACATACTCAGCGGAAGGCCAAACACAAAACCTGCTAAATCTTCAACTTAATTCGAAATACTCTTTAAGAGCCAGAAAAACTAATGATTTAGACTCATGTGTGCCACTGTTACAACGTAAACAGTCCAAAAAGACGTTATATCAAATAAACACACTATTCGGTCTTTACATTTGACATTACACATTAGTTTTTTAGCCCACGTTACAGAAATTTCGCAGCCAGTGATATCCAGGGAACATAACAAGTGTTATCTGTGATGTCTGATGCCGCGGAAATAATGGAGCATGAGATGACACATGCTGCAGAAGTTCTGCAGCCTGCAATAACCCCCATGCCACTGAAATTTTGCAGGCTGTGATGTCTTATGATGCAGAAATTCTGGGGCATGAGTAACCCAATGCTGCTTAACTTCTGCAGCCTGCCATAACCCCAGTGTGACAGAAATTTTGCAGCCTGTGATGTTAAATGCCACGGAAATTCTGGAGCCTGTGACGACCCATGCTGCAGAAGTTCTGTGGCCTGCAATAATCCATGTCGCAGAAATTCTGCAGCCTGTAATTTATGATGGGTTGTAACTAGTGTTGGCTGTGACGTCTGCTGACATTGCAGAAATTCTGCAGACTGGGATGAACCATGCTGTAGAAGTGTGGCCTGCAATAATCCATGTTGCAGAATTTCTGCAGCTTGTAATATAGGACATTACATAATTAGTGTTGCTTGTGATGTCACAGAAATTCTGAAGCCTACAATGATCCATGTCGCAGAAATTCTGCTGCCTGTGATTAAATTTTGCAGCCTGTAATTTCAATTATGCATGTGATTGTTCATGAAACAGCACCACAGACGTGTTTAAATGGTGTTCATAGTTTTGTGAGTTTGCAAAAAACTACTTTTGACCCTGATAACTTAAAAATTGGCGAGGACCTTGCAGACCTTGCTACACATATTATGGCGGATGATGTAATTAAATCCTTAATATGACTACTTAAAAATTCAAATGAAATGTCCAAGGAGCAACACTTCTATTAAGTGCTCCAACTGGGTAACTCCACAGCATTGCATATCATTGTGGGGGACTTTACAGGAAGTGGATAGAGTTCCTAATGATTTTCTTTCTTTTTTTTTATCTGTCAAATCATTTGTGTCAGCAATACATCCATTCAGTAAAGTCCACTAACAAAAACATACAAAAGGAAAACATAATACCAACATTCCAAAAGTGCATTGTAAAGTTATCTTAGACTCTAGGGTGTGGGCTACACAGGTAAGTAGCCACATTGCCACCTCAAAAAGTTTATGTTGAATACTGTGGAGTTACCCATCTTTATGTTTCACTAAAGAGGAGTGTGGAAATCCTTGTCTGTAATCTTGCAAGTTCAGGTTGTGATGCAGTGCTCAACCACACTGCATTTCTGCCTTCCTTTAAGGCTGCCACCATGGCATATCCTTTGTTGCTGCCAATATCTACCACAGCATCCCCTTCCCTTGACAGATGATTAACAAGCCAGGTGTAGGCTTTAACTGGTAGTGATTCTGAACTGCTACACTGTGAAGGAACATGCTCCACAAATATCACATTCTCCCTGCTTGCAACAGAAAAATGCCTCGATGTCATCTGTCTTGACACTGACCAGTGTCCTACCACAAATGTGCTGAGGGACTCCTTCAAATATGGCCCTGAAATGCACGGTTGTAAGAGTTAGGACATGCCCATGTAGAGATGTGCCTGTACAGGTACATGTACATATATTCGTTATTTATTATAAAATGATTCTTTGTTATAACTGAAACATCACAAAATAATAATTGAAGGAATTTGTGGTGGTCAGCTCGAAAGCTATAATGTTCCTCCTGTATTTTACCTTGACTGTCACTTGACGGCCTATTTTGGACATAGAAATGTCCTGTTTGTGCATGTGTAGCACCCTCTTCCATCATCTTGTCTTTGAGCTTTTTAACATCATCAACTATTGTAAAGAGCACGATGTTAAAGGATGTCAACTTTGTAAAGTTGACTCTTGAAATCACCCCAATAGCATCAGAGGCATTCTGTGAACAACAAAAACATTTTTTTTAAAGTAATAATATTTAAATTCTTGAAATGAAATTTAATGAAAGAAATTGTATTTTGTCAGTTACTAAAATCAACAACAAAACAAAAACAGGCAGGAAACTAGCAAACATTCACACAACATGCACACTTTGACACCAAGTCGCACATACTGACAAGGCTGATTGGCCACTGAAAAATTGATTGATAGATAATGTATGGAATTTTAATGCCTTTCAAATGTGGTATTTATTGTCCACTGCAATTTCAGGTTTGCCAGGAAGGTGCCACCAGATACAGTGAGTAAATTTCAGTTCACAAAGTCTAAACAGTATGGAGAAAATTGGTCTCTATCAGGCTTACCTTGCAATGCTCACCAGCTTTCCCTATTGCCAAAAAGGCTCCTTGAAAGTGTGGCAGCTTAGCAACAGAATTCTGCTCAACATCAAGCAGTGTTTTGCTAGAAATGATTAGCCCCATTGCACCCAACTGCCCATTTATAAGATCAGTCACTACAACAGCTTCTCCATCTTTCTTTCGCTTCAAGTGGTCTAAGAATTTCTGGAACTCATGGGTCTGTTCCAAATCTTTTCCCTGAAAAATGGAAAAGAGAGTAAATTGGATAGCCTTTAAAAAGCAAGATAAAAGTCCAAAGCCTCTGGCGTCAAAACTTGCAAAATAGGGCCACTCAAATTACAACTGGAGCCAACTGGGATATTGTTAGGTGTTGCTGGACATGTGAACTAATAAACAACAATAATTTCTGCCCTCTGAATACTCACTGTAAACTGCAAGAGCTTTTCAGGGGATACAGTACTGCCAAATTCAGTTTGAACATCCTCCTAGGTATTTAATTTGAAGAAGTTAACAATAGCCTCCTGGACGGGCCTTAAAGACTTAATCTCTGTTGCAGCACTTTTAAGTTCCTCTAGGCTCATCTCACATTTTGCTACCTGGAAACAAAAGTACAAAGTCATTTATCCAGAAACTGATACAAAAGAATTTCAAATTAATCTAAAATTCTATGAATAATTAATAAGGGTGTTAGCAATAAAGCCACAACATTCATGTCAAACTGGCATTTCGTCAGTCTGTTTTTCAGCCTGCCATGGCAAAATATTAATACCCAAACAAATTCCCCCTTTCGTGTTACTTAACAACTGAGCCTAAAAAGGGTAAATGCTCTTTAAGTGACACTGGTCTCGCACTCTATCTCAGTAAAGATCTACATGCACAGAATAACACCCATCATTATTATGCTCTGAACTTGAAAAATATTTGTTTTCAAGAAGAACAACCTCAAACAAGCACAACACACTTCCATTGAAAGTTGAGTTTCCTCAAATATTGTTTTCATAAAGTTTAAAGCTTTATAAACTCTTTGTGTCCCAAAACATACCTACCAAACTTATTCTCATTCCATGCTAATCATGAAAGAACACATCCCGTTAAAAATTAAGCAATTATCATGGCAGACTGTGAATCTTACCTTTTCCAAAAGATAAGTTTGGTCTTTTGATGATAATTTACACAAAGGTTTCAATTGCCACTGCCTCAGCACAGGTTTCCCCTTTTTAACAATGTCTGTTGGCTTAGCCACTTGTCCTTTCAATTCAGCTTTTTCAAACAAATCACTCAAAGCCTGAAAGTGTTTCCAACCCTCTCCTGGTAGTTGTGCCATGGTGAACACTTCGCTCAAGTTCCTTTTCTAAAAATGCACATGCACATCAGTCTCATACAGCTACTTCTGACACAAGGAATATTTTTTTCAGCCGGATAGTACTGTCTTAATTACAGTGAAAAAGCACCTAAGAGATAAGAGCCCTATAGAGGTTTAATAATGTAGTGATCTCATCTCTAACACATTGATATTATACAACATTATTCACTCTTGATAACATCATCATGGGGAAATTAAAATGTTGAGCATGAATTCTTTGCTTAATTTCCCCTGTCACTGCTTGAACAAATCTCTCTTGATCACAATGGCTCTTTTTTGCATTTCTGACAAGGAATGACAAGGAACCAGTCATATAGGCAAAGTCCTTTCTATTGAGGACAATCACTTTAAAGTGCATTATTGGAAGGGAACCTACTTAGGCAAATGGTCTCCTCTGCATCTTCCACGTAGAAAAACAGAGCCTTGGCTGGAAGAGCTTCCCAAAACATGCATTGTGTGCTGTTCTTTCCAGCTAACTGAGGACAGCAAGCTCATGCCGTCCACAAGAAACTTTCTCAAGCAGTGGTACACTGCACTGAGGAATTTATAGCCGTGAATTTCAGACTCAGTTGAAGAAAGTTGTAGCCCAATATCTGTAAGCCAAGGACATTTGTAAAAGAAAACACTGTTGACGAAGAATTAAGGCCCGTGAGGCACAGAAGTGGAACTATATATATGTATTTTTGTACATGTATGCAATAATCTTAAATGAGATCATTTATGCGTTATCAAGTCATCCCAGGATTTGTGTGTTTTTAATGAATGAAAGTACTGGGACGGTAAAGCACACTAAATACAGTTGTATAATCTCTGTGACATACGATAAAGATCTGTGCAATCCTATCATTATTTTCAGGGGCCTCCAAAAGTTCTGCAACATCCACCCGTTTAAAATAGCGTTTAAAATAGCATCATTTGACAGGGATGCAGGATTTCTGTGGCTTCAGATTATTTTAAGGAAGTCGCAAAATTTCTGCTGCATGTTACCATTTAGGTTATTGCAGAATTTCTGCGACATCCAACGACTCAAGAAAGCCGCAAAATTTCTGCAGTATCCAATCATTTAGAAGGGATGCAAAATTTCTGCGACATCCAGCCATTTAAGCCAGCTGCATCCTATCTTTTGAGGGGTTGCAAAATTTCAGCACCATTCGATCATTTTAGTGGGCTTCAGAATTTCTGCAGCATCAGTTCATTTAAGAGGGGCCTCAGAAATTCTGCGACATACCACTATTCAAGAACGCCACAAAATTTCTGTGGCATCATATCATTTACTGGGGGCTTGAGAAATTCTGCGACATCCAACCAATTAAGACAGCTGCAAAATTTCTGTGATAGGGTTCCAGAATTTCTGCAGCAGTTGGCTACAAAATCTGGTAATTTCGCGTGGCTGCGAAATTGTTTTCGGTATCCAGCCATCTGCCATGATGGCTGCAAAACTTACGTGGGATAGAGCCAAAACGATGACCGTAATAGTAATATCTTGCACCAAGAGAAGATAATCTTCTCTTGCTTGCACTTTTCTCGGACTTGCTCCACATTGCAGAAATAAATAAGTATCCTTAGTTGATCTTTAAACAGTGTCCGTGAAAACTCACGAATTAAAACGTTTTTGTAAAACCCTCTGACAAAAACTACAAAGTTATGTTAGAAAGAGCTATTTCGGAAAAACACAAAATATTTTGGAAAGCGTTCACAGTGACTGTGAGGTTTGTATGAAAACAGTATACCACCTCCAGCTAGCTTTCATCATAGTTAGTCTACTAACTATGCTTTCATTTAAAATCCTTTGATAACTGGGAACACAATTTCGACTTCTGTAAATGGATGAACAGTTGCTGCGTTCAGATATTTTCATAATGTCCTCTTTGAATATGATATGACTAGTAACGGTACAGAATTATGTGTCCCTAAACTCAAACGTTTTTCATTGCCTTCTCAAATAGTGGAAATTGAAATTGTTCCTTGCAATGAGGTGAGAATCTTGGATACATTGATGTAAATTGTTAAAAGCTGTTGAATTTGAAATTGTTTCCAATGTAGTGAAACTTTGTGTAATTAGAAATCACTGCACAGAGTAGAAGGAAACGAAAGTGCCGTTTCAAATATTTCAATGGAATTCAAATTGTTGCTTGCAATGCTGTGAAATTCTCGGTTCATGGATGTAAATTGTTTCGAATTGTTTCAAATTGTTTCGAAATGTTTCGAATTTCAGTGTAACCCTGTTTATACAAGCCATGAGATAATTTACAGAAGCGCTGAACATTGCATTATTAGCGGATGGTCATATTAGCGTGATAGGTCAAATTAAAGTTAATACTTGTACCGGGTGGTTTAGGACAGCAAGTATCCCCAAAGTGTGACCATTTGGGATTATTCATATCCTTTGTATATATATACATATGCAATTAGACTATCCAACTAGAGGCGTTTTTTTCATGGCATCTGATCAGATAAGGACTACACACGAAAGAAAAGTGGTCTTTCTTTTTGTATTGCTGCTGTAAATGATATTCTTGTGACAGAATTATTTAGTTTGACGCAACGGCGGGGCCGAATTAGTCATTTAATCTGCTGTTAAATGTGTATGGCTGCTGGCTTCTTTTGCCACAACGAGAGCACAAACTCCGTTTGAGAACGAAGTGTTTGCGGGCGAATACCATCATTTCCACCTTTGGCATTTTTGTTAAAGTCACTTTTGGCTTCTATGCAAAAATATTTGTTATTTCCATAGGTTTTTTTCCATAGGTTTTTTTCCCATAGGTTTGGCAATGGAAAAAAATCCGCCAAATTTGTCACATTGCGAAGCTCGCCACATTAATTAGCCACAATTACAGCATGCGGTTGAATTAAGCGTGTATCGCACATTTTAAGTCTTCATGGTTTCTGACTTCCTTTTTCCACAACAAGTGCCTTGTGTTCAAACGCTGTAGGAACACGGTCATTGTGTTGCTATGGTCACAGGTTTCACGGTAAAAATATTGTAGAACAAATCTATGTTGCTTTCTTTGTTTCTGAGTTAAATTCCACGGTGGTACGGCGATCCTAAGTTCAGTTATCATCCCAAACCAGAGACCATATAAAGTTCCTCTAAAAACCATTTCGAGTCACCTTAGGACATGAACGTAGCAACGAAAAAAAACGTATAATTTTGATCACATTTTACAAGTTTTGAAAAAAATATTCCTGGCCAGTCTAGCCCGTTGACGCCAGTGAAGCACCGTCACGATTGCCAACTCGTAATAATAGCAGCAAATAATGTATTGTAACCTCAGCTTGAATTTGTGATCCTACTTGTTAATTGACAGCTACTAGTCGGGGCAATCGATGAAAAATGATCAACCCCTAATTGTAATTGGTGAAATTCTTGATGTTGCAAATTACTCAATACGGCGTCAACAATTACAGGGGTAGCGCGGTGTGAGTTGATGGACAAATCGAACTCTACTCGGTAGAATGATTTTAAAGGTCAAATGCAACGAAATTTGGACAATTTTTCTTTTGTCCTAAAACCTTTCAGAAATCTTCGTTTACATCATCATAAATAAGAATCAGTTCTTAAAAGTGGGTTTTGTGAGAACTGTGGCGCTTAAGGCATCAAAATCCGACGATTTCCGAGCACTTCACGAAAACGAACCAGAAATGGCCGCGCCTGGAATGGAAACTAGTAAAAGGGTATTTGTGACGTCATATTTGTCTAGCTAGTCTTTTCACCTACAGGAAATTCAGTAAATCTGCTAGTTCGAGTGTTTATCGTCCACGCGTTGGCGAGAATGGATGGAGAACTTGATTTCGACGATGTAAATAACCAGATACAGCCTTATCTGTTTGAACCACTGGCATCAGGCAGCGATTCCAGCTACAATTTTAGGGAATCGGACTCGGCGAGTGAAGATGGCGACTACGATGTCAACCAGGAACGAATTGGGCAAGTAGATTGGTGAACCTTTGAGATACTAAGCTTATTGAAGATCTGTTCTTAACAAGAATTGTTGGTCAATAAATAATTTAAACTTTCCTTGGAGTCTTTGTCTTTTTTGTAGCAAGTTATTTCTAGAATAGCTTATTCGTCAGTGGAAGCTAACGACTGATGTCTCAAAGACACAGTGATAGCAGTGTTTTGCGCCGGAGTGGTTTAGTATTTGCCTTGTTTTCGTTGTTTTATATGATATGTAGGTGCTTTTGTGGAGACCACGAGACAATGCCAACCTTTCGGGAGAGTGTCTGCTGTCGTGAAAATTCTAAGGTCTGCGACAAAAATAAATACCGTCCGGAGTGGTGTGCATCACCGAGAATGAAAACTTTTCAGCTGTTTGTACCAATCCCGCAGTATAACAGAAACAGCTTTTAACCACTACTTAGAGAGCGAGGGTCCAATTGATGACAAACCTCTTAATGAGTATGCGTTTTTTCTCTTTCTTTATACATTATAATGATTTGCTGTAATTAAATGCGGCACAAAACACCATGTTCGCTGTTCTGAAGTTTGTATTTCCCGCTCTTCTAGCGCGGGGAAGCTCACCAAAAATGACGTCACAAGATCTCTTTCCGATAAATTTTCCGAAGTTTGTCCGAACCGTTCCGTTTGTGACACGAAGAAAAAAGGCTGTTTTTAAAGTGAGATATCTCAGCGACCTTTTGACTAAATCGTTTAAGACTTCGGATTTTGATTATTCACATTGACTTTCATTTTAACTTTAAATAATGGTAGGTCCAATTTCGTTGTATTTGACCTTTAAAACCTAATAATATACATGAAAAAATTTATCGATTCTGATTGGCTGAGAGAAGTGCAGTTTTCAGGAAACATGATGCAGAAAAACGGTAATTCAATGCAGAAAAAAGGAATTTCGGTGCAAAAAAGAAAAAAAAACGGCTTAAAAAAACTTTAAAAACATTGAAAAACCTGTTGTTTTGACTGAACGCGTGATGATACATTTGCAGGGTTTGAATAAATAGCCGATTTCCGAGTTGCTGTTTGCCTCTGGTTGAAAGCGAGTCTTGTCTTGGTGCACAACCATTCAAATGGAAATGAGTTGGGTATTTTCATGCAAATCAAACTCATTATCATTTGAATGGTTTAGCACCAAGACTCGGTTTGAAGCAGAGGCAAACTGCAACTCGGAAATGGCCAATTATTTTTGCAGGAGATTTACTTGCGTTGCTTCTGCATAATTATGATAAGCAATATCGCAGTTTTTTCACAAATATCATTAATAAGTAATCACATGATTTTTCTCGTGCAATTTGGAATAAATAAGCATGAGTAAATTTTTTTCAAAGACCACAAATTGCACGAGCCCGTAGGCGAGCCCGTAGATTTGCGGTCTTTGAAAAAAATTTACGACTGCTTATTTATTCCAAATTGCACGAGAAAAATCATGTGATGACCTGTAAAAATTTAATCAAAGTTCATATTACAGAATAGCGAAAGCTGGTTGTTGGTGAAAGTACTTTGTAATATAGAGGTAGCAGCGGTTAAGATACTGGTGATAGTAGCAGTAATAGGTTCGAACTGAAAATGACAACTAAGTACATTTTAACTTAGAGAAATGATGAAAATTGACATGCGGAATAAACGTCATAACTAAAGTGAAAACTAATAGGACCTTAAGAGATCTTTGACATAAGTCGCAATAACGCAACATGCTAAGAACTAAGCATACCCTTAGATCCTTTAGCCAA
Organism: Astreopora myriophthalma; assembly: GCA_014634185.1. Taxonomy (NCBI): domain Eukaryota; kingdom Metazoa; phylum Cnidaria; class Anthozoa; order Scleractinia; family Acroporidae; genus Astreopora; species Astreopora myriophthalma. The sequence goes on along the minus strand of BLFK01000947.1, from coordinate 226,608 downwards.
CAAAACGTGGCTTGACAATCATAAAACTAGTGTAATTGATTCCAACACTATTTGCTTGACATCAACATTAGATCGTATTCACATTCTCACGGTTGAACAGGAACGAGCACTCAGTGGAGGCTCGATGGAGGGAAATAATTTTCATCTGACAAGGGTTGTTCGTACTTTTTACCCAAAATATGCGGAATTTTCAGTTAGAATGCAAATGTAAGACTACTTTGGTGAGCCCGACCGGAAAATTTCCGAAATTTTTGGAACGTCTTGAAAGGTAGTTCAAAATTTCCAATCGGAATTTCGGAATGGAAAGTGCGTGTGCCATTTTCTTAGTGAATTTTGAAAATGGAACACGCCGATACCAACTTTCCCATTCAGGCGTCTTTGCTTACCATTTGAACAAACCGAGGACCAATCGCTTTCCGCTTGTTAATGGTAAACAACCAAGATTTCCCCGTACAGGCCTCCATTCCATGTTCGTTCCAGCCCAACCGTGAGAATATGAATACGGCCTATAATAATGAGTCAATTAACTAACAAATGAAAAGGTAGAATTTACTTCGGTCGACGACTCACACCAAAGGATAATTCGGTAAAATAGGGGCAAAAGTGAAACAGAGGGCAGCGGATCCTACGATCATTGAATGGTAATATGTGAACTCTATAACTGTTTGTAAGTAGCTTTTATAACGTTTATACGTGAATACAACTTAGGTGTTAGCTAGGACGTGCGTTCTACTCTTTTCTAACTCCTTCGCAGAACACTTAGTAGCTACTAATAAGCATGGAACTGCGGCACATCATAAGCGAGTCGTAGTGATGAATGAAGCACGTTTTATTTGTAATGGTATCTATTTATAATTATCCCAAAGTCATGAGAAAATAACGAAGGGAAAATATGCGTTTAAAAAATAGAACTAATTTGTCTGCAGTCTGAAGAGTCTGAAAGTTCAAAGTAAAACAAACTGAACCTTTTTCTAGCCGCAACTTTCTATTCATTTCACGTTCTGTAAACCAGCGCTGGTCAGTTAAATGTATAGTGTAACTGTAGATAAAGAACTGTTCCGTTTGATCACGACACTCTGCTCAATCAGCTGAATGGTTACTCCTTTTACTGCACCACAATTCTGGGTCAGAATGTACTCCGTTGAACTGTCCTTAAGCTTAGGACTTGCAACAGCTCAGCTTACTGTAGTGTGGTGACTGAAAAACTTTGTTCTTTTAATATAAATGCTAATTAGACTCACTAGCCTCATTCATGTAAAACTGAATTATTTTGAATTTTGCGCATGCTGAAGAGGCTGGTGAGGCTAATTAGCAGAAAGATAAACTAAACTAATTAATTTGCGACCATTTATGCACTCGGTGTATGGCATGCAAGTGAACATGCGACTCCTGTTCCGAGAGAAACTGGCACCTAGTGCCCAGGAATCATGATAGCAAATACGTATCAAAGGGCTCTATGAGCCAAGTCGTGGTATTACATTGGCTGGAGGTTCGTGATGGCTGATAGCTGAGAGTTGGCCAAATTTTTACTGTTAGCTGAGAAGCAAGTCAAAGTAGGGGTTTGGGTTGTGGGCACTAAAACAAAGAACTGACCCGCCAAAACAAATCCACAACGACCGTAACCGCAAAGCTCCATAAGTGTATATTATTGCGGGATTATTTCTGATGTTTTAACCCGCTCGCTTCAATACAGGCATCCCTGAAATCTTTTCATTCTACCTAGGCCTTGCGGAAAACGCCTCGATCTTCCGCGCGAGGCAAGGGCATGTTTGATCAAGCTTGACAGTTAGTGACTGTGCACAAACGGCGGAACTGAGCTTCTTCGAGGAAAGTGACGAACAAGGGTAGTAAATTTAGGCTGGGACTCCACTTCCAGTGGAAGCATTCGTAATAAGTTTCCTTAAACCTTGCTGAGCAAGTGTTTGATTCTCAATGCTAAATATTTGCTTACCTCAAGTTTCGATCAAATCGTTTAAAAGTATTGAAGTGTTATCAGGTTTCAGATCTCGGTTATTTTTACCGTTGAGTCTTTGACAACAATCATAGAAACATTCCGCAAGACAAGCAACGGGGCCCCCTCCGAAAGAATGTCCTCGATTTTAACGAACAGACCTTAATATGGACCCTGCCCATCAATCCCCGTTTTAAAAGCGACGATTGGTATGTGTAGTGTATGTTACAGAGGATAGAGCACTTGCATTAAACTTCTCTAATGATGAAATTTTTACAGAAGACTAGTGATGTCATCTTGGCCGTAGCCAATGACGTTACTAAGCTTTCTTGTCCAAGGCTTGAAATACGGGAGAACAGCCGGTTAACTGTCTCGTCAGGTAAGAGACTGCCAGGGCCATATGGGTTATTCTAACCGGCACGGGGCTGCGGGCGGAATATGACCTCCGGCAGTAATTAATCGACGAATTAGTGCAGTTTATAGAATGATTAGTTGTGATATTAACCATTATAAACATGGCGAGACAAAAGCACCGTAATTGAAAGAGACGAATCCGCTCCATCCTAAGTGCCAAAGATCCCTTTGGGGGCTCGAACTAATTGGTTTGCTTTTGAGTTTTCGAGTCGAGTCTTAATCCGAGTCTCCCGACAAAGGCATAGAGATGACGATCTGGAAAGTTCTTTTACATTTTCATCATTAGTTTCTTAACATGAGCACCGATGGCCATAATAGCGGTAGTTCAATAATGTCATACATACCGGTAATATGCCTTTCCCCTCATGACGTAACGCATCACAATTCTTTTCTTCAGTGATTATCATAAATACCACAATGCAATGTTTCAATAGTCACTCAAAGGGTGAATTGTGACGCATTACGTCATAAGGAGGTACGGTCTATTTCACGAGCTGTTAGGCGAGTAAAGTTTTCAACGATATTGAAATATATTGCGTGGTATTTATGGGAATTATCAATGACAAGGACAACGACAACGACAAGGATAACAATAACGATAAAAATGATAATGATTAATTAACGGTACATCCACAAAGGTGGCTCTTCACCAGTTAAAAGTCCTATGCTTAAATTATAGTACTAGATACATCCACATGCTAAGCACACGACTTTATAAAATTGCACATAACTGAGTTATAAAAGCACCTGGAATTATGAGGAACAAGCGCGAGCTTTGTTGAAAACACAGTTACTATCTGATTTCCCGGAAACGAGAATGACAGACAACTTTGTTGGAATAAATTTGGCCACGCTTTGTGGCAAGTTTAATTGAACAAATTATCAAACTCATAACACCGCAATAAAAAATAAAGTACTTAATCTCCTGTTGATAAATGGGGCGACAAAATTTCGCCACAGGCCACAGTATGTGGCTTGAGCCCCAATAAAAAACAAAGCTCGCACTCAACTACGGACATGGCAATGTAATGAGGTGAAGAGGCGTGTTGAGTCACAGCCCATTGTCTGACCGACTCAACAGGCATTCCCACCCACTCAGCCTAAATCCAAAAACTAAAGGAGTTAAGATCACCAACACTGAGAAAGAAAACAATTAATGAGCTACTTGCCTGAAAAGAGATTTCTTAGTGATCTGTTGTAAAGATATTTCTGAGGATCTGTTCAATCTGATGGCGAGGATTATCACGTGAGCACCACGCCTCGATATAAATTACATTATGTCAGGCCATAATGTCTGCTCTTTGCTGAGAAATACACGCGTTTGTGTCCTTAGGTAGCTACACCTGTGAAAGTCCTTAACTAAAATTATAATACAATTCAAAAGGGACAGATTGCAATTGTTTGTTGCTTATGAAAATATCTGAATGCAGTGACCGTTGTTGGACTTCGTTCTTGGCTCATGATGGAGGTATTTATTAATGGATTGCCTCGTGTGAACTATACGATAGACACGCCATGCTTCTTGGGCGGAAACAATATCCGGGGACTTTTATTTGGGCACTTTACACAGGTAACGCAACTCAATCAACATGAGATCATTCCTAACAACAGTTCATCAGTAGGATGCCTGTGGAAACTGGTTCCGAGCGCACGTGCTCATCACGTTTTTTACTCTCCCCCTCCCCCACGAACTGAACTTGGAACCCTCCTTTTTTTTTTTTTCATTCTGAAAGAATGTTGTCTTGGTGTACTGAAATATAGCTCTTCCTTTAATACTCTGACTATATCTCTAAACTTATAAGTACAGTCCGAACGTACGAAGTTGTCCTGTCTGTGTACGGTTTACACAGATGCCTAAAATGTGTGCACTTCGACAATTGGTTTCTGCTCCATTAAATCCTGTAAATTCGGCAGAATATTTTAAGAGGAACCACCCACAGAGTGAGTACAGTTACCGACAAGTGTAGTAACGAAAGCAACGTAAGACAATGTAATCCTAGAAATAACGGACTAAGTACACGTAAGCTAAACAAGCAAGGCACCCGCACAATACAGGCAAAATTGCTTGCGTACAGCACAAATAAAGCTGCGCGCGCGGGACTGCATCGAGCTGAAAGGGAGCACTGCCCACATATAGGCAGGTGCCAGCGTGGGTTCCCTCATTTCTCACTCAAGTGTTGACTGTAAACCATATCTCGACCAGGATCCAGTAGCCTCATCTTGGAAGAGCAACGTGCCCTGCTGCGCATGCAACGTGAGAATACACCTTCCCTACACTAGCAGACACTTGTGTATCACTATGAGGACGACGAGCTCAGCAATCGAGCCATGGATGATTACGAGCAGCGAGGGGGTGGCTTCGAATTTGACCTCCTGCCCGGTGAGGATTGAAGCGTGTGACGTGATGGGCTCCATCGTTGCGTGTTTCGTGCCGGGCTCTGACAGCCTCGAGCCCCCGTTACCATCGAGGGAGCTCTCACCTCAGCCATCGACCACCAGCTGACGACCAATGCCGAGACCCTGAACGATGACGATTACTTCCTGATCAATTTCCAGTCGGATCAGTTCCACCAAGCCTACGAATTGGCCAGACTGACGATGGGCGAGTGGTGGCACGGGGACTTGCGCGTTCGCGTTCTCGTGCAGGACATGGTTTGTCGCCTCAATTCCAAAGAGGACTTCAGGATTAAAAACACGTTCCAACTGCAAGTCATCCTCGCCAGGGATCCCGGCTGCAGTGCAGGGCATGCCAAGCGGCTGAGTTGGGGGAGCGTGTCGGCCCATCATTTCCTGAAGCAAAAGCAGTGCATGGTACCCGTCAAGAACACGGACAAACTCTGTTGCACCTGAGCTCTGTTGACCATGCGTGCCCACGCCGACGAGCAAGCTGGCAAGTTTCCCGAGGAGGGCTACCACTCTCTAAGGCATGGTTGACCCTGTCAGGAACGTCAAGCCCCGGCCTTGCACGCGGCGGCACGTTTGCCCGAAGGACATTGTGGACTGAGAGAGTTGGACCTGTTCCAGATCACTCTGTCAGACTACCATATCAAAGTCGTTGCGGCTTTATCTTTGCGAGACCCGGCCGACTTTGAGGCCACCCAGAGCCAGGGCATCCACACGCCCAACCTGATTTGCTGCGAGCGCAACGAGAGTGACCACCCTTACGTCGAGTACGGGGCCAACTGCTGCGAGGCCTTCATGGACTGGGCCATCGGCATGGCCGAATGCAAGAACCGAAAAGTCATCGTCTTTCACAATTTCAAGGGCTTTGATGGCACGTTCGTGCTCCGCCAACTGTACGACGAAGGACGGAATGTCACCCATCAGATCCGCATCGAGTCCAAGATCTTGAGCCTTAGAACCGGGGACCTCAAGTTCGACGACAGTTGCTGTTTCCTGCCTCAACCCTCGCACGCGTTTCCCGCCATCACAGAACTGAAAAAGGGGTTCTTTTTCCCATTTCTTCAACACGTCCGGCCATCAGATGTACGTGGGACCCATCGTGGCTCAGGACTATTACCAGACGGGATGATGGAAGGGAAACGCAAGGAGTTCCTGGCCTGGTATGCAGCGTACGTGGCCGAGGGGTAAGTCTTCGACTTTCGCCAAGAACTCGAGGCGTATTGCAGGTTGGGCGTCCGGTTGCTGGAGGAGTGCCGCAATTTCAAGGCGGAGGAATTCAAGACGGAGGCCGATTTCAATGTGTTCCTGAAATGCATCAACATCGCTTCCTTCTCCATATGGTACTTCCAGAAGAAATGGCTGCGACTCAACACCATCGCTGTCGAACCCCTGCTGGGCTGGCATGGGGCCGCACCAAGCAGAGCATCGAGGCCTTCCAGTGGCTCCACTGGAGAGAGCAGGAAGCATGTTGTGTCACCAGCTGATGCAGTTGGAGGACTTCGACTATGAGATCCCCAGTCTGCCCGTGGTCAATCATATTGGGTGTGTGGGCAACCGCATTGAGCAACGGGTCCGGATCGGTGGACGGACCTTCGACGTGGACGGTTACGACCCTGTGACCAACACCGCCATCGCGTTCGATGGCTGCTATTTCCATGGCTGCCCTCGCTGCTTCAAGGGGCAGATACATGAGAAAAGCCACTTGCATCCCGACCGCACCCTGCGCGAAGTCTACGAGGCCAGCCAGGCCAAGGACCAGGCCCTCCGGGCTGGTGGGGTCCATCTGGTGACCATGTGGGGGCCCGACTGGAAGTGTCTCAAGGTCCAACGTGAGGACATTCGCGTCTGTCCGGCCCAACACCCCATCGTGTTGCCCTTGGATCCGCTGGACGCTTTCTTTGGCGGACGCACCAACACTGTGGTGCTGTTCACTACGACCCCGAGAAAGGAGAGCAGATCCGGTACGTGTACGTCACCTCCCTTTACGCTTGGGTCAGCAAGTACTACGAGTGTTCCATCGGACACCTGGAGATAAAGACCACGTGGACAGCACAACAGCAACAACAACACCTTTATTCGCTTCGTACTTAATTACATACATATACATAAATAGAGAAAAGATAATATTTTCGTACTTAATAAAGCCTGGAGCTGAAATAATCCTAACATTTTCTAGCCTATTTTGTCGAGAGTTTTCAGGTCGCGTGCTGAGGCAAAGACGTTTGTATCGTCTGCAAATATTCTAAAAGTTAAAGCACTGGAACAGTTTGGTAAATCGTTTATGTAGATTAAAAATAATGCTAGACCTAGGGAACTCCCTTGTGGAATTTCGCATGTCATTGTTTGCTCTGATGAAACGGTATTTCGCATCTGCACATATTGCTCTCTATTTGCAAGATAGCTTGCAAAAAATTGGAGGGGCACGCCCCGTAACCCGTACCTTTCCATTTTCTTAAGTGAAAAAGTTCACCGTATCAAATGCCTTCGAAAAGTCCAAAAGCACACCACAAGAATACAAATTATTATCTACCGCATTACGTATATTATCAGCGATTTCTGCAATGGCTTGTGAGGTTGAATGTCACTTTCTAAAGCCAAATTGGAACTTGTATAGGATTTCATGCTTTTCCAAATAGTTTACAAGCTGTTTACAAATGAGTTTTTCGAAAATTTGAGTCAGTGCGGAGAGTGTGGAGACAATTAAAAGTCGACAATTAAAAGGATCCATCTCCTCACCCCCTTTATCTATTGGTGTGACTTTTGAAACTTTAAACTTTTTGGGAAATATTCCTTGTAATAAAGATTGATTGAAGACCATATTTAATGCCTCATATATATGGTTTACCGCGTGTTTTATGCATTTCCTTGGAATGTCTAATGCCGACTTATCTACTTTCAAACTCATTATCTCATCATAATCTTCAGTCGGGCAATTGCCACGAAACATAAAACTATTTGCCGTCATAGTTCTAAGTACACTGAAGGATCTATGTCATGCTTTGGTAGTTTATCTGCCAGGCCATTTACAACCTTGATAAAGTGGTTGTTTAATTGATCACAAATAGTCTGCTTGTCTACATAAATTCTATTGTCACGCAGCAGTTTCTTGATTGTATGTTGAGTATTTTCTTTTTTTGTGCTTATTACTCTACTAATTAATTTCCATGTGTATTTTATGTTTTCCTTGTTCAGTTCAAATTGTTTAGAAAAATAATTCTTTTTTGCTGCATGTATAATCCTACTCAACTTATTACTATATACTTTATACTTTTTTACCTTGCCTGGATCCGTACTGTATAAGTGGGTCTTTATTAATTTATGTTTTTGTTTGATTGAGTGCACGATTGCGTCCGAAATCCAAGGCCTCTCTAAACGCTTCCGTTGCCGTTTTGATGCTTTACGAAAAGGAGCATAACGGTCTGTGATAGCACCCAGATTGTATACAATAGTAGTTATACTTTCATTAACGTCATTTGATATCAGGCTTTTGAAATCAACTGCAAGTAAATTTTGGTGAAAGGCATTTGCATTAAAACGCCTTAAGTCTCGAAAAAATCTATGGTCACTATTTGTAGGCAGTGTGTTGGCCATTGTGCAGAATACTGGTAAATGATCAGAAATATCGGCAAGACAAAGTCCAGATTTAATTAGCTTTTCAGGCGTATTCGTGTAGATATGATCGATAAGAGTGGCCGTATGATCTGTTATTCTAGTTGGTTTGGTAATGATTGGCATAAATCCTAAGCTAAGAAGCATGTCTAGATACTCTGATGTCTGTTTATCTTCATTATATTTCAATAAATTCTCGTTGAAGTCCCCAAGGACCAACACCTCATGTCCCTTGGCATTTAGTTTTTCTAACTGATCTTTCAAAATATTATTAAAAGGTTCTGATTACCTTTCGGATGCCTGTAAACACGGCCTATTACGATATATATATATATCTTTTTTTTGCAGTACGTGCCAGCTCTACCCAACATGACTCTATTCCATCACCCAAGATATCTAAGTCACTCCTTCTTGAAAATTCCAAGTCATTAGATAAATACAGACCAACATCTCCTGCCTGTGTTTTTGAGTTAATGTTCACAAAGGCGTAACCAGGAATATTCAAATTTACACTCGTTTTTTCATTAATTTTACTCTCTGATATTGCAGTAATATCTGGCGTTGTCTTAATATCTGGCGTTGTCTTAATCATGTAGCAAGGATTTATTTTTCTCCAAACTACGAATACTACAGTGGAATATCTAAAACCCTTTTTGTTTTGAAGCGTCATCAAATATTTTGCCAGACTTTTTAACTGAGTAATAGTGAGATTCAATGTAATTATCATGAGCGCACTTAAATGGGTCATTTTCGTCTGGTGAAACAACTATATCCCTGTATAAGTCTACTTTTTCAGAAAATCGATCTTCCGAGTTATAAACCCACGAGCCTATGGTTTTAGGAATTCATCATTTTCCAAGTCTTGAAAAGGAAAAGAGTAGTTTGGTATTACTCTAATAACGGTAGTGCAGTTATTATGACAGTGCGCTATAATAAGCTATGGAAAATTTTGGTATTAAATACTCATTAAAGACTAACATAGAAGAAATAATGCACTGGCCACACTACTTATCTTATAGAGCGATTCCGATTCAAGACTGGTTTGAACGCGAGGGAAGATTTCTCTTGATTTCATCGAGGCCTTTCTATGAATTAATCACCACTACGGTCGACTTGTCTGATTCTTTAACATAAATTCGGCTGTTCTGAGTCCAAATATGTTTCCATCTGATCCTTTTCCTCAACTTGTTAACCTCGCCGAACAGCCCTTTCTTGTACCTGGTCAGGGATTCGGCTATATATACTTTGCTTTCTGCAGTGATACCAAGATCAGGGAGGTCACTAGCTTTCTTGTCAATAAGCTTCCATCGGTTTGCATAGAAGCTATTCCTCGTATCCCTTCTCGTGAACTTGACTATTATCTTTGGTGGGGCGTCTTCTTTAAAAGTTGGCAATGGGTGGGAGGTCGATATATCTTCCTCCTTCACTTGCACAACGATAGTTTGCCCGACCGCCATTACAAGCTGATCACACGTGTAACCCTCACTCGGCGGGACGCCCGAAATTTCAAGGCAATCTCTCCTTAGATATTCCGCCAAGTTTTCAAAGCCATTCATTGCGTCTTGTGCCTCCTTTCTTGCATCGTCTAGATCTTTCCGTATCTGCCTCAGACTCGTTCCCTGTCTTTGAATCTTCTCATTTGCTTGTTTCAACTGTGCAAGTATATCATCATATTTGTCATTCACAAAATCAACTAAACGTTTTAACTCTTAAAACCGTTGTTTAGATTGTCTAACGTTCGTTCTAAGGGTTCTATTGCTTCTTTCAAAAGGTTCTTAATCTCTTCTCGAGTAACAGCCATCTTTGCGCCGTTTTGAACGGAAGGCCGTTCAAACCCAACCGACCGCCATCACGGCATATGCAATATGCCCTGACCTGTAATCATACTTCGGGGTGGCCAAGGTGGACGTCCTCCCAACCACCGTTGCTTCACCATTCCGTGTTGCCATTGCGCAGTGGGGGCAAACTCACATCCCCCTCCCCCTGTGCCTCACCTGTGTGGCCATCGAACAGGCGAAACTGCACATGCTGGACCATACGTGGTGCTGCCCGCACACTCCCGAGCAGCGAATGCTGACTGGAGCATGGTGCACGCCCGAGCTGGAGAAGGCCATGGAGGTGGGCTACGAGATCCACGAGGTGAGACACGAGCGAGCCCACCTCTGTCTATGTTTCGCTAACCCTTCATGTCTCTCTTTCTCTCTTTGACTCAACTGGTCTGGCATTTCCCGTGCCACGAGACGGGGCTCTTTGCCGGGTATGTCAATACCTGGCTCAAACACAAGACTGAGTCCAGTGGGTAGCCCTTGTGATCTGCCCGCAATCCCGAGTATCCCGAGTGCCAGGCTGCCCTGCGACCAGTACGTGGCCAACTACCTCGCTCGTGAAGGCATCCAGTTGGATCACGCTCTCATTGCCATGAACCAGGACCGCAAAACCACCGCAAACTCGTGCTCAGTTCTTTCTGGGGAAGGTTTGGCGAACGGACCAACAAGTGCAAGTGGAGCAGATCACCACCCCGGCCCAGTTCTATGATCTGGTGCGCGAAGAGTCCCTCGTCATCTGGCCCTTGTGGGTTGTCAACGAGGGGATCTTGCACATCACGTACAACTACGTCGATGAAGTGGCACCTGAGAGCAACCGCACCAACGTCTTCAACGTCGCCTTCACCTCAAACTCAAGAATTACCTGGAGCACATGGGGGCGAACGTCCCGTCCTTCGACACGGACTCGGTCATCTGCAAGTGGTGGCCCGGACAAGCGGAAATCAAGCTCGGCAACTTTCTCGGCGAGATGACCGACGAGCTGTAGGATCCCGACGATTGCATCGGGTAGTTCGTGTCGGCTGGCCCCAAGAGTTACGCTACGATACGCACAAGGACAAGCACTGGCACAAGCGAAGGGAGGAGATAGCAGCCAAGTAGAGCAAGACCACCCAGACTGTGTAAATAGGTTGGGTCTCGCTCAGCACCTTCGGCGTCGAGCTCGATGGTCCCTTTGATTGACGAGCACTGTCGGCTCTACATTGAAGACGATCTCCAGATCCGCACGTTGCGTTTTGTACATAGCTTTTCTCCCTTGTCTAGGGACGGGATGGTCACTTGGATCCCCCACACGTTCCCGTTTGTAAAATAGTTTTTTTTTTAAATCAAATAATTAGACGAACAATACGTGGCTTTGAAAAGCATTTAACTACAAAAAATTGTGATAAAACATTTCTTAAAATCATTTTAAGATTTAAAAAAATTGCTGAAAAAGGAACTACGTTTCGACGTTAGCTAAACGTCATTATCAAGTCAAAATATGTTAGTGGATTTAGGT
>BLFK01000947.1:199910-212410 GCA_014634185.1 Astreopora myriophthalma | reverse complement strand
GTCTGTTTTGCTAGGAATACACACCTAGCTGTCTCTACAAAAAATATTGAAGTAACTACAAGTTCAAAAGTGACTGCTTATTCTCAGTTTTATCTCAGTTTTACTAATGTCCTTCTGGAACGTTTTTCGCCGAGTTAAATCTAGGCAAATGACATATAATTACAAAGCTACGACTGATTGTTCTTTTCCTTTCTTGTTTTTGTCACTTTTTACAGATGAGGAGGGTATGGCGCCATGGGGAGTGGCATTGCTTGCCATAGGCATGATATTGCTTGGTATGCTAATCGGTGGAGCAGCTTTTGTGTTCTATCTCCGCTGGAAAAAGCAACAAGGTCCTCTGGTCACAGCTGGTCACTCGCAGTCAAATGTTAAGGCAGACATTTAGTTTGCCAGGGCTGTATAAACTTTTTATATTTCAAACAGGCTACTGAGTAAGCGAATTCATGTATGTTGACCAAGGCTATGGTTACTATAGAGACTGATTTCTTATTTCAAATATGAGATAAAATAAATAAGTTTAGGTTTGCAAAGCAGGCGACAAAATCAATGTGGATCGGACTCTTTGTAGTAATTGTGACGTAATTTTGATACCATGCCTCTGCCAATGCCAATGCAAAAGAATTATAAAGTACTGGGCAGCACTTTATTATTTGTTTTGTTTGTCTATCAAGGATGTTTAATTTTTGTAATGCATCGAAGAGCAGACGGGGAGCAAGGTTGTCGCAGTGGTAAGAGCGCTCGCCTTCCACTAATGTATCCCGGGTTCGATTCCCGGACTCGGCGTCATACGTGGGTTGAATTTGTTGGTTCTCTACTCTGCTCAGGGAGGTTTTTTTCCCTTGGCACCCCGGTTTTCCTCTCTGCTCAAAACCAACATTTGATGAGGTTTCATTTCTTCAGAAGTCTCCCCAGTAGGCCATTTCCGAGTTGCTGTTTGCCTCTGGTTCAAACCGAGTCTTGGTGCTAACCATTCAAACGATAATGAGTTTGATTTGCATAAAAATACATAACTCATTTCCATTTGAATGGTTGTGCACCAGGGCTCTCTTTGAAACCGAAGCAAACAGCAATTCGGGAATGGGCTATTAGTAAAGCACTTGTGTTTGCAAAATAAGCCTGAGACTTTAATAAAAGTTATTATTGGTATATCACGAAGAAAAGAAGTAAGGATGCGTTATGGGGTGCGGTGTCCGTTATTGTTTCCTTTCTTGTCGGGGCAAGGGGAGGGCGTTTTAATTGCTTTTCTGGATGCAACTAGTCCATTTGTTTGTCTATTTGTTTGTCCATTTGTTTGTCCATTTGTTTGTCCATTTGTTTGTCCATTTTGTCAGGTTCAGATACTAGGTTTGCACCAGGCACCACAACTGGTCACGTTCAACATTCCTTTCTTGAATTGATGCTGGCGCGGGCATTATGGATTTCCACTGAAAGGTTCGACACAAAAGAAACAAAAGCTTGATACACTCGAAATTGATTCTTTGCATGCACTCTTTTAATATTTGAAACGCAATAAACATTCTTTGTCAAACCAGGGCAAGCGTACCCACCTACATTCATTAATCCAAGGGTATACCAGTATTAGAAATTTCGCACGCCTTAAAGGATGACCTTTGCGTGAGCAAAGCGGTGTTACGTAACAAGTTGAGCGGCATGGGCTCCTGAATAGCGCTAATTCAAAACTATAAATGCGGTAAATAAAACTAAAGCTCAACATTCATAAGCAATTTGATTCAATCTTGGAGACTGGCTATCATTTTATTTTAGCCGCTCAAGTTGTCAACGGTATCCTGCATTTCTCACAACGGTCATGTTCTGAAACTACATTGTCTTTATGTATTCAAATTCCAAAAAGGCCATTGAATCTAGGTGGATTGCCCTGGTTCCACCGTAAGATAAAATAAACGCGATAAGAGACAGCACAACTCGGAAGAGTGACCACGACGAACCAAGAAAGCGGTATCTCTTAACAGCACTGTTTTCTAAAAAGTGCAGGTCGAGTAGGATATTTCCGAAGTCTCGATTTCTGATGGCTATAGCCTTACTGTGATAACGTCAACGACCGGATTAGGAATCGGACTCCTTCGTCGCCTGCAATGATGCGGCCTTGCTGAATTGAAAATTATCAGTCAAGTGTTGGCTAACATTGTTGTGAGCGTTTGGTCATACTCGCGTTCTTATAAGTCTCTTTCCACTTTTCCTGATGAATGCCGAGTGGCCAAGAGATCTTAGTAACAAATTAAAAGTGAGCTGTCAATTGCTCTTAGTTTTTCCCGTTTACTTTTTTATGTATCCTCTCTTGGACGACTTTTCTTGTCACAACAGGTAATGAATTGAAGAAGTGATCCTCACACTTTCTGGACAATTTAAGCAATTGTCTCATATATGCACTTGAAAAAAATCAAGTGACTTTAGCGGGATTCGAACCCACGACCTCTGCGGTGCCAGTGCAGTGCTCTTACCAACTGAGCTATGAAGCCACACAATTGAGAGCAGGTCAATTTGTTGGGCTCATGCGTGTTTTCCCGTGAAAGGAATAATGAATGAAAGAAATGATGGTGAAGTGCGGACTTCACGATCATTTCTTTCACAACAGGTAATGTTTTGAAGTTAGCCGGAGTGACCATCGCAGTTAATAGGGTAGCGTAGGCAGTTGCAAAAAAGCCGGAAGAAAAAATCTGGAGGAAAAAATCCCCACGATAGCTTGATAGCTTGATAGCTCAGTTGGCAGAGCAGTAAATACAGACTAGGGGTTATTTGTGGAAAGGGAGGGGGGGAGGGGGCTAAATAGAGAACATACGAGCTCCGATATTCCGGAAGAGAATGGGACAAGGTTCTCAGACCCTGACACCAGATTTTAGCTCCAGTACTTAGTCCTCAGCCCTAGCAGTTTCTGCTTTCTCTTAGTTGATGACACCAAATAAAAGCCATCTATACCTGTTTTTCCCTATGAAGTGTCATCGCCTTTCTGGAACACAGCCGGCAGAGCAAGGCCGCTTTTCCATTCTGTTGGCTATGAATGATAGCTAACGAAATGATTTATCATATTCGTTGGTGGATCAGTTAATATTGAGCCAGAGAGACGCATGAATAAATCATTAAGAAATTTTCATCACAGCCGAAAGCCTTTTAAGAATTAAGGTTCTTTACGTTTTTCTTGATGTAAGTTGTTTCAACCGGAACAAAGCAAAACATACAAGCATTTGTGTTTTTAATGATCGGCCTTATACTTGGGTGGTTTTTAAAGACATCGACATCTCCTAATCTTCGTGCTACCCAAAACAGTTGCTGTCTGTATTCTAAATTTGTACATTGTATTTAGTTAAATTTAAAGGACATATAAATGTTGTTCTTGTTGGTGGTGTTGCAGCGTCCACAATTCTTGCTTACATTTCAAATCTTAACCATTCACTCTTTTTTGGTTAAAATTTCCCGTCCTATAGTTCCAGCTTTAAAGGTCTACCTTGCAGGAGACTTCATGTTTTCTTCGTAATAGTAAATGGTGACATCCAACTCATATTAATGATGCTGTTGGTGTAATGCACCCTTGAGGAAGATTGCTCGGCAACGGGTGAGGGGACAAGTCCAGGGCATGAATCGAACCTACGACTTTCGTAACACCGGTCGGATGCTCTAACCACTGAGCTACAAGAACTGTTGATGAGCTGGGTTGTTTATCTAGGTTCTTATACAAATTGATAAGTTGAATTATCACGTTGAATAAAATTAATAAGTAAGTAATTAAGTCACACCAGAATGACTTTCACTTGGTGCGAGTTTTCTCCTAACTCTGCCATGGACTGGTATCCAATTCAAGCGAGGTGCTATTCTGTTTGACCGTACCTGGCATTAAGGGGAAAAACCTGAATTGGTCCTAGCTGCGATCTACGGCCCAAAAATGTAAACAGAGCTCTTTTGAACTCTGGTATTCTAAAGACATATAACGTGGGATTGACAAGTGAGTTTGCATAAAATAGAATTTGCAGAGACAAACGTAAATGTTCGAATGTTTGATAGCTGAGAGCATCGAGAATGGAGCCATGGGACAACTGGAGGAACCAGAAAATTATATGT
Organism: Astreopora myriophthalma; assembly: GCA_014634185.1. NCBI lineage: Eukaryota > Metazoa > Cnidaria > Anthozoa > Scleractinia > Acroporidae > Astreopora > Astreopora myriophthalma. Next base: position 208,339 of record BLFK01000947.1, on the reverse strand, counting down.
GGCAGCGCCAGCAGTAAAGATGCAGCAGTCACAATGAACAGTGTCTTCGTCAGTTTTCTTTCTCTACTGATTGCACCATGATGCCACGGATGCGTTCCGCAGTAAATTTTAATAGCGATAGACGTGTACGAAACAAGGATAATAAAAAAGTAACAGGACATCAATAAACTTACTGAGTAAAAATAAGAGCGAGCTAGGGGATGTACGAATCTTAAAGCGTAAAATATCCCAGCGGCTATAAGCCAAACGAAAGCAACAGCTGCTGCAAAGATCCACTTTTTGATGAGGCGATGCTTGAATGGACGAAACGTTGCGTGCATCCGCTCCAAAGAAATAGTAGCGAGGTTTGTCACTGACGTTATAAGAAAGAAGTCTGCAAGACTATATAAAATACTGCCCAAGACCCAGCCACGATTCTTGATCCTCCAAAGGTAACAATTATGTCCCAAGTCAACGAATAGAATGACCACCGAGAAGCCTCCAACAAACATGTCTGCAACTGCCAGACTGATCACCAGGTACATGCTACGCTTGTGGAGACTGCGTGTTTTTAAGTATACAATGATTGTAAGTACGTTCAGTGTTACTATAACCGCAGACACCGTGCCATACACGGAGAGCCACGCAACACACTCAGGAGAAAACACCTTGAAATTTGAAGTTCTGTTTTGCTGACAGGAATAATTAGCCATCGACCTGTACAAAAAATAAACGGATGATAAAATACTAGAGTACATGGTTCACATGTTTGCTAAGCTAGCGCTTTCACGGATCTGTAGGGTACGCAATATTGGAGACCATGATTTTCTATGGCGAGTTATTTCCACGGGCATAAAATTTTCTCTCTCGTAAGTCACTCTTTTTCTAATTCGTTTATTGGGCATTTCTCTTCACTACTGTATTTGTTGGTCATGTTATGCAAATCATAGAAACTGCAGATTGTGCAGATTTTGCAGAATGTTTACAATTTTTATCGTGATCTTTCTCTTTTTGGTGTCAGTATATAGTGAACTTAATTAAATATGTTTTCACTTAGCGGTGGATTAAGTCCTGTTTTTCCGCCAATTGAAAATTGTTGCCAAATGCATCAGGTAAAACCCATTTCTTTAAGTCAGTCTGACCAAATAAAATTGATTCGAAGTAACTGTGTGCTTTTAGTTTGAAACAACCAATTGAAGACATTTAAAATGACCATCAACGGGGCTATTTGAATCTTTTTCTTTGAATTGTTTTTACTTTAACATCAATGTTGTTTTAGCTATTAAAAATGATAATTTTAACCAGGGTCTCTTTATGGGTGTAATAAATACAATCATTAATTTAAAAAACCCGCCAAAATTAGTTAATTTTACCCTTTGGAAAAGTACCCGCGGTGCATCCGAGAGAACCTATTATTTTAGTTACTTTTAGTGTTACTTAAACTACAAAAATATTGGTTAAAAAAAATTGTTAATTTAAGCATTAATAAACATTAGATATGACCCATGGGCAAGAATTAAAAATTAACACGTTTAAATGAATCACACTGACAAGCAATTTTGATTACATGATCTTTATTGAATGATCATACAACATGCAGTAAGCCCCGGGAGTAAGCCATGGCTTCACAGCGTGCAAAATCAACAATAACACCTATACACTTATCAAAAGGTACATTTAAGTATATATTATTTGTTTTGTATGCCCATACTGAAAACAAACAAACTATATGTACAGTATAATATTTCTCGGATTAAAGTTAAGAAATAATGCAGGACAAAGCAGACTTCGTATTAAAGACATCCAGGAGCTTCCATACGACCCAGCCATGAGCTAACACACAGCAGGGAAGACAAACATCCGTCACGCTGATAAATAGTGGAAAGTGAAGGGATCCAGAGGCAGAGAGGGAGAAACACTGCTTTCATTGCAAAATGGTCACTCCTTTTTCCACACCACCCAGAATCATTCACAAAATAATAAGGAAACGACTGACATCAACTGACCGCAGGCACTCCTTCTTGTTAATTCTCTGTTAAATTGTATTCAACCGAATTGTAAAGAGCAAAAAGATTCAATTGAATTGAATAGGCCCTTTGCAACTGGTGAGACACGTGGTACAACTTGTTAAAGAGGAGAGATTGCAATTGATTGTTGCTTATGAAGATATATGAAAGCAGTAACTGTTCATCAGTAGGATGCCTAAAATGCGTGCAATTCCACAATTGGTTTCGGCTCTATTAAATCCTATACCAAGTGTACAATATTTTAGGAGCGGAGCCACCCACAGAGTGAGCACAGTTACCGACAAGTGTAGAAAGGAAAGCAACGCAAAACAATGTAATCCTAACAATAACGGCCTAAGTACACGTAATTCAAAGAGGATAGATTGCAATTGATTGTTACTTATGAAAATATCTGAACGTAGCAACTGTTCATCAGTACGGTCAGTAGGTAGCTATTACAACAGCCCACGTGATTGGCTCACAAAACAATAGAACCATTTAAACAAACAACAGAAACAATAAACCCTAACCCTAAAAACAATTGAGCTGCGTCCTAACCAGATCCAATGAAATTAGAGGTTGTAAACAGCTGCGTGGTATCTGGGGTCGATCAGTAGAATGTCTAAGCTAGACAGACAAGGCACCCGCAGAACACACGCAAAATCGCTTGCGTACATCACAAATAAGGCTCGCGCAGGACTGCTTCCAACCAAAAGGGAGCAGTGCATGTAGAAACGAAATCTATCCACGGCAGCATGTTATAAAGAACCTAAATTTAAAAAAAAGCCAAGGCAGTGTTTGTCAACCTTTAATTGCCAATCTTATCTCCCGTAGTGTAGTACCATGCTTTTCAACGATAGCACTGTGGCATTCGAAGAATTTATTGCACGATTTAAGCAGCAGAGTGGATTTGAAACTATGTTGATGAAGACACGACGAAAGCCGGCGAAGTCTATGTATAAAGTCTATCTTGGATGTGCAAATTCTTGCATATTTCACTAGCTGAATGTTGCTGAATGTTGCTGAATAAGCACGACGACGACGACGGAGTCGCCCAATAGTTAATGATATCCTAATAACGGTAATAACAATCAGTACTGGTATACTTGTGCCCAACGTGGAGGCCATACTCAACCTAGCTTACAGCGTACATCTTTGATGTTGGACATCCATGTTATGGTCAATTGACAGCTGTGAAAACAAGGTATGGTTGTCCGCTGACCAGCTACTAGTTTTCGATTGGATCGCAGGCTTAAAACAGGTTAACCTATTCAGGACACCTAAACCAAAACGAGGCTTCATTTTTCGAGCGTTTTCTGCGGCTCGACGGGGCTACACGGCCATCGTCGACTAAAGCTATTTAAAGTCGACGCTTTTCGTGTTTAGGTAGAAGACGGTTTGGAAAGTATTTTTTTCTGCATTTTTTGCCGGTTTTAATCCAAAACAGGTTTGACATATATAGCTGTGGCCAGGACCACACTGGTGGCTACGCAGTTATTCGAGTGAAGGATCGGAGGGATCTCTAAAGTTGAAACTGAGTGTTTATTTTTGATTTGTTTAGAGCTGCTTTTTGGTCTGTATTGCAATTTTTGGCATATTTTTAGCAGATTTTTAATTTTCAATAATAAGTTTGCATGATGTCTGGAAGACCTATGACAAAAACAACAACAACAATAACAACAACAACAAAATACAAGACTGTTTTATCCCTTAAATTCATTGTTTAAGTAACGCCAGTAAGAATAAATAACCCGGGTACTCCGCTTTTAGGCTTGCCTAAACCTATACATTAGTTTTGATTCGGATTCTCTGTTAGTCATGTACAGGATGTTACTAAAACGGGGAATGGGGAATGGGGAATGGGGAATGGGGAATGGGGAATGGGGAATGGGGAATGGGGAATGGGGAATGGGGAATGGGGAATGGGGAATGGGGAATGCGGAATGGGGAATGGGGAATGGGAAATTGAAAAATGGGAAATTGAAATGGGAGAATGGAAAATGGAAAAAAATAGAAAAATGGCCGATTGGATGTAAAGAATAATTGTTATGAATATGGAATAATTTTTCTCAGCGGCGATTACCCAAGCTTTGAAAGCGTTTTGCGCCAAAATTAAAAGCCCGGGAATTCGCCATGATATGTAGATTTCCGATGTCATTAAAAACCCGGATATTTTGTTTGAGTGTTCTATTACCCACAAAAAATTCATTTTGGTGGAAAAATTTCCCATTTTGCAGAGGTAAAAACAGATTAATTACGGTTTGTTTTGCCACTTTTCTTCTCCAAGAAATAAATCATATTAAGACCAATTTCTGTCGGCTCGTTAACTAGTTATAGAGTTGTTATTTTCCGTTGTAGGTAGTTGAGTAAGAAATAGAGTAATGAAATTTTTCTGCCAGTTTGCTACCCCATGAATACGAGCCCGTACGAGCCATGTAAAACCAATTTTTTTGGGTTCTTTAAGTAGTTGTAGAGTTGTTATTTTCCGTTGTATAGTTGTGAGGCGAATTATCCTCCGGGAAAACATCAGACACGTGGTGGCAAAACGAATTTCCAGCCAACAAGGCTTAACATTTCGTGGCCGACTGTCACTGTTTATCTTGCACCACACATCAAACAACAACGTTCGGTACGAACAAAACCGAATAGGATTAATACAAGTACAGTCCACATTTAGTACGCATGTCATTTTAGTTTTTGCTAGAAACAAAGTTTCTACTTATCATCGCGAATTCCTCTTTTAATTTTGGCGCAAAACGCTTTAAAAGCTTGGGTAATCGCTGCTGAGAAAAATTATTCCATATTCATAACAATTATTCTTTACAATCCAATTGGCTGTTTTTTATCTTTTTCCCATTTTCGATTTTCCAATTTCAATTTCCCATTTTTCAATTTCCCATTCCCCATTTCCCATTCCCCATTCCCCATTCCCCATTCCCCATTCCCCATTCCCCATTCCCCATTCCCCATTCCTCGTTTTAGTAACATCCTCATGTACATAAGTGTACGGAAGATCCAAGTAACTAAAAAATCACCTACCAGTAAGAAAAAAGTAGGTCCTGTATCAACAACTCTTAGGCTTTGAAGCACTTCAAAATTAAAACAAACAAACAGACCAAAAAACAAAAACAACAACAAAGATTACTAACTGCTAATTTTGTGTTGAGAAATCCTAGGTTGCTTGTAATTGTTACTTTCATGGCGTATGTAAAAACATTGTGAAATGCATTCTTAAGTCCAATGAAATACCGTATAATGCACAAAAACAGTATGAGTGTTATGTTTTTTTAATACTGTTTCTCCTTGAACTACTTGCTTGACAAATTTGGCTTTATTTATGCCATATGATACAAAACATCACTCTTTCAAAAGGGTTCGTTGCCATAATAAGGAAAAGTTTTAAATTTTAGATACACCTTGTTACAGATGCCGAGGATAGAAACTTGATGAAATTACAGCTGTAGAGAAATTTTTCAAGTTCTTAAGCTAGGTATTGACAAAATCCGAAAACTCGCCATATAAAGAAAAAAAAAGACTACAGAAACATTATTGCTTATGACACTAAGCAATATAAAGTAAAGCAAAGAACCGACTTCTCAGTCGAAGATACTAGCATATCATTGTTATCTAAAATTCGAATAAAATAAAGCTTGTGATTAATTTCACGTGAACACATCAAAATCATTCTCATTCAGAACAACTGAAAATACGGAGAATTCGTAAATACAAAGAATGAAAGTGTTTTGCTTGTCCCTAATCACTGTCTGATTCAATCATGTAGCTCGCTCGCCTCCAAGTTTTCAATCTCTTCATAAACAAAAAATCTTTGGGCAACGAAACGTCCCCGTTTGTTTTACTTAAAGTGTTTTTGTTTGATTGCTCCTCAATAAAATCATCTAACGTTAATTCCATAGGAACAAAACGGGAAACCGAAGGCGTGTTTTCGAAACACAAACTTCGAGCGGGCACTGATTTTTAAGTGGTTTTCCCTGAGGCACCAGAAGTTCACCGCACACTTAGGAAACGGGTGAGCCAACTGCCTCGCAACGCATTTTCCTCAGCTCGTTCCTCAAGCATTTTTGTTCAAAAATTTTGCGGCTGTCGTGTTACATTGTTGAAAAGAGAGACCGCAGACAGTCATGTTTTAGCTGAGTGGTTTGGTAAGTTAACCTACCGAAATCGGTGGCCCGGCTAACCAGACTGGCCCTGTGAACACGATTATATTACATGGACTAAAAATGTAATCTGTCCAGCTAGCCGGGATCCCGGAGGCTTCGTGATATCGCGGTCTCGGTTTACCGAGCTGGCCAATGTGTCATAAAATTCTGAGGGCCCGATTACAGGCCGTAGCATAATGAGCCGATGTGCGAAATAAGAAGTTCGGTTTTCATTGAATGAAAAGTGCCAAAACTATGATCAAAAAGAAAATATTTTTGTGCAAGCGATTAGAAGTGACCAGATTCAGTGAAAAACCCGCTTACACGACAAAATTTTTCTACATTCAAAGTATGCAGGTGGAAAGTTATCATTTTGGTTTCCGGATTTCATCATGTTCCAGATTTCGGGACATATCTGAGAACCTCTTAAAACCGTATTCATATTCCGTGTGGGAAGAGAATGATCACTGACCATTTTTTCTATTCCCCGAATATTGTCTGGTGTTAAAAATTATCTACTCTTACCTTAGCTTATTTTCACAAGAGTAATCAGCAGTGATGGTGCCAAATCACAAACGAAGAGAACAGGCGCCTGCAAAACTTGACAGAAGCCAACACGAATTGAAGAAAACAACTTAATTTTAAGCATAATGCCAGGTTGCCTTGAGTCTTTTGACTTGTTAATAGAAGCCGACTCAAGACATATGGTAATACCAACTTCTTTGACAACTTATGAAATTGGATTTGAACTGTGACACTGAAGAACAACTGAACAAGGAATATTACATAGTTTTCCGAATGACTCTGTGATAATATTGAATAACGAATATGTAAGAAAAACTTAACACTGAATAATCAAAGTGAGAGCTAATCATTGTGCTTCCGCCTGCAATCGAAAGCAAAATATCAATTTCGGGCACTAAGCGATGAAGAAACAAATGACTGTCGGACTAATTAATCACCTCCTCACTAAAGTAAACAGCACTCTTCGCGAAAAATATCGCCTTTTCGTACTTATCTATACTCTGCAAACGTAAAGTGCTGGTTTGGTAAAATGATAATACAAGTACTGAACCGGGAGGACACAAATAACCAGAAATATTCAAGTTTGGTAGGTTTTAGTATAATTTGACTAAAAAGTTAAACGCGAAAAGATTTTTAAAAAACATTTGTAAAAAAGTGAACGATGTTTCGGCGCTACGTTACGCCATTATCAAGTTAAAAAGTGAAAAGTGTAGGGTGTAAAATGAATATATAATCTTTGAAAAATACATTAAATATTTGCGGGTGCTATGGGTGTAATCCCCAAGGTAAAAATACACAAAAAGAAAATAATAATAACAAATAAATAAATGTACGATAGTGTCATGTAAAAAGTTTGGCGCGAATGGAGTCGGATTGCGTGTTAAGAGAAGGCTTGATGTCCTTTATGTACAACATCTCGTACACTAAACATTTCCTTCAAGTACTCAACAATATGCACCCTAATTTTGTCTTTCACTATGGAAATTGAACATGACGGTTCTATTCCGTTCCTCGGTACAGTCTTGACAAGATGTGGTGGCATTCTTACAACAGAAGTCTACAGAAAACCAACCGACACAGGACTGCTACTCCATTTCCAAAGCCACGTCGACGGCAGATACAAGAAAGGCCTGGTCAACACGATGGTTGACCGTGCTTACCGTCTATCTTCCACCAAAGAAGGATTTGCAAAAGAATGCAACAAGTTACGCACCATATTTTCAAAGCTGCGCTATCCGAAAACATTGGTTGATTCCAGCATAAATAGGTTCAGCCAGGAACCAGATAAAGAAATACACACGGTTCCCTCAGTAGACCCATCTGTTTACATAGTATTGCCCTTTAAAGATCAGCGATCAGCTGATCGTGTACGCAAAGATATCTATTCTCTGGGAGCCAAGATCGATGTCAACGTAAAACCAGTCTTTACGAGCAGAAAGCTGTCACAAACCCTGAGTGTCAAGGAAAACAAGCCCCCGGTCGTTAACACCCAATGCGTTGTATATTTATTTCAATGTGATTTGTGCGATGCAAATTATGTCGGGTACACTGCCCGACACCTAGATCAACGCGTACGTGAACACCGTCACTCAGCTATTGGAAAACACCTCCAAACACAGCATGGCAACCACAGAACAAAGACTGACCACCTTTTCAAAGTTCTGAAGAAATGCAATAGCAAGTTTGATTGTTTAGTGTACGAGATGTTGTACATAAAGGACATCAAGCCTTCTCTTAACACGCAATCCGACTCCATTCGCGC
>BLFK01000947.1:174654-199900 GCA_014634185.1 Astreopora myriophthalma | reverse complement strand
TCTTCGCGAAAAATATCGCCTTTTCGTACTTATCTATACTCTGCAAACGTAAAGTGCTGGTTTGGTAAAATGATAATACAAGTACTGAACCGGGAGGACACAAATAACCAGAAATATTCAAGTTTGGTAGGTTTTAGTATAATTATATAAACAACAAAACTCACCGTGGAGCCCGTTGAAGACAGGTGACTTCACCTGTGTAATTTTTGACTTCACAAGTTTTTTTTTCTCGTTTTTTTTCCCTTTATTTTAAACCATTTTCAGAGTCAGTCGCTTGCTAGCAGCAGCAGATGCATACCTTGATAGTCATTGACTCTGGAATCAGTTGAAAAATAAGTGTTTTGGTCTGAAATTTCTTCTTTTTCTTTCGGTTAATACCTACATTAGCTATTCAACTGTATCTCTAGCTGTTACCGTTCAGTGGAAATTAGAAAAAATGTAATTTCTAGCGTTTGAGTGTATGAATTAGATATCACGCTGTCTATGAAGTTCCTTTAAATCACGTGGTGAGCAATTCTAGGCCTGCATCACTCATCCCAACGCTAGTTTTCTGCGAAGAGTTGGTTTAGTTATTTATTTTTCGTAAAAAATGGACAACAACTTTGAGTTTACAAAACATGTTTCAATCGATCAACGATCATCTTCAGTTGCAAGTGTTCGTTACAGTGCGAATTTGAATTTGAGTCAATGTTACAATTTGAACTTACGTTAATACATTGCCGTTAGAATTTTAAATTACCGGTAAACGTTACAACAATGCTAAATGCAAACAATCGAATAATGCGCGCGCAAACAGTGTAACAAAAGAAAAAAACAAACTTAAGTGCTTAATGGCAGGAAATTACAACAACGACAACAACTGAATAACACCAAAAACTACAGAAAACTAACACAAAAACATAAATGTAGTTAAAAAGACAGCGTTAGCTCCGCACGCTTTAGCTGTCTATTTTCAAATCAAATGAATTGTTCACACCAGCCTCTTGTGCGAGGCCAACTGTAGTGTCTTAAAAGTATGCTATGCTGACCTATGTAAAGCGCGGAGTTATGGGTATCTAAGAGAGAGATCCGCCATGTTGTATAGCATCGTGTAGAGTTTATCCGAGGTTTAGGTGTGCTTCTAAGAGCTATCCGATAGTGAAACGTTACACCAACGAGAACCAAAAAAACTTAATGGTTCGGTCCGACGTGTAATGTAGTTAAAATCAGTTCTGACTCGTATCAAGAAATGATCTTTTATTTTATTAATTTTATTTTGATTTCTTTTATTTGCCACACAAAAGAATACAATACCGGAAAATAAGTAAAAAATGAATTAAGGAAGATTAGAAACAAAAGTGGCGAGGAGACCTAAAAGAAGCTAAAGAGATTAGGCCTCCTAGAACTATGGGCTGATAACAAATGGCGTAGAAAACTAAGGTCGACTAAAAGCATAATAATACGTAATGGAGAATTATTCATAGCTATTTTAAGTTTACTTTTAAGCTTTTTCTTAAAGGAACATAAGGAAGTAGAGTTGATGACTGTCAAGTGAGTTAAAAAAATTGGTCCTTGAAAAGAAAAAAAAAAACGAAACAAAAAACAAAAAAACAGAAAATTTCCTAATATTAGTGGCCCAATAGGGTACACAGAAGGCACGGGAATTTCTAGTGTTGTAGGAATGGATTTGATTATTTAGGCAAAAGCGGTTATCAAACCTTGATGGCAGATATGAATTAATGTAAGAGTACATAAATTGACCTAGTCGCATGTAATGAGCATCACCAAATTTTAGAATCCTTAAAAGTTGGGTCTGTATGAACAAGGAAACATGATTTATTTATGATTCCAATAATACACTTTTGCAGAATAACGAGGCGGCGGAGGTTAGTTTTGTACGTCGAAGCCCAAACAATATTACACTAATAAAAAATAAGGGTAAATTGAGGAATAGTACAGTATACGTTGTGAGAGTTTAGGAAGGTAAAAGCTGCACCTACAAATAATGCCAATTGATTTTGAAACATTATTTGATTTCCAGCTCAAGTTTTCGTCCAAAAGTACTCCTAAGAACACTGCCTCCATTACTCGCTCAATATGTTGATTAGATATGACTACATGGGCTGTAATACCAGTTTTTCACACTCATTACCCAAAATCCAAGGGTCCCCCTTGCCAAAAATTTAACGAAAAATGCAAAATTGCCCCAAAAAATGCAAAATCACAAAAAAAGTGCAATTTTAGGCCCCGCAAACGCGATTATGGTGCCAAAAAAGGGTCATTTTGTGAATTAGTACCGTTTTTGGGCCGTAAATGGCACATGCTGCAACATTAAACATCGAATCAAATTCATGAAACACATGAAATGGATCCAGCGCGTGGATATTTGTTGCGGCGCGTGGTGTCACCTTGTTGGTCCGTGCGTTTAATAATATGTTTTTAGTCGAAATAAATGGTCAGTTCATCAATTAGTTTCTGTTTTTTCTCAGTTATCTGTTTTAACACTTGATCTTTCGGTTTTGTGTTATATCTTGCCATTGTTTTATACCTTTTCCCTTCGATAGTTGTGTCATAAAAGAATTGGTTGTTTTTTGTGTCGTCTTTAATGGTCAGTTTATTTTCTAGTTTGGCTATTCTTTCCTGTAGTTGCGATTCCTTTTCTATTTTAACTTCGTAATTCATCGTTTTGACCTTTTTCAATGGATTGGATCTGATATTTAATAACGAGTCACCATATTTACTTGCATATTCTTCAATGTATCCATTTTCAACTTTCTCAAGAGTCTTTTTATCATTACATGGCGCATCTACGATTAATTCTATTTTGGGGTTTTTGTTCCTGTATTTGAACACCTGACTTTTATTATTAGACACATGCCATTTCAATAGCGTTTTCAATTTTTCACATGTTGAGCCTACATATACCTTATCGTTATCGAATGTGACTTTATAGATTTTGCCATCGTAGTATAAACTATTGAATCTGGAATTTGTCAATTCTAGTGTTGGTGTTTTACGATAGAAGTATTTATTGTTCAGTTCTTTGTTATTGAGATGTAAATAATCGAATTTAGTCGTACGCGACATGGCGGTATACAATTGTTTTTTGTCCATGCGATTAACATCATAAATATTGTAATGCTCGTTGATATCACAACCTTGGTATTTGTATACAGTCACACAGAAACTTGGAATAAATGATTCGGAAAACTCCTTGAGATCAAACCATTCATTGTTCACCTTGACTCTGTCGTTTAGTATATCATCAACAACGAACTCCATTGTGTTAAATATGTTAATGTCTTTGATGTTTTGTGTTGCAAGTACGGGCATACCTTTACAGACCTTGTACGTCTCTTTCTTGCCATTGTACTTGAAGTTTACTGTTATGTGGTTTTTGTTTTCGGTGAACCTTTCACAACATTCCGCGTTAACCTTTATTCTAGTGGAGTTCAAATAGCATATATTCTTATTGAGAGTGTGATTCGTTGAATAAAAATACGTCGAGATTTTACCATGTTTCAGGAATTTGGCTAACATATCGTGTGTCATTCTATCATATCGGCAAGATTTTTCTACGTATTTGAGAGTTTGTACCTTGGGGCACATTTCCTTTACAGTTTTTGACTCGAGATAATCAATGTGTATCTGACTTCCCGCTTCAACAGGTTCACATTGGTTGGGGTCGCCAAACATATAAACTTTGTTATTATACAGTGTGTACGCTTCATATATCTTAGTCATCCACTTGTTCGGCACCATACTAAATTCTTCAATGAACAGTGTTTTATCTTCAAGACTATCGATATCTCGCCCATTCCATTCGCAAAAATAAGAATCAAACGTATGACAGATTGTATTTACTTGTTCGACACCCTTGTTGATTAACCTGCTTTTTACGTTTTCAATGGCCTTGTTAGTGAAACTCAATACAAGAGGATTCTTTGCATCTTTCACCATTTCGCATAACTTAGTAGTCTTGCCGCTACCTGCTTGGCCATTAAAAATACATCCTTTTCCTGTTTTCACCTTGTAATTATCGAAATAAAGGTTTTCCCTGTAATGCTTTTCAAAATACACCAACTTGCTGTCCGTGACATATGCTTTGCCTATTTTACTTGTGCGGAATTTCACATCCTTTTTGTTTTTGAATGTGACAGCGGGATCCGTTATATATATTCCATCTGTATTATACCCATATAAAACACTACGTTCACCGTGACATGTTTCTATCAACTGTAAAAGCTTTAATATAGCCTCAGAAACGATAAATCTGTTAATACTGGTATTGTCTGAAAAGATGCGTTGACATGTTTGTTCCTTTATCAAATATATATTATCATAGTGATCAATCGTCACGTTTCTATTATCGGCCATTGCACGTGTCCAACAACACATTGCTGTGTCATATTCTGTACACGTGAACCCGTGATTCGTTTTATCATATTTGCGCCCGAGATCTCCAATAAAACTATTAGCAAGCTTTTTGGCTTCGCTTTCTGGGAATACATCAAAGATATACTCCATAAACATCTTGAATGTGTCAGGCTTCAGTGCTTTTTTAGTCACGATCTTATATTTGATATTAGACAAAGGCATGGTCAGGGTATCGACAAGATAAGAAATCAGATTACCGGAATAAAACCCAGCTTCTAATTTTATCGGCGAACCATAATTATTCAATTCAGTCTCATCGATGTAAAATTCACCACATTGTCGGAGATCACTTTTACAGGTTCAACAACATCGTGAATACTATAAACAGGGATGGGTGATGTGTTATTCAACAATATATTTGGATACGATTTGGAAATATCTATGCTAACGATATCTTCTGGAAGTTCTTCAGGTGCACACCATTGCATTGCGCGAGGATAAAAATCATCAAGCATTTCTCGCGTATGAATATTATAAGATGATTCGGGAAGGTATCCAGACAATTTTTTGAACAATGCTGTTGCAATACTCGTAAATGATTGGTTGGTCCATTTGAAATCATGTGTTTTGTAAGTGTCAAATAGTTCGTCACATATTGCTTTACGTGTGTCATACTCATCGTTTAACAGGTACATATTCTTTTTGTGATCAATGAATCCATCGAGGATACCATTGTTGTTCCAGTGAAGATATTCGATGTACAATTGCGAATTGTCGATATATATATCAATGGCTTCTTTCATTTTCATATCTTCTGGTAAAATAATAATGTTGTTCTCTTTCTCAAGCGTGTATAATTCATATGCATGATTGATTCTATGCACAAATTCGTGTCGTCGTGTCCATTTTAGGTCTGACATATATTTTAACAGGTTATCACAACCACCCTGGTTGGCCTTGGAAGCTATTAATTTGAGTTTTTCATCGGTAATGGGAAAGCAATGATGATCCTTTACTATGTAAACCAATGAAATATTTGTACGTGTAATAGAATTTGTAAATGTAATAAACTTCCTGTACATACTATCAAATGCGTGTATTGATACATTCGTGTGACAGTTCTTGGCCCAATCTATTAACTCATCTGTACTAATCATGGGTGGTTCACATGCAAAGCTGTACAATTCTGTCTTCAGTTTATCATAGTTATATGTTTTGAACCCTTTCTTTCCTCTCACTTGGTCCCAAACATAATCTAGCACACAAGTATTATCACCGTGAGATTTTATCTTTCGTTGGTTGCTCAATAAATATGATTCTAATTTCAGACCACCCATTTGGTGCATTGTGAAGAATTGTTTATTATGTGTGAGTATCCTACTACCTACTTCTCTGATTTCCTGTGCGGATAAAAGTGTGAAATTATTATCCAGAAGAACATATACCATAAATTTATACGTGTCGTGTTTGTTCATTTGAGGCACATCTACTTGAAATGGACCATAAGTACGCTGGGAAGTTTTATTGGATATTCCATTTAATATATCTACGTAAATGGTTATTGAAATGTTTTCCCTTTTTCCTTTGAACGTGCTGAGACGTTTTCTGAATAGTTTTACAAATGAGGAGTTTTTCTTTGTGACGGCTCCATTTAGTTTGGCTTCCTCATGACGGAATTGATATAGTGATACTGGTAGTTTTGGGAACACAACAACCTCTTTTTTAGCGGGTTTGCTCATTACTATATCAATAGGTTTATCCATTACTATATTAGATTTTTTAGCGGGTTTATTAACCACTGCTTTTTTTACAGGTTTATTCTCCTGTTTTTTGGCTTTGTCGCCCCATTCTTTCAACAGCATGTCCATCAATTGGCGTTTGCTGAATTTTTCGAGATTTATTTTCTCCATACTATTATACGATATTTTATTTTTTTCCATTCTATACAATTTAAATAAGTGACATGGCTTTAAATATTTTCTATATGTTTCTTAAGTGTCAAAATAATTTGAAGGGTCTAAGGAGATCCATCAAACTGTATATTTTTTACACGTATTAAATAATTTATCAGTTCTGATTTAATTTTTCAACATTGCGGGCATGCTTTTTTGATTTCAAATGGCACCATTTTCCCGCAAGTGTATAATTATGATCATTGTTACAAACACTACAATACCATTCTTTATTTAACATCAATGCAGTTTTGGGTTTTCTCAGTTCGTCTGTTGTGAAGATTTTAGGTCTTCCACGTCCTCTTTTAACTTTTTGATTTTCCATACTATATATTAACTATATACTTTTAAATAATTGTGTGCGTTCTTTTAAATCCATGAAAATCCTGTTTCACGGGTTTTTTTAACTCCTTCCTCAATTCTTTTCCAAAGTTTCACATAATAATCGGGATCGGATGATTTTCCATCAATGAGAACGTTTGGGTTATTTTTAATAAAATCTGGTGTATCATCACTATCTTTTCTTGAAATCTCGACATAATACGCTGGTTTGGATGATTTTATATTCTCGTTTCTTGTTTGACTACGTGTCTTCATATATTAAGACTATATAATATTAAATAAATGAATAGCCAGAAACAATAACTATTTTTGGCTATAATAGCAAAAAACCAGTATGTACTAGAATATAATATATAGCAAAAATTCAATTATACTGGAGATTAATGTATATATATATGTTACACAATTTCATATATCTTTTAATTCCGTCATTGGTATCCAACTGTTAAATTCATCACTATATCCCTTCCACTTCACTAAAGCTTGTTTCTTCTTATAATCTCTCCGAACGACTTTATCAATACGGAAAACATCCTGTCTGGCTTTTAATAATTCAGGTTCATAAAAACTCCCCTGAATATCTTCACCTCTTAGATCTTTCAGTTTGTATGTTATTGGATTAGTGTATTGGATCTTATCAACTGTAAACACTTCTTCTGTCCAATTTGGTGTATAACCCTTGTCGAACACATTCCGTTTATACTTAGATATTCGGACCTTGTCGCCTATTTTGAATTTCGGTTTCTGTTTTAATGCATCTATATCACCATACAAATTGAAGTAAACGGTTCCTTCATTCTTTTTATCAGATGCTTCAACTGGTGTCATCTTTATGCTTGAATGTATTGTATTATTATACTGTTTTACCAATTTAGGTAACATATCTAAATACTGTGTATTA
The DNA here is from genome assembly GCA_014634185.1 of Astreopora myriophthalma. Classification (NCBI taxonomy): domain Eukaryota; kingdom Metazoa; phylum Cnidaria; class Anthozoa; order Scleractinia; family Acroporidae; genus Astreopora; species Astreopora myriophthalma. The sequence goes on along the minus strand of BLFK01000947.1, from coordinate 192,349 downwards.
CCTTGAACAGTGAACTGCTTCCACATTTTGGACTTGATTGTTCGATTCCACCTTTCAACCACTGATGATTTTTCCTCATTCTCAGTTGAGTACATATGTATCCCATTTGTCTCCAATAGGTTTTTCACATGTTTGTTATAGAATTCTTTTCCTTTATCAACCCATAGATATTGTGGTTTTCGACCTTCCTTAAACAGCTTCTCAAAACTATATTTAACACTTTCACCTTTCTTATCCTTCAAAGGAACAATCCAACCGTATTTCGAGAATACATCAATAACTGTTAAAAGATATCGGTAACCCTTGTTCCATTTACTAAACTGTTGCATCTCAACAAGGTCTGCCGCCCAAATCTCATCAACATGATTTACAATTATACGCCGCCGAGTGAAATTACGTTTTATGGGTGCATGTAACTCATCTGCTAATTTTTCTTGCCAGTTTTCTTCACTCAACGGCTTTTCCCCTTTTTTGGAACTCCAAGACCTAGTTTTTGTTTTGTGTTTATAATAAAACGAGCTGTTTGGCCCCATTTTGGCATTTCACCATAAGGTATTTGGTCAAGGGATTGAACCATTTTTCGGTCACATTCTCCTTTGTCTTTTCCCATGCTGTAACATATATCATGATGAGCTGCTATTTCATCAACTTTATTATAAGGTTGAACATGCCATTTTGTAACCTGACCAGTAGTGGGATCATATTCTAACTGTTTATCAAGTGGATTATATGGTCCCATATATTTGTAGTTTGGTGGAGTCCAACCACCTTTTGGTTTTGGTAAACGTCCAATTACTTTATGAATATCAACGGCACCCCCAGAGAGACGATTTAAAACTTGATCAACATATTTGCTATCCAACCTTTTATTGCCCCCAATTTATCCAAATATTGAAGACCTTTAAAAGTTGCCTTGAATGGTAATGCACTAAGCATCTGGACACCTTTTGTATCAAATAAGCCCGCCCCTTCAGACGGGCCCTTTAGTTTCCCCGAGTTTTAACAAATTTAGTCTTGGCTATACCACATTCTGCACATGTACATTTCATCACGGTTCTTCCATTTTTAGCTTTCACATAACGTTCGCTGCCAGGAACGCATTCAGTGACCTTCTTTTGTTTAACACAATACGATCTTACCATATACAATTATATTATACTATATTACTTATTTGTGAAATATCTGATAATAAAATTATGATTCTTATATTGGTCATTCATATCAAAATGTGGATTGTGAATGGCTTTCAAAATACTTGTCCCCCTTTGTCTTTCCAATAAATAATACAGACACCAATAACCGCATAAAACTGAGTCTCTTTCCTGTATTTCATCATTTGAATAAATTAATTGTTTGCCACTTGTTGACAAATATTGAGCAACTTCATTTGGCATGTTCAACCCAAAACTATCAAAATATTCTGCATATTTATTTCCGTTACGATAGGCAACCCAATGTGTACCAGGACCAATCTGTGAATCTAGGTTAATTATACCAACTTCATCTTTTATCATCCTCTGTGGTAAATTATCTCTGCTGTAAATACCTCGGAAGTTTTTGATTTTGAGTTTTTTGACCCAATCAATCAAACCATAGTTGGAAAGAGGTTTATTGATAAATTTTATATTAGTTTGTTGTTTATTTATAGTATGTCCCCGATTAATGGAATCCCTTTGAATGGACTGTTTTTCCCGAGCAACAATCCTTTTCCTTTTTTGTTCTTTTTTTTTTACTCCCATACCGATTGGTTTATCCCATGAACCAATAAAAGGAGGTGACCTCCAATCATTTGGAAGGACTAATCCACCATCTTGATCAGATGTTGGTATTGGCAAAGGTGCCATACCCGGGACGTAAACAGGTACGGATCGCCTGTTGCGTGTACGGTCAATCTGTAAACCCTGCCCTGTCAGTGCTTTGACCAATAATGGTATACCAACTGAAGCTAATAAGGTTCCAAGAAAGCCGCCTGATTGTGCTCTGGTTGGCTTGATGACAAGTCGTCCACCTGTCTGCATAGCCTTAACTATTTGTTTCTTCTGTGCATCTGTGAGCCAATCTTTGTACTGTATTAATTGTTCAATTTTATTTTGCGGAATCAGAAACCCCCCAACTTGTCCCTTTCCAAATATTTTATCAACCGCAAGGCCAGACAAACCCGACAAGGCTCCAGTCGCTAATGGTCCTGCAATTTTAGTAGCCATTGGAAGTACCTTTGGAAGAAGTTTTGTACCCAATGAAAATATTGATGACCATAAACTTCCTCCCATTTGAACCGCTTGGGTATTTGGGTTTTGCTTATTTTAATGTCAGACCCTGTATTGTTCTGCATAGCTCTTCTCAATTTATTTATTTGCGTTTTGGTCAACATAAGTTGATCCGGTCCAGTTAGTTCCGATTTTGATAATCTCAATGTTGTCGCTGAATTGTTTCTTATTGCTGAGGCAAGTTTATCTTTTTGCCCCCTTGATAGTTTTACACCATGTGGATAATATTTTGACATATATTATATATAAGTAACGTACATAAAATTAAATATATCTACCTGAATAATAGTTTCCCATCTTTTTGTACAAGTTCTGCTTCTTGTTCGTATAATATCAATGCATACACTGAATATGCTGCAGCTGTTGTACCAGATAATTCATAATGAAAGGTCAGTTTAGTAGTACCGTCTTTGATATCCATTTTTTGTTTGGTCAAATCAAAATACACAAAAGGAAATAATGCTTTGAAGTTAGTGATAGTTAACAGGGTCCCTTGATTGTATTCATTATTTGCGTGCACATATTTCAGAACATCTCTGTAAACTCTCGACAAGTCTGCTTCTGGTGTGTAATGCACATCGGGATATTCATTACCATTTCCAACAACAAGATGACAATTTGATAATGTTCTGTTGTCAGTTGATACACTGAATGTGTTATACAAAAATGGATTTGTTTGTTGCGACCCAATACTTGCATCATTCAAGATAAACACAAATACATGTCTTGGTTTTGAAATACCACTAGTAATCTGAAAATTACCGCTTCTTTGGCTGGATGAATTACTTCTTTCAATATTTTCACGCAAGTAAGTCCATTTATGGGGTTTCAAGTATTGACTGATGTATAGTGATTGCCCGTCAGAATTGAAATTAATTCGCGGTACAATGAGCTCCATTCTTGTGATTACCACACGCGAATCTGCCGCACCCGCCGTCCTCCAAATAAGATTCTCATCTGTTTCAATTTGTAAATTTAATTCCAGACGTGTGGCGGGTAATATCTCGTCTCTCAATGCTTCAAAAAATGAATATCTGTTCAATGATATCTCTGTATTGACAGTTGTTGATGTACCTAAAAGTGCCTTTCTAGAGGCAAAACCCTTATTATAATTAGCTTCTGCTGCTCCTTCTTCAGGATGACGGTTTGTATCTAAGTAAAACAATTCGTTAGTTGCTGTAGATTCGGCATAACCTGGACTATATTCCACTAAATTTTTGATATTGACACAATGATTTGCTTGATTGCAATCATAAACGTGTTTACCATTTAATCTCACGTCCAAATCATTAATCAAAGAATGGGAACCATTTACAATCCCAATATGGTCAATGGCTGTTATAGCTGCATTTGCTTTTGTTTGGACTTTAAAACCAACTGATAGTCTTGCATTATACCAATCAAAAGGAGTAACTTCTCCTCTGTTATCTACTACAAAACGATAACCATCTTTCTTTTGTGAATTACCATTTCCAGGAGTAGTATTCAACGGTGTCTCTAATTGAAAAAATACATCTTCGTATCTTTCGATATGTTTTGGATTTCTAAACGATTTCATCTATAAACTTATGTTAGATAAAAAATTATATTTTTATACGCTTGTTCAGTTTCCCACCAGATAATATCCGATTGACTCTTTCCGCTATTTCAATATCAGACATTGGCTGACCCATTTGTTTTTGCATGCTTGGAGGCGTATTCTCCTTTGATTTCCCTTTACTCAACAATTGAATTATTTTATCTCCTGCTTTATTACCAGCGTATTCACCAGTTTTGGTGACTGCTTTTTCAGCTGCAGTTTTAACACCTTTTTTAGCTAATTCTTTCGCCGTTTTTCCAAAAAGTTTTGATCCAATTGTTTTGAATACATCCATTAGTCCTTCACCATGAATTGCTTCATCGTGTATATGTTTGCTTACATAACGACCCAAATCGGGGTCATAACGCATTTTTAATTCACATTGCCACATATATTGATATATTACATAAACTAATAAATATTTATATTAAACTCGATTTCAGTATCAAATGCATAAACCAATCAATACCGTTTAAATCAATAGGTCGCCCTAAGGCGTCTGTAACTGATATGTTCAATTCCGAAATAATTGTTTTTGAAATTGGGCTAAATAATGCTCTTCTCGGCTCAAATGTGAATGGATAACTTCTTGTCAGATTATCAGTTGGTATTGTTGTCAGAGTATTTGTAAACACACCATTACTGATGCTGTCTGATATAATGTTACTATTTATATTGATCACATCAATGCTATTAGTTATATTTGGCAAGTTTGTTCCATGTTCGGTTGCAGTTATTATTTTTGGTTCAAAACCGATTAAATCTCCAAATTTCGAGTTTCTGATGTCAAGCTGCCATTGATCGTCCAATTGAATGACAACTTTGTATGATGAAAGTACAAAATAAAGCTTTATCCCATTGCTGTTAGCTGGTTTATCACCTTTTTGAACAATCGTTTGACTTATATAATCATCAAGATCTTCATAAGAATACATTCCTGCAACGAATAAAATAGTCTTCCATGAAACACCATTATCTTTACTGTATTTTATCGTATCATTTCCATATTCATGATTGACATTATGCCAAGAATACGTCATTGTAATTCGATCAACAGCCATTTCATGCCGCATTTTTGGATCTAGCCTCAATGGTGGATCAAATTTAATAATAAAGTCATCGGGTCGATTTCGACCAATTTTCTCTCTGCTAGCAGATGAAATATGTATCGCTCTTTCTTGCATATATTATTACATTATATATTGTTTCAATAATTCTATCAATTGTTGGTTATCAATTATTCCAAGTTCATTCAATTTATGCGCTATTTGTGAAAATTCTTCTTTGACGCCATTATTACCTGCCAAAATAGAACCGCCAAGTAACTCCATTCTGTCAAGCAAATCTTCCGCATTATTGAAATAAATAACACCGGAACCAATTTTCTTGAATTTGTTGCTAGATTTATGAATGGGTATTTCACTTAACCGATTCAATTCCTCGAATGCTAATTTAGCAATATCACTGTATTTCTTCTTTTTATTGAATTTCTTTGTCAGTAAATCAATTGTATCAAAATCTACTTTTCTATTCATCACTTTTTTGTTATTTTTTGTTGCTACTAGCCTGAGTTGCCCCATTAATTTGGGAATATCAATCATCAGTCCTCCATATTGTCCAGAAGATGATATCTTGTATGCATTTCTCTTTGGTTGGGTATAACCAAAACCCTTGAGAGTTTTGATTCCTTCTTTGTATGAACCTATTCTTTTCAAATATTTTTGTAATGTTTCGATTTCGTATGACAGTACGTCATATTCGTCAGATTGTTCTTTGCTTTTTATCTTAGATTTTCCTATACCACCTTTTTTACTTCCTAACTCTTTGATTTTATCACCTATTTTCTTGGTATAATTTTTCAAATCAATGGTCTTATTTGCAACACCTTTGAACACTTGTGTTGGAGGGGGTAAATTATATTTCATTAATGTTATCATATCTTCTGCATCAAACCCCTTATCCAGATCAGATTGATATATTTCACTTGGGGTATAATCAATTGGCAACTTAGTTTGCGTCTCTGGTTGTGCTTCTGTCTGATAGGTTAACATAGCAATGTCTTCCAAACCAGAAGTTAATGCTTTTTGGTTCTTTTCCAGTTGTTCAATCAATTGGTCCTGTTTTTCATCGATTGCTTGTTTGGCTTGCTCTTGAGCGGTAATAATTGGTTTGAAAGTTTCTGATAAACCTTGCTGTACATTTTGTTTATCATACTGGTACTTTTTCAACGTATTTCTGACTTGTTTAGTCATTGTTCCAGCCTTTATTTTGGCTTCAGATAACTGTTTCAATCGTTGTATATCCATATAATAGTAACTTATATTAACTTAACTTAACTTAACTATTATAGATTATATATATATTTCTATCTATTTCACTACTATTATAATTATATATCATTCTATCTATTGTATTTGTATAATGAAAATTCCAAATTATGACAGAAATGATAAAAATACTGATTTCAAAAGATTGTATAATTATATGCCAAATAACACTTTTCGGATGCTGATATGTGGTAATTCAGGAAGTGGAAAGACCAATCTGTTGTACCATATGTTGATGAAACCACTTTTGTATTACGATAGAATACACCGTTATGCTAAAAATCTTGAGCAGCAAAAATACAAAGACATTGTTCAAAGGTTGAATGATATATCAGAAAGTGTTGGGTATGATGTACTTGTTTGCAGCAATGATGATATAATTCCAATAGAGGAATTACAGAAAGACGACGCCCAAAAAATAGTACTATTTGATGACTTTATTTGTGACAAAAATCAAAAGCCATTGATTGATTATTTCATTCGTGGCAGACATAAGAACTGCTCTGTGATTTATTTGAGCCAATCATTTTACAAAACACCGAAAGATATTCGACTAAATTGCTCTCATTTTTGTGTATATGATTTTCCTAGCAGCAATGAAAGAAGTCTGATATCCCGCGAGTTGGGAGTTGACAAGGATAAATACATTAAAGCGACTCATAAACCATATTCTTTTCTATACGTAGATAAACCAATGAAGCGTATCAATCGGAATTTTTATGGAAATATATAACTTACTGATATAAATGGGAATATTTAATGAACATATTTCATCGTCTGCTCCGTCAAAGGGTCAAACTGTAATTAGACAGCCTGGACCTCCTGGTCCTCAGGGAATCGGATTTAAGTTAACCCAAGATGGAAATTATGATATAGAAAATAAAAAACTGGTTAACGTTTCACAACCTGATAGTAACGATCAAGCGGCGAATAAAGGCTACGTGGACATAGGTCTTGATGTGAAAGCTGATCTTCTGACGACTCGGGTACAAACTTTCAAGAGCCGGATAAGAGTACCAGACTACGACCAAAATATGCATTCATCAAGCGATACAGTCAACTTGAAATACTTGAATGACAAATTTTTGAATCGACAAACAGGTGGTACGATATATAATTCAATCAGTTTTTCATCAACTGCTGATGATAATCAAAAGCAGATACATAATCTAGCCACCCCTCAGTTTAATTCAAGCGCTTGCAATAAAGGTTATGTCGACACACAAAATCAAAAATACCCTCATGCAAATTCTTTGAAAAAAGATGGAGGTGTTGCAATGACTGGAAATCTAGACATGGGTAACAAACAGATTACAAATCTTGGATATGACATTCAAAACACCAATGATGTTGTTAATGTAGGTTTCTGTGATACTAAATATTTGCAGAAAGTCTCAAACAGTGACCTTGATATGAATGACAATAAAATCATCAATATAGCTGATCCAACTAATTCAAGAGATGCTGCAACAAAATCTTATATTGACACAAAATTAAGTCAAAAATTAGACAAAACTGTTTCAAGTGACCTTGCTATGGATAATCATAAAATCATAAATATGGCTGATCCAACTGATTTAAAAGATGCTGCAACAAAATCTTATGTTGATACAAATTTAAACCAAAAATTAGACAAAACGGTTTCCAGCGATATTAATATACAAAATCATAAAATCACCAATATGGCTGATCCAACTAATTCAAAAGATGCTGTAACAAAATCTTATATCGACAGAGAATTAAGTCTAAAATTAGACTATATCGCTTCCGGCGATCTTGATATGCAATTTCATAAGATTACTGATATGGCTGATCCAACTAACTCAAAAGATGCTGCTACAAAATCTTATATCGACACAAAATTAACTCGAAAATTAGACAAAACAATTTCTAGCGATTTAGATATGCAAAATCATAAGATTATCAATTTATTGGCACCTGGACCGAATGAAATTAGAAGTGCTGTTAATAAAGATTATGTTGATACAAAATTAAATCGAAAATTAAACAAAAGAAGTAACAGTGATCTTGATATGCAATTACATAAGATTACTAATATAGCAACATCTAATTCCAATGATAAATACGATGCTGTAAATGTTGAATTTGTAGACTCCAAATTCACCAATCGTGATGCACTTTTACACACACGTATAACGAATGAATATAAGAAGTATGTAAACACGTCACACATATCTTCATCTTCTGCTGATAAAGACGTTTTTAGATATATGATGGAAGATGTAGATGAGAGCTCATCGGAGACTGACATTGTTGTTAACGGTATAGTAGATTTTGAATCCAGTATACATAAAATCAATAAAAAAAGCGTATGATATAGAGGTCCGGACAGATTCTGATAATGATTACAGGTCAAGGATAAGTTTTAATGCCTATAAACTTCCTGTAGGTCAGTACACAATGGTGATCGAGTTTTTCGTTCCTGATAAAGCTCATATCAGCACAACGACTGTCAACGTTGTATCAACCGTTCTTACTATCAACCAACAATCTACAAAAACATTTGATACCGTAGGTTATACAAGAAGCATTGTTCAATTAACTAAAGGGCAAGAATCTCCACCTGAATACATATTTATAGATCTATCTGGAAGTATAACAGCAGGGCATACAAAAAAGCACATCTAATTGTTTACGGTGTAAAGGGACATTACTCCAATGTTGACTCAAATGTATACGATACTGTTTCTTTTGTTGAAAATGGAATTATGAATTTTTACCTTCCAATTAACATGAATGGTCATTTAATAAAAATGCCAGTTTTTGAAAGCATTATTCAAACAAAAGCTTCTAGATATGTTAGAAATGGTGTTGCTGGAAATGGTTGGTATCAGGCAGAGATTGTCATACCTATGAATGATAATAATTCCGTTTTATTCAGAGAAGTATTTCATTCTATCTTCTTCAAAAAAATAATTTTATTTCAAAAGACACCTTCTATCATAGAACATAAGCTTTCTGTGAACGACTTTGGAGTAGGATTATACTTTTGGTATCCTTTCACTTCTTCAACTGCGGGGAGTACAGTAATTCATCTCAACCTAAAAGTGAAATCAATATACTCATTAGCAATAAATTATAAAAAAGATGCAATTGAAGACTACTCTATTTTAGTCGTTTATGAGACCACCTTTCCATAAAAACTAAAAGAGTATAAACAATATTATATGATGTTATACGTAAAAGATGAACATAACAATTACATCCTGGATGAGTATGGTAATAAATTAGAATATTCTGTTGAATACATTTCTGATTCGGATTTCAGTTTTGTAGATAACAACACAAGCGTTGACGATTCAAAAGATCTCGACATGGGAAACAATAAAATCATCAATTTAGAAGACCCGACAGAGTTACATCATGCTGCTAATAGGAGATATGTCGACAATTCTGGAATTTTTTCAATCCTAAATTTAGCTACAGGTACTTATGTTAATGGATATATGGAAAACTATGCAGAATGTATGTATTCTTGCGATCGGGCACTTACAACAGAAGTAACATACGACCAATCATCTAGAAAAATTTCAACTATTTTTGATAAAACTCTTTCCGTTTTAGATGCTACACAATCTGATAACGCAAAAAGACCAAAGCTTTCCACCGTAAAAAATGCTAAGAGATATTACTTTACTTTTCACGGTAATAATAGAATGCTTTCCAACATAGACTTAAATCCTGGTAGTGGTCAAGATGATATAGTCAATGTTTTCATTCTTTATAGACTTAATACTCATGGTGGAGTCAATCCTTATTTCAGGAATGGTTTATTTGGTCATGATAATGGCGGATGGGATAAATTTGTTGTTTACAGACCTACTACACATAATCTTCTTATCTCTGGTATTCATGGAGCTGACAACATAGAAATAACTTCATCTGATTGGTTATCAAAAGCTGATGCAACAGTTCTAAATAAATGGCATTGTGTTTCATTTCATTGGGATGTACCCGCCGGTGCTGGAAACAGTTCTTGCTGGGTGAATGGTAAAAGAGTAAAAGCATTTAGAGCAGCTACTTCTTCCGGATCAACACAAATGACCTTTGGAGATTTAGATCCAAATGGTATTGCGGGACTAGATGGAGATATTCAACTTTTTATTCTTTACAAAGGGTTTAATATGAACGATATTATAATTAGAGCACACCATAAAATGATATGTGAACGGTATGGAGTTGATCATGATCCTATTTCTTTTTCTTAAAACTCAAAACTATCAAACGATATAGTATATGCTTCAAGAGATAATAAAATATGTCAACCACTGTTTCAAAGAAACTAAACAACATCACAACAGTGTAAATGATGTCATACTAAAGTCAGCTTTAGTATATCAATATTTGTACCATAAAAATTTCAAGACATACAAATCAATAGATGACGTCCTTAAACTAAATAACAATGAAATCGGTCTAATCGGCCCTGGAAATGGTTGTCTAACATGGTTTTTAGAAAGAGTATTAGGTCAGTTTCATATATTGCACACACATAGCATTTTGCATGATGCTTTTGGTAGATTTTATGCCCGCTATTCATTAGACAGAGGTTATTTATACGTTATTCCTGAAAACATGACTACAAAAGGTATGAAAAGGTCACCTTTATGCGGTCAGATTACTGGTTTAATATACTGCTTGTGTAAAAGATTGAGAATATAATATAATAAATATATATGGTCAAAGTTAGAAAAACAATATTCAACTGGAATCACATTTCAGATGAACTAACAAAAGAAAAAATCGATGAATTGAAAAGTTATTATCGAACTTATCATCGAAAATATTGGGCTTACAAGCAAGCAATGATGCGTATGAAAAAATACAAATTTATTGGTGATGCATTGTCTGTTGTTTTTGCATCAGGAGGCTTAGCTTCAAGCATAGCAACTGGTGGAATTAGTTTAATAGCAATCAGCACATCAGCAATATTAATTCAGGGTTGGATGAAACATAAGAACTTTGATTTAAAAATTCAGAATTGTCAATACGCTTACCAAAGTTACGGACATCTTTTAATTTTAATAAAGAATGCATTAAGATCTGGAGAAACGAATATACCCGAATTAATTTCCTCAATGAATTGCATAGACAATTACGTGATGGACAACAGTCCTATTATTGATAAATTTTTAGAGAAATACGATGAAAGATTTATTTCGTAATAGCATCTATCTTATTTCCTATCTTGGTTTTAATTTTAGACCAATATTCATCATGTTTTTTTTATGTAATTTTAGATTTTGACACTTTTATGCGCTCGTGGGGTAGACCAAGCATCATAAACAATTGTTTGATAATATATTTAACACTAATCAACCGTTTACGCTCATTATTCACCTCTTTATTAACTTTTTCTATCTCATTAAACACAGAATAAAGCATCTGTTTTTGTTTATAAGTTAATTGAATATTATTTTCACTTGTTATAACATTCAATACATTTTCGATATGATACTTGCGATTATAAACCGATTTGCGTCTTATCTTATGCTTATTTTCATAAAAATCTATATACTCATTTACATAATCATAACCGTGAACCGAACCACAACTTTGACAAACATTTATTCCCTGATCTTTAATCAATTGCATATTTCTACAACACGGGTCAGCTTGTTTAGTTTTACAATCTACTAATTTTACATCTCAAAAATCGCAAATAACATTACCCATTGTTTTCAACTGTTCATGAATTTCACTATTACAAATCATTCTATACTATTATATGAGATTATATTTTTATATATATTATGACGTCACGCCACAGTTGTGGTGTTTTAAAGTAGGCATCTTTCTTAAACTTATCATTCTTTACTTTTTATCAAAAATGTTTCACAAATTAATAACTTTTCACTGAAACGTTTCACGATTGTGTACTGAAAATGTGAAGCTTTTGATTGGTTGAAAAAAATCATACGACCGTCTCGTGATCTGAAACAACAAGCTAGACGCGATGACTCATCTTCCTGGGGGAACCCCCTCTTAAGACTTCTTGTGTTTCCGAGAAAGTCACGCTTGATGCATTTCAAGGGGGCCGGCAACAAAGGAATTTTGATTCGTAAAATTGAGAATCGGCAAGATACGGTAAAAAACCAAAAGACCAAGCATTGAAACAGATAACTGAGAAAAAACAGAAACTAATCGATGAATTAACTATTTACTTTGATTAAAAGATATATTTATGTATTGAACACCCCCTAGGTGACACCACGGGCCGCAACAAATATCCACGCGCTGGATCCATTTCATGTGTTTCATGAATTTGATTGGATGTTTAATGTTACAGCATGTGCCATTTACGGCCCAAAAACGGTACTAATTCACAAAATGACCCTTTTTTGGCACCATAATCGCGTTTGCGGGGCCTAAAATTGCACTTTTTTTGTGATTTTGCATTTTTGGGGGCAATTTTGCATTTTTCGTTAAATTTTTGGCAAGGGGGGACCCTTGGATTTTGGGTAACGAGTGTAAAAAACCGGTATTACAGCCCATGTAGTGATATGTCTATTTGTATTTCGTAGCTCGTGCATTTTTTACTTGGTCTAAAGACCATAAATGTTTTTTTTTTTTCAGATTTAAAGCAAGTTTATGTGCTTTAAACCATTTCGAAATTCAACAAATTAACAAGATGGCCCGGATCTTTATGTGACATGAAAACATTAGTGTCGTCGGCAAATAGTATCAGATTCAGCAGAGTGGAAGTGTCGTTAACGTAAAGTAAGAAAAAAGACAGGTCCGAGGATAGAGCCTTGTGGAACCGCACAAGAAACTATAGCTTTAGACGAACGATGACCATTAAATTCAATGTATTGCACTCTGTCCAATCCAGCGCTAAACCAGGTATGCCATAATATTCTACTTTACCAAAAAGAATGGCGTGAACTACGGTGTCAAAGGCCTTAGAGAGGTCCAGGAAAATGCCGACGGTAAATTCACCTGATCAATAGCAGTATGGAGGTATGGCGATCTTATCACACAAATCAATTAGTGCGAGTGAGGTGGAGTGGTTTTTCCTGAAACCGTACTAAATGATTAATGCAGAGAATATTGAAGTTGGTCAGGTATTCCATTAAACGATTGTAAATAACCCTTTCTAGGAATTTTGAGAAGCTAGGGAGAACCGAGACAGGCCGACAGTTGGTAAACGGTGACTGATCATCAGATTTAAAAACGGGAATCACGCGAGCTGTTTTCATTTCATCGGGTACTATACTATGATCGATAGACAAGTTGATGATATGGGTCAGGGGTTCAGAGACAAGGAGAATGCATTCCTTTATGAGAGACATCGGAAGTTGATCATGGCCAACAGCCTTGTCTGGTAGAAATGTTTTAGCGATTTCAACAATCTCATCTTGCATTGTCGGGTCGAAGAATATTGATTGATTAGAAGAACCATTCAGAAAAATACGATGCGAAGATGAATGCTGTATACCCCGCGCCAAAGTGGGACCGATGTTAGAAAAGTAGCTGCAAATTGTATTGCCAGTTTCCACTGGGTCGGAAATTTCTCAATCGTCAGCTTCAAAGGCTGGCGGACTAGGTTCGGCCTTACCTGTCGTTCTGTTCAGAATTTCACTTAAAAGTCTCCATGTATCGCAAGTATTCGATTTAACATTTTCCAATTTCTTCTCATAATATAGGCGTTTCACGGCGCTATCCGCAAAGAATGGGTTAACTTGGTATTGTAACTTTTGAAAGTTGAAAGTTGACTCATTTATGGATTACTAAGGTATCTTTTGTAAGGCCTATTTTTTCCTTCTATACACTTAGTAAGGGCTATTAGTCTACCGCGTTCAATTCCTCATAACGCCTCTAAACGATTGCTTTTTGCTGTCTGGTGTAGTGAACGTAATGTGCTGGTTTAGTAAAATGAAATTGAGCTAGGAGGACACAAATATACACCAAATATAAAGTTTAAGTATAAACATCACCTCGGAGCCGTGAACACAGATAAATTCAACCGTTTGAGTTTACACCGTCGATTTTTTACCTTGACTCAATCGCAGATGATGAGCTCAATGCGTCATGCTTAGCATCCAAGCCTTCAAAATGAGCTCCCCGATTTTGAGACTGAGGCTAATTCATGCAGTTGATTACAGCCTGCAATCGGGCTAAATTTGAATATTCGGAGAAAGTGTTGATCCCTCGTGTTTCGAAAAGGATTTCTTATGGAAGAACAGGGGTGATACCGCTCCGACTTTATATTTCAGCTCCACCACGCAGTAAACAACATGAGGAAAAACCATTAGGTTTATTTTGGCAGTTTAGACCGAGCACCAGTAACTATAACGATACGTTATACTACAACCTATAACAAGATGTAAGTATAAGGCATAAGGGACAGAGCTGAGCGACAGTTTACACAACTACTGCTGTCATACGGAGGCCAGAAAAAAACCCGCCGGAAAAAAAAAACCCGTGAGGAAAAAAAGTCGGCAGGAAATCTGGGTAGGAACCATGGCTCAAACTCTAAATAGCCCATCCTACGAGGCTACAAATTTCAAACGCGTCTACCCGCGTTGACTAAAAGAACGTTATACTTAAAAATATACCTAAGATCGAACGAGGTGTCGGCCTAGAATGACTATCTCACGTGCTACAAACCTCTAATATAGTCCTCCTTGACAACCCATAATGCACTTCGACTGGACTAGTTCCAGTCGCCACTTCTCCAGTGCCGCAGAAATATTTCATTTCGGGCTAATTCGTATACACTCAAACGCCAGAAATTCCATTTCCTCACACCAACAGATCGAGCGAAACGCCTGCCAGTGGACGCCGAAAATGGAAAGCGTGCCTTGAAGAAGGAAGTCGCCTTTCCTTATCAGGTACAGATCATGGTACCTTCGGGTTCGCCAGCGTAGGACGCCATGGAAGCAAAAACAAAGGAGGTCAAGAAAAATAAAACGCTAGGCTATTATCGCTATTGTTCGCTAATTCGATCGTAAGTGTGTGAGCTTTATTGTTTCTTGTATCTTTTCGAATAAACTATTATAGTTTTTTTTGCGTGCGCAATTGTGTATTTTTGTTAGATTTGTGTCGTGGGTTGTGGCGGGACCGCCATCTTTCTTCGGGACCAGCAAGGTCAACAGAGATCAGTCACGTTTTCTCTCTAAAATATGCAACGAATGATCTTCAGAATACGAGGTTTTCTTAACTTAAGATACTCGTTAAAACTCCATATATTTTTTGGGGGGGAGGGGAGGGGAGGGGGGAATTTGAATCAGCCGTTGTTCATATCAATCCGTTTGAGTGTGGGGCTGTTGTACATTTCTTGATTTCTCTCTAAATTTACTGCGGTGGATTTCAGTCTCTTGGCGTGTAATTTTGTTGACTGCTTCAATCTTTTATCTGACGGTCCTCGAGTTAAGCAATATTTTTTGTTTTACTTTTGAATTTGTGGGCTTTTATGAAATTTTATGGCTTTTTAAAAATTTCATTGTGTAATAGTTTCTGATCTTTGCTGCATGTTTGATTTGTTGGTTCCAGCGAGGTCAATTCAGGGGCGTAGCGTCCATATACGCACGTTCGCACGTGCGTACAGCTGAAATCTGGAATTTTTTGTTTAATTCCCTTAAAGCATTTGTCAAAATTACCATAAAATAGGATCGGTTTTTAAATTTCCAATTATACTGGCGTGTGTTTGTTTTTCCAGTACCTTTTGATTAATCCATAAACGACGTTTTTATCAATGTTTTACCCCATTTTTTGTTGTAGGTTACCGAAAACTCTAGAGATGGGTAAAATGAACAACTAACCACTGCATTTTCCGTCGCATTTATTTATAAAAACGTTCCGCGGAAATGGCATTTCGAAGACCCTAAATTTCTTTTACCTCGCAATGATTGAGATTGTTGTTTTTCTCTTAGATTATACCCCTGTAAATAGGCAAATGAAGTGAATTAATCACTGTCGTTAATAACTTGCATCAGTATAATTTTCAGCTGTGAATATAGGAATTCTGTGTTATATTAACCTGGTTAATATTTAGCTTTAGGTATTTTTTAATAGGTTAATATTTACCTTTGACCTTGTCTCAGTAAGTGTTCACCAATATTCACTTCGCCTTTGGTGAATATTAAACTGGTAATTATTACATTGGATGGCATTACATTGTCGAGCCCATAGACCATTTGGGACACATTTAATAAGAATCTAGACGAACAACCTGGCTCACCAGGAGCTCATTTTGCTCAGTGGTTAGAGCATCCGACCGGTCTTATGGAGGTTGTGATTCAGTTCCTACTTAAGACTCTGATTTCCTTTTCAGTTGTCCCTTTTCCCATTGCCAAACAACTAGCATGTTGTGAATTGTTGTTGTTTACATACTTTTGGATTTAAATAGCATGAATCTTAGACGTCCTACTGATGAACAATTATCGCATTTACATAGTTGTAGAAGCAGCAATTTTAGTCTGACCCCTTAGAATTCTCCTACATAAGCTTAAAGATGAATATTTCATAATTTATGAAATATACACCTTTAAGCTTACATGTAGACTGATTTAGAACAGCCACAGTGCACTATGCACTGCATATTAAGCTACAACCAGATCAGACTAACTTCCCAAGCTAGAAAAATAACTGATGCCTTTCTTTCTTTCTTTCTTTTTTTTTTTGAGAAACGTTACAAAATCACAGGCGTATGCCCTGTGTTATGATAGCTATTATTAGCTTAATTACATCATAGTTTTGGACCATTTTGTCATGCCCATATTTGGCATTAAAGTTGGGTCGTCTAAGCACACCTCGCGTTTTTTGGACTCGTTCATCATGGTGTCAGAATAAAAGGACATTTTCTGTCAGAAATACACCAAGAGATAACAGTACAACTACATCGCCGACAAGGATTTACACTCCGAAACAGTTGTCGTTAGTCTAGGTGGAGGAATCGCCGAATTCGCCCTGCAAATCGAGCTCTGAAACACAACATGTCGGTCAACGAAAGTGAAGGCACACCGCCGCCTGCTTCAACAACAACGGGACCAACCACGTCAGGAACCGCTGCTACCACCGTTTACTCGGATGTTCCTTCAAATTTTCCGATCCCTTCTCCTATGGTTTGTAAAGGAAACCTGGTAGCCAACTGGGAGTGTTTCCGTCAACGGTGGGAAGATCATGAAGTCGCGACTGGTCTGGATAAACAAACTTCAAACATACGATTAGCGTCGTTACGCTTCGTGATGGAAAAGATTGCCTTCAAATTTTCTTGAACCTCAATGTCTCGGTCGAGGACAGGAATAATGTGGAAGCATGCATGACCGCGTTAGAAAACTACTTCAAGCCGCAACGTAACGTTGTATATGAGTGGTATGTTTTCAATTCTTTTGAGCAAAATCAAGGAGAGTCAGTTGACAGTTACGTCACTCGCCTTCGGAAATTTGCATCTTCTTGTAAATTTGGAACGCTCACCAATGAGCTAATTCACGAAAAATTGGTCAGTGGCATAATCGACAGGGGAACAAAAGAAAAGCTTTTACGGGAGAAATCTCTCA
>BLFK01000947.1:167154-169654 GCA_014634185.1 Astreopora myriophthalma | reverse complement strand
TAATGTCAACCACGGCGGCATTGTCTGAGAAAAATATGATACGCTTATCTGCCATGAGTGGCCCCCAGACGTGAACGGCAATAACAATAGGAAAAAGCTCTAAAAAGGCTATGTTAAATGTGTTCCACGTCTCGGGCCAAAGACCCTGGAGCCAATGGCAACCAAAAACCGCACCAAAGCCAATAGAACCAGCGGCATCAGTATAAAGATGAAGGGTGTCTGAAGTTTCCCAAACATCACTAAAGAAAAAGGATTTACCATTAAATTCGTCCAAAAACTGAAGCCAAAGCAAGATATCTAATTTTGCACCCTTCGAAAGACGAATGTGATGATGCGGCTTTTGGATGCCTTTGGTAAGATCGATCATGCGGCGGAGAAAAGCGCGGCCAGGCGTTACAACATTGCACGTGAAATTCAGTAAACCGATTAAGGATTGAAGTTCTTTGAGGGTGACTGTTCGACGCATGTAGAAATTGCGTAACATCAAGCGACATTTTAGAAGCTTGTCATCAGGTAGGCGGGCCTCAAAGAGTATGGAATCAAGTGTTATTCCAGCAAACTGTAAAACCGTGTCCGGACCAACGGTTTTCTCCGGCGCAAGAGGGACGCCTATATGATTACACATCAAGATAAAATTCTGCAAGTCGCGGTCGCATTGATCTCTAGTTTTGGCAAGGAAGAGAAAATCATCCAAGATGTGCAAAACGGCGCAAGCACCGAAATGGTGAACGGATAACCATTCAAGCGCTGTGCTAAAGGATTCAAAAATAGTACATGAACTAGACAATCCCATGGCAAGAGTTCTGTCAAAATAGTATAAATTATTCCAGCGCATGCCTAATAAGGGATAGTCAGCGGGATGAATAGGAATGATGCGAAAAGCAGACTTCACATCAGTTTTGGCCATAAAACAACCCCTGCCTAAGCGTTTGATTAACGTCGTCGCGTCACCCACTGAGGCATACTTAACCGTGGAGCAATAATCCGGAATAAAGTCATTTACAGAAGAGCCCTTCGGATATGATAAGTGGTGAATCAAGCGGAACTCGGAGGGGTCTTTTTTAGGAACAAGGCCTATGGGCGAGGTGTGAAAATTCGAAAAGGGAGGAGTTGTAAAAGGGCCAACTATACGTCCCGCATCACATTCCTTCTGTAACTTAGCACTAGTGACTGCAGGACGGTCTAAAGCACTCCTGAGATTGGGGCAATCCAAAGCACAACGTTCACCAACAAAATTAATTCGAAAACCAAAACGAAAACCCACAACAAGATAATTGCTTAAAAAGGGGTTATAACCTTGTAGCAAAATTTCAAGACGATCCACGTTTACTGGCGTTACTGGCGGACTGTGAAGAACCCGGCGTTTGAGTTCCTCCTCGCGCGCCTGTAAAAGGGGTTCGGGGTTGGGGTGCGGAACATTGACTACCCGGATGTTTTGCACCGCACTTGAAACACTCATGGGTGAACTCACAGCCCGAACAGTACTTACCGGCTTGGAACGCCCAACAAGTTCCTTTGGGGAAGAATTGCGAACGAAACCGGGAACGATTCTGCACGGCTGGTTTGTTGGTGGACGGTTGTGTTTTGCGAAAACTACTAGATGCTCGTAACCACAATTCCCAGTGTGTTTGATCCCAAGGGTATTGCTCGGGGGCCGATTGCCGTAAATACCGAAACTGTTCGTCATACCAAATCCAATCCCCGCCCTTGTGAGCCAAATTCCGTACTATCTCACAGTATTTCATCAACTGGGGGGTCTCCGCCGTAAATTTCTCAGAATAAACAGAAACAAAAATAGTAAAGGCAGAGAGCCATTGGTGGATAGATTGAATCCGCTTGGAATTATGTAAGGGTTCGAGTGTTAACTGGGGGTGGAGACCTGACCCCGTTGAGGGTGACATAGAAAGGGAATATTGCCCTTCGTTGTGAGGGGAAGAGGATAACAACGCCCCAAAATCTACATATTCGTTGGCGAATATTTTCGCTTTCAGTTTAGAGCTAACCCGAGAACTAAGAGGGACAGAAATACTCGTGAAAGTCGTCTGTGGCCGTGAATCGGATGAAACAAAAGGAGAGGAAGGGCCCTCTTTGGCAGTACCTGACGAGTTGTCCTGGATAATATCAACGACCTCAGCATTGACAGCGTCCTCAATAGCGCCAGAGGAAACCTGGGGAGACACAGGCAAAACGGGTTGAGGAGCTCGACTGCTTGCGAGAAGAACAGCTATATTTTCTGGCGAAAAGGCAGTCTTGATGGCTTGAGATACCACGGCAGATACGGTCGCTGAAATGGCTGAAACGTCCAACGAAACAGTGCCACGGGTCAAGGAGGTGTCGCCAACAGTGACTGGAATGCTCTCGGAAACAGAGTTGACTGTGGAGGCTCGAGGTCTTTTGGCTCGTGTGGAAGGTGCTGAAGCCGTGGAAGTCTTAGGGGCTGCACGTTTTTTAGGAGGCATTTCTTACAGAATACAATTGATAATAAAATATGAGAAAGCAG
>BLFK01000947.1:157154-159654 GCA_014634185.1 Astreopora myriophthalma | reverse complement strand
TACCGGGATTTAATCTCTCTGCATAATGACATTTTGTTCGAACGCCAACGTATCATCATTCCCAAGACGATCAGACCAGAGATCATTGCACGAAGTCACTCGAGTCACCTTGGCATCGAATCGTGTTTGAGAAAGGCCCGGGATTCAGTTTTCTGGCCTGGAATGAGCGGTGAGATTAAGGAAGCCGTCTCGCAGTGTTCCGCTTGTGCAGAATTTCAGACATGGAACCCCAAAGAGCCCATGCATACTTCAAAAGTTCCAGATCGTCTCTGGAGTCGTGTAGCCGTTGACATGTTCACTCTTCATAGGAAAGAGTATGTTCTATTAGCAGATTACTTTTCAGACTTTGTAGAAGTCCAAGAAGTAGCTGATACGACCTCTCCAACCATCATACAGTTCTTAAAGGAACAGTTCAGCAGAATGGAATCCCCGACGTTCTCGTGTCTGACAATGGACCTCGAATAGTAAGTCATGAGTTCAGACGATTCGCAGAAGAGTGGGAAGTCAAGCATGCAACGTTTTCTCCACATCATCACAAGGCCAATGGCAAGGCAGAGTCTGCAGTGAAGGTTACCAAGAACTTGTTCAAGAAATCCCTCCGGGATAGCAGAGATCCATGGCTTGCCCCGTAAAAAATACAGAAATACGCCTGTTGAAACCATTGGATCAAGTCCAGCACAAAGATTCATGTCTCGAAGAACAAAGACTCTAATGCCAACAGCCTCAACCCCGCTCCGCCCTCAAGTTGTTGAAGGTATTGAAAAGAAGATCGAGTTGAAAAGGCAGAAAGCAAAGAGCTATTAAGATCGGTCGGCACACTCACTACCACAACTGGAGGTTGGACTAGAGGTTAGAGTAGCACCTCTTAAAAGGGGACAGAGTTGGCAAGCTGGAACCCTTCTTGAAAAGCTATCAGACAGATCCTATCTGGTGAAGACTGGGAGCGATAACATTCGTCGAAACAGACACTTTTTTAAGCCTAAGGAACAGTCAGTATCCAATGCTGCCCAGAAAGTACCCTCAGAAGTTGCCAAAGAAGACTGTTGCTGCTGCTCCTGATCGAAAAGGAAACATCCCAAACTTAGCTGATCCAGCAACCTGTACCTCTTCTGATCCTGTGTCTGATATACCTCCTGATCATGTGCCTGCAACGCCCACAATGCGTATCCGTACCACAGTAGTGAAAACACCAAAGAGTTTCAAGGACCTTGTCTCTTGAAGCTCAAAGAGTAGTTGAACTGTCAGAGAGACTCAAGGACTTTCTTTACTGAACTTTATGGACTCTGAGAAACTGTTCACATTTCTTTTTTTTTTTAATTTCTTTGATTTTTATGTATATATATATTTTTTGTAGCTTACTAGTGTTTCATTCTGTAAGTATTGCTCAGTAATTTTTTTTAAAAGGGGATGTTGTCATGATAGCTATTATTAGCTTAATTGCACCATAGTTTTAGACCATTTTGTCATGCCCATTTTTGGCATTAAAGTTGGGTCGTCTAAGCACATGGCGCGGTTTTTGGACTCGTTCATCACCCTGCACTGTAGAATGATGCAAAAGGAAAGGATTAACACTTGTCAAATACCGGCAATTCGACACGAATTTTCAGCTGCTCTTTCCTCCCTTCCACGAATTAAACTTTGAAGGGATTGATATGGTGAACGGTCCACATCTAAGAGTTGAAATTACACGTAGTCGAAGCTTAGTATACCCTTTAAAGGAAACAAATGAGTTATCCATTAAATCTATAAGCTTAAAGTCAAAGAATTGACTAAAAGAGATGTCTTCAATACTTTTTTAAACTTCTCAATGGAAGTTAATTCTCTTATTGCTTCTGGAAGGCTATTTTAGACATGAGGTGGTGTTGCCTGAACAGAGTGAGCCCCTGAGGTTCTTGCATTTCCCCATTACTTGCTTAGCTTCAACTTGTGACTCTCTGTTGTGCTTAAACTATGACAAAGCTGACTGTCATCAGTGTAACAGTGAGCCTCTGTTTCTTGTAGGAGCGCTGATCATGAGTAACCTTGAAAAGTTTGGATTTATAATTTGTTCAATTTTGTCAGATCTGGTTCAAAACGTTTTGGAAGCCACTGAAAATTTTAAACTGGTTTGATTGTATTAAGCCAGTTCAATTGTTGTGAATAAGTAATTAAAAAAAATATATTTTTGTATGTTTATTTTCTCAGTTTTCACTCAGCAGGATTGTTACTTGGTGTATTGTACAAGTTGTACTTTGCAAACCTACTAAGCATTGATTTGAGTGATTATGGCTGAGCTGGAGCAGTTTACAATCGAGTGTCATATTAAACCAAAATCAAAGTAATCACAAAAGGAGCCAATCAAATTCTGAAGCAAATACATCGCTGAGCCAACGACAAATCAAAGAAATTCATGACGACACTCGGTTTTACTGGCCAATCAGAATGGTAAGAAAGGAAAAGTAGCTTGCACAGAGGGTAGAAAGACCAGCGCCATTGGTTTTAGTTTTTCATCTGATTGGTT
>BLFK01000947.1:131121-136481 GCA_014634185.1 Astreopora myriophthalma | reverse complement strand
CACGTGGTCGAGAGGGGTCTGTTGGGGGGATACCCCCCTATCCCCCCTCTGGGTTTTTTAAGGCTCTGATTGGTCTCCTAGGGTCGGGTCACGTGTCGGTCCAACCTCTATAAAGCCAGACGCCTCGCGGGTCCGAGTCATTCTCTGCTCACTCGTCCACCTGGTGAGCGGTCCTCTTTCTCTCAGAAAAACAGAGACCATGGAGATGTCGTGGGATCCCGTGTGGAACGATGGACATGATGAGCTCATGGCCCAAATGGGGAGGGTGTACGACACCACGGTCCACGAGGTACGTGCGTGCGTGTTTTTTTCTTTTTTTAAAAAAAATTTCCTTTCCTCACGGATCGCGTGCTGCCTTTTTTCTTAGGACGATCAAGTCGGCGGGGGTGCCACCCCACCTTCCGACCACGGACGGTTCGTGTTTCGTCGCGATCCTGTGGTAGATCGCCGCAGTGAGCATTTTGGGGTCCGGGAACGCGTGTTCCGAATGCGCCTTCGTCAAGAGGGACGTTTCGGGTCGCGTCAACGGATGGCCGATGCTATGGTGCATGGGTTGCGGTCGGCCCTCGACGATCTCCTCCGAGACGAAACCATCGCCTACCGGGATCGGGTTTACATTTCCTTGGCGTCCAACCGTTTGCAGAATGCCTTCACCGGATGGGGTTTGCTGGCCAGGGCCTGGCAGACCGACGTCACGCGGGTAGAGGCCCTGTTGGACACGCTGAGCCGGCTGCTCAATTCCAACGAGCAGTTCGAGATGGACGATTCCTTCAACCTGTCGTTCGTCCACGTGCGTGGGTCTCCGCGGGGGTCGGGCCCCAAACGTCGAAAAGCTCACTTGCCGGGCTACCAAGCGTCCACGCGGCTCAAAGCCATGAAGAAATGCCTCGTGGAGATGCCGCAGGACGACGAGGGGTTGTGTTGCACGCGGGCCATCGTCACTGCCCGTGGCCTCTACCTGGCGGGCAGCAACATTGCCGAGAGGAACAAGTGGACCCAGAAAAACCGCTGTCAGCGGCGACGGGACGCCGCGGCCATCGCCCTCTTGGAGGAAGTCGGCTTGGGGCCTGGACCATGTGGGCCCGAAGAACTGACGCGTCTGGCCTTGGCGCCGAGTCTCTACGACTTCAAGCTCGTGGTCGTCGACGCCAACCGGGCCTACGCCGGGTTCGGGTACGGTCACGGCGAGATCCTGCTGTGGTTGCTGCACGAGGACGACCACTACGACGCCATCACGTCGTTGCCCGGGTTGTTCCGTCAACGGTATTTCTGTCCTCACTGTTACCGGGCCTACCAGAGCGAGGGACGCCACGATTGCCCCAACAACAAGGCCAACCATTGCCCCTGTTGCTTGCAAGATGGCTGCGAGGACCATGCCGAGGCTTACCGCCAGTACCGGTCGCCCGCCATCCCCTGCCCGCACTGCCATCGGTTGTTTCACGGACGAGCTTGTTTCGACCAGCACCGTGCCCTGACCCACGACGGGAAACCTGCATCGGTCGAGAGACGGCCCGTCTGCCAGACGCGGCGCAAGTGTCCCGAGTGCCGCCTATACCTCAAGGGACACGAGGCCATCGAGAAGCATCGGTGCGAGTTCGTCGAGTGCCGTTGCTGCAAGGAGACGGTGAACGTAGCCGAACACCGGTGTTTCATCCAGGTGGCCAAAACCCCCGAGCAGGAACGGGAGGATCGTCGGGAACGACGGCGCCGTCATCGACGCGGAGGCCGCCGTCGTCGTCGTGGAGCCGCCGCCGGGTTGCAGACCTTGCGAGCCAACGACGCTCTGGACGATGACACCCTGCCCGACCCTGACGAAGCGGCCGCCCCGCCGGAACGCCGACCTCCCTTGCACGTGTTCTTCGACATCGAGTGCATGCAAGTGGAGACCCGGCACGTCCCCAACCTGGTGGTGTGCCAGACGGCCCAGAGCGATACCTTCGAGTGGTGGTACGGCGACGATTGCATCGACCGGTTCCTGGACCGGATGATGGAATTGAACGAGGAGGGCGACCAACCCCTCACCATCCTAGCCCACAACTTCCAGGGCTACGACAGTTACCCGGTGGTGGACGCTCTGCACCGTCGAAAACAACATCTGGAGCAGATCCGCAACGGGGGCAAAGTGTTGCAATTGGTGGTCGGTGACAACATCCGCTTCATCGATTCCATGTCCTTCTTCCAGATGTCGCTGGCGAAGTTTCCCAAAACGTTCGGGCTGACGGAACTGAAGAAGGGGTACTTTCCCCATCTTTTCAACACGCCGGCCCACCAGACCTACGTGGGAAAAATCCCGGACAGGGAGGAGTACATGCCCGAGAACATGAAGGTCGAGGACAAGCGTGACTTCGAACGTTGGTACGCGCAACAAGTCGACGACGACGTGGAGTTCCACTTCCGCGACGAACTGTTGGCGTACTGCCAGTCGGACGTCCGACTCCTCAAGGAGGGGTGCCTCACTTTCAAACGGGATTTCGAAGCACGTGCGGGCTTCGATCCCTTCGACCAAATGACCGTCGCCTCGGCCTGCAACCGTTTCCTGCGCATGCACTGCATGGAGGCCAACACCATCGCCTCCGAACCCTTGCAGGGCTGGCGCCGCCAGACCAATCACTCCCACGTGGCCATGGAATGGTTGCTGTGGCAAGACAACCGAGTGCGATGGGACGCCTGGCACGCCCTCTCCGACCAGGCACGTCACGACCACGACGAGCGCGCCCTCGACCACGACTTCGACCATCCGTTGCACCGCCCCCGGATCCAGCACGCCCGCAATCAAGGCGAATACCGGATTCCCGGTACGCGGTACACGGTCGACGGTTACGATCCCGAGACGCGGACCGTCTACGAGTTCCACGGTTGCTACTGGCACGGGTGCCGGCACTGTCACCCGCAACGCACCGAGTGTCATCCGCGGTTGCTGGGCAGGTCCATGGACGACGTGCGGGAGGAGGTGGACCGGAAACGCACCCTGTTGGAAGCCCGAGGGTACCAGGTCTGCGAGATGTGGGAGTGCGAGTGGAAGGCTCTCAAACGCGTCGACCCGGCCATTCAGGCCTTCGTACGGGACCTGGAGTTGATGGAACCCCTGGATCCCCGCGACGCGTTCTTTGGTGGCCGCACCAATGCCATCAAACTCTTCCACCGCATCGCCGCCGAAGCCGCAGAACGGATCCGGTACTTCGACTACAAGAGCCTTTACCCTTGGGTCAACAAGAACTGCGAGTACCCCATCGGGCATCCCGAGTTCTTGTACGAACCCGGCACCACCGACCTGTCCGCTTACTTCGGACTGGCCAAAGTCACTGTGCTGCCGCCCGAAGGGTTGTTCCATCCCGTCCTGCCCTACCGCAGCAGTGGCAAGTTGACCTTCCCGTTGTGTGCTGCTTGCGTCGACGAGAACATCGACAAGCCCTTGCTAGACAAGGTAAGTAGGGGTCGCACCCAGGCTCCCCCTCCCGACGACTCCCTTCGACTCATCCCTCGTGTTTTTTCCTGGTGTCTTGCAGGTCCCCGAGTGCCATCACACTGACGCCCAACGTGCCCTGGTGGGTGTCTGGTGCACGCCCGAACTGGTCAAAGCCGTCGAGAAGGGGTACGTGATCCAGCACGTCCACGAGGTCTGGCATTTTCCCCAACGCCGGACCGGCCTCTTCCGAGACTACGTGGACACGTGGCTCAAACTCAAGGAAGAAGCCAGCGGTTGGCCCGACGCGTGCACCACCCCCGAACAGAGAGAAGCCCACGTCCAACAGTTCCACGAGAACGAAGGGATCTTGCTGGATGCCGCCAAGATCGCCAAGAATCCCGGGCAGCGGGCGTTGGCCAAACTCATGCTCAACAGTATGTGGGGCAAGTTCGGTCAACGCACCAACAAGACGCAGGTCAAAGAATTCACCGACCCACAAGACTTCGTTCAGTTCCTCGACAGCGATCGGTACGACATCCGGTACGTCAGTGTCTTGACCGAAGATCGCGTCGAAGTGCATCACCGCATGCAGCAACACGAGGATCTGCCGCCGGTGAATTTGAACATCTTCGTGGCCTGCTTCACCACCTGCTGGGCCCGCCTCCGTCTCTTCGAGGCCTTGGACCATCTTCAGGACCGGGTCCTCTACTTCGACACGGACTCGGTCATCTTCGTGGAACGGCCCGGCGATCCACCCGTGCATCCACCGCTGGGCGAGTTTCTGGGCGATTTCACCGACGAACTGGGCTCCGATGACCACATCGTCGAATTCTGTTCGGGGGGTCCCAAGAACTACGGGTACGAGACGGCCCGGGAAAAACACGTGGTCAAAGTCAAAGGGCAGATCTCCAACGCCGAGGGGATGGCGCAACTCAATTACCAAACGTTGCGCCAAAACACCCTGGACGAAGTGTATCGGCCTCGAGACACCACGCGAACCACACGCGTCACGCAGACGCACAGCATCCACCGGGACGCCAAGACCTACCAATTGTCCTCCCGTCCCTTACACAAGACCTACCACTTGGTCTATTCCAAACGCGTGCTGGACCCCGTGACCGCCTCGACCTACCCCTATGGGTATCGCCATCTGTCCGCGGATGACCTGGACAACGTCCATCTCCTTGGCGAACTGCTGTCCGACGACGACGAGGAGGACGAGGTCATGGACTGTTTGTAAAGGGTCGTTGGGAGGGGGCCTGGGTCGGCACCGAGGAGTGGGTCTGTCGGAGACGGTCGGCGTCGTGGCCTGCACTGTCGGGAATGGACCCCCTTCTCGGCGACCACCAGGTCCATTGTTTGTTCTTTGTCATTCGTTTTTCCTGGTTTGGGACGAGGACTCGGTCGGAGTCCTCCTACGTTCCCGCTTGTACATAGTTGTCGTTTTTCAAAAATCCGGGGACGAGGGTTCACTCGGAGCCCTCCCACGTTCCCGTGTGTAAACCTAGGTTGAATTCATTAAAATTCGTTTTTTATTAAACATTGTTTTTATTCCATTTGAGCGTGACTTCCGGTTTGTTCGTGACGTCATGTCCGGTCTGACGTCATCCATCCCTTCACGATTCAACATGGCGGTCTTAAAGTTTCAAAATGGCGGTGTTTTGAAATCCACCAATCAGCATGCTCCGTTTCGGCGGGAAAATTTGAATGGACCAATCAGAAGCCTCCTTTTCCAACCGTCCAACCTGATGTGAACAACACTACATAACTACTGGCTTCGTAAGGACCGAACTGAATATCAATAAACTCGACTTGTTAAAAATAAAAACTTAGAGAAGAGGAATATAACTTGAGAGTGTGAAAATCAGCTTGCTCATAAGCTACATCGAGGTAAACATAACTTCGTAAGAGCATCTTACCACACGGTCACTGCCACAGTGCCCTCTAATCGATC
>BLFK01000947.1:113621-126121 GCA_014634185.1 Astreopora myriophthalma | reverse complement strand
TGCATAGAATTTGTATAATCAGAGAAATGAAAAACTGAGTGAAAAACTGCGTTCAGATTGGTCCTTATCTAAATTATTTTTGTATTCATAAAACCTATGCGGTGTATAATACTGACATGGAATGCAAGTATTAAATTAATCTGTAGAATATATCATATCCAAAACATGGAAGTTCAAGCATCAATAATCTATCACCTTTTGTTGTTCCTTGGTTTGCTTTGTTTTGCTCATGGCTAGATCTTGACCAAATTTCTACGCATATTATTACCTCTTCGTATTTTGTACATGAGGTTGTTGCTCTGTGGTCGTATTCTGTGAAACCGGACTGGCCAGATCGTTCATCTTGTTGAGCTTGACAATCCTCGCAGTGTCATTCTTGCGAAGAATGTGGTTCAAAGGATTCGGATTAGGAATCGCAATTTTAACAGCAAACAATAAAAATTACATCACATCACATCACTTCTCAGCAGTATAGAAATATGTACAAAGGAATCCGATCAGTTCGCCAATTTGGTCAACATGAACCGATATCTTCGTCAATTTACTTGATAAACGTTTCATTTCGTGCCAAATCCACTTATTAGCGGCTGCAAGGCCATCGTACTGTACGTCATGTTCTTGATCTTGTCTGTATGCTATATAGTCGGGTTCAGCATTACATCGCGAGTCCAATTCCGTGTTAAATCCTTTCAACTGCATTTCCAGCTCGTAAACGATTTAACCGACACGAGGAACTTAGGAGAGTTATAAAAGCGCCAAAAGCGAAAGTATCTAACGGAGCTTGCTTAGATGTATCCGATCTCCGGCAAGATTTCTGTACAGGTCCTTACTTTATTATGCATGCATATTCTTAGCAAAACTCTATTCACGCTTCACGCTCGTTCTTTTTGGAAGAGGGGTAGTAGGAATATGCATGTATAATTAATTTAGGGATCTGTGCAGAAATCTTTCCCGTTCTCCTCAAGCGCATTCGTGATGTTCAAATTTACATTGAAACCCTGGGGTCTTCAGAACTCCCCATCCCTCCCCCCCATCGCCCCCCCCTGTCAACGAAAGAAACGATCAGTTCCCCAAATGGCGTGGCATATCTCATTTAACGCGAGAAAAACCTCTTTTGAAATGAATCATTGAATCGCATTGGAATTTGCATATAGCTGGCAAATTACGCCGAGTCGCGAAAACTTATAAAATGCGTCGCCGAAAGCTCAGGTCTTGTCCTCCAAAATGAGATCATATAAACGTGATCTGTAGAACACCGCAATCGGATTCTAGGAATCGGGTAGTAACGATTACTTGAATTCGTCGAAGTGTATGTAAATTCGTTCATTTTCCGAGAAAGAGGCAATGCTTCATTTGGTACGCAGGGTACTACGGTGGGGCTGATTAAGCTCCGAAGGAAAAGTAACTGCCGCCAAAGAACAAACTGAATATGCAGAAAACAAAACGATGCTGTGAATTGCAAATTAGGAAAATTCATTTGAGCGTTGCTTAGTTTTCTTGCTGCCGCAACGACGGAAAGAAAGGAAAAGTGAGTAAACTGAGACAGTGGGGTAAGGAGGTGATTGGTCATTCCGGTCCCTTGAATCCCCTTTCTTTACACGAACTTATGATCATCGCTGGTTGTTGTCGATATGGCGAGCAGTGGGGCCTCCTTCCTATCTCTCTGCGCGTTAATTATTTCTGTCGCATTCTCAGGTTAGTTTATTCAGATGTTCATTCAGGATTTCTTGTTGTCCTGCCCTCGTGATGACAAGTCTATATGGCTTCAAAAATTACTGGTACATGACACGTTTCGTTAGTATATAATGAACGCCGACCCGGCGGTCAGGCGGGCGATTCCGTCAGCTCGTTCGAGTGCGATATCGGAAACTTTTAGCCTAAAAAAAGGCGGTGAAGAAAATTGAATTGAATATAAGGAGCAACTACAGAATACAGGGCCACCCAGGGCCAGCACATGCAAATTAGTTAGAAGCTTTTGTAGAACGAAACACACCACAATGGGAGCTTTTGTTATTCAATGATATGGAAATAAGTGGCCCTGTATTTGGATATATACACGGCATCGTTGCAGAGCTCGAAAAATATTTGAATTCCACCTTGCCCGTTGGGCAAGCAACTCTCAAATTTTGTTTGCCCGGGGCACTTCCCCGCTTGCCCAAGTTTTCAAACTCATTAATAATTCATGACCCAAAAATGGAAGTCATACTACGGGCGTGTTTTAAAGTAATAAAACCATCTTGACTCAGTAGTTGTCACTAGTTAGTTGTTGCTGGATTTTAGCATAAAAAATGCTGGCTTCGTTTTTGCGGTCGAAATATGCAGCTTTTTCGCGTACAATTTCTACAGTTTTGATATATCGTTGTTGAGTTATGTTTTGTACAGAGAAACTGGAAAATGCTCGCAAAAAATTGTGGAAGAAGCACAGCATTTTCGTGCCCAACGCAACTGTTTTAAACTTGATCGGGGCAGATTTGGATCACCTGCTAGGCAACCACTTCTGAGCTGTGAGCGGGCATCACGCAATCAACAACACAACGCTATAAGTTGTAATTTTCGTCAAGCTTCATCTAAACATTTGATTACCCTTGAGCCTAAAATTTACCCTTTCTGCTCAAAATCATTATCACAAATTTAGTCGGCGAACGGCTTGCCTGGGCTCTTGCCCGTGGGGCAAGTGAGGAGAGAAAGTTACTTACCCGAGGGGAAAATCTACTTGTCCCGGACGACCGGACGGTGTTTTTTTCGAGCCCTGCGTTGTAAAGCAGCTTCTGTCATTTCATTATAAGTAGTTCATATTTAGTGTAGTTAGCCTTTTAAGAAGTTATCTTTTAAGAATTGTAAATTCCCTTTACCTGAATGGAAACACCGTGTTAAAATAAAGTTCTAAACTTTAAGCTAACCCTTCCAAAATCATGAATTCAGGATTTTGGCAGTCGTTAACTCTAACTCAAAGTCATAACTCTACTGAAATAACTCTATTGCTAGTCGAAGTAATTGTCTAATTTGGCACATAGTTCCTTATGCGTTTAATGGTGCTTATGCCAGAGGCAATCTTTCTCGAAATTTCTTTAATAAGAGTTTCCCAATTTAGATTTTGATCAATATATACACCGATGGAGACCTCTGTGTCCGTCAAATTCAAAGTAAGTTTATTGGCAGCAAGCCATAATCGAATTTCTTCTAGATCTGAATTGATGCATTCATTTATTTCTTCAACGCAATTGCTCGCAAAAATAATGCTGGTATCATAAGCATGCATTCTTGTTTGCGAGTGTTGTAAACAGTTGGGTAGATCGTTTATATATAACAAGAATAAAAGAGGGCCTAGAAAAGTTCCTTGTGGGACACCACATTGAAGAAGCCTCTCGGATGATTTATTGCAATTTACTAGGCAGGTTTGTGGACGATTATTTAAACAAGAAGAGAACCATTTCAGGGCGGGTCCTTTAATACCATAGAACTGTAGTTTAGATAATAAAATATCGTGGTCCACGGTATCAAATTAACAAATTGACGTCAGTTTTTTATGCGTCTGTCCTGTTATTGATCATAAATTTCGTCATCACATTGTCAAACTAGCTGTGGATCCACGAGGCAATAGCCGAGTGGATCCGCAAACTACTTTGACAATGTGATGACGAAATTCATTGTCAATAACAGGACAGACGCATTAAAAACTGACGTCAATTTGTTTTTTACGATAACAAAAAGATAGGAGAGACGAAATTAAGACGAAACGCGAGACCATTATAAATTCATGTGTCTGTCCGCATATTGACCATAAAAATTAGCCAATGAGCGCGCGTGAATTTCTGCAGTTATCGTAAAATCCCTTTGTCCGATCAAGAAAGGCAACAGTATTGACCAATCCACCATCGATATTTAGTGACCAGCTATCAATCGCTTCAAGCAATGCTGTGACTGTGAAATGAAGTCAACGGAAACCAGATTGGTGGCTAGGTAGGAGGCTATTAACGACAACATAGTTATACAACTGATCATAAATTAGGCGTTCGAAAACCTTTGCCACAACGGGGATAATCGAAATTGGCCGGTAATTGGATGGATCAGTTCTTTTCCCAACATTTTCGAAGAGTGGAGTGATACGGGCATTCTTCCATTCGTCCGGAAAAATTCCAGTTTCTATTGACAGGTTAAATATTCGACTGAATGATTTGGCCATTAGCTCAGGACATTCTCTAAGAAGCCCGGCCGAGATAGAATCAAGTCCTGTAGTCTTCGATCTACAGAGCTTAGTTAGCTGCAATAAAACTTGTTGTGATTGGGTTATGATTCCGAAAGAAAATTCTTCCTTGGTTTCGGGGAGAAACTGTCTAAAGCTGATATCCAGATCCTCATGGTCTCAGCAATTTCAGTTAGATTGTTTGCTTTCTTTCCACCACACTGAAGTTCATTCATTACTGATTTCCTAGATTTGCGAGACGTAATTTCTTTAATAACCTGCCAAATCTTACGTGAATTGTCATCATATGTTTTCAAATTATTGTGATAATAGGACCGTTTTTGCATTTTTGAATGCATTATTTACTTGGTTGCGCATGTTCTTAAAATTATTCCAGTCCTCTGGATTTTTGGTTGTTGGGGCTATGACTTAAAGGTGGTCCCTACGGTACATCATTTTCTTAAGATCATTTTTTATCCATGGACTTCTAGAGGCACGAACACGCTTGGTGCGGATAGGGGCGTGCTTCTAAAAGTAACGATTTCCACTTCAGCCAGATTCTGTTGGGGTTTCCATCCTCATGAGCTCATCCACCGTTGAATCGCAATATCAGCACGAAAGCTTTGGGCATCGAAATGTTAGAATTGTCAATGTGAAATATTGTTAATTCCTTTAGTGAGGGGTGGCAACGAAATTTTACGATACGCAGAAACCAGACTATGATCGCTTATACCAATGTGGGACACTCCTGAATACAATATGTTGCTCGGGTGGCTAGAAAAAAATTGCATCAATCAAAGTGCTGCTCGAGGGAGTAATTCGGGTGGGTTCGCAAATAAGCTGTTTCAAGTTATAAATATCCATAATATTTAGCAGTGTTTGGTGTTGATGTTACTACAAGGCGTTGGCAACATATTGCAGTGAAGGTCGCCCATTATATAATATTCTTTACCTTCAGTATCTAACCTCCCAACAAAAGCTTCAAAGTCTCTGAATAGCTAAGAAGAAGAGTTGGGAGGCCTATACCATGTACTAACAACAAATTGTTTAGCTCTTGGTTTCGTGATTTCAATTGATAAGTTCTCGAGATTAGTGAATTCTAAGTCTTTACGGACTATATAGTTAATGCTAGTACGGATATAAAAGCAAACACCGCCTCCATATTTCTGCCGTTCAGAGGTGTATCTCGATGAACGATATCATAACCCTGAATTCTAATTTCGTTATCACTAATTATTTCATGCAGTCATTGATTGCTAATATATCAAGGCAACTGTTACTGTGCAAGAAAATGCGGAGTTTATCTATGTGTTTAGGGAGGCCGGTTATACTCAAACATGCCATTTTAAAACCTCTACTATTAGAAATACTTGGTGTTAAGTCGCTCAGTTGAGAGGCTAACGTGGGAGTCTCCTATTGAGAGCTGGCGGTCTGAAGCTTCTTAGTTCTATCAGGAGCTATCCCAGTTGATGAATACTTGAGATCCGGAAACCCTTACGGGTCTTAGTATGCCTACCAGAACCTGATCTCAAAAACTTAATAAAGTGCACCGTCAGCAATTAAGAACCAATATTAAATGTGTTGTGTACAGCCATAAACGTTGTCTGTAATATGACGGTACACCTCTAACAAAACGTTGAGGACTTGAAGACTGCATCCATCTGTAAACACCTTGAGCCGAAACACAATCATTCAAGTAATTCGGCAAAGAGGAACGACTCACAACCGAAATCTCAGTTCTCAAAATCTGAAGAAGAACTTCTCGATCCTGAACAAATGCCGAACACTAGATTCTGACTACACTCACACGAGACATTCAATGTGAAAAGTTTATTGAGGATGAGTCAGTCAGCCATGAGCCGTGCGATTCAATGTATCCTAATATCTATTAATTATTCATATGTTAACCTCACAAAATTAACTAAAGATTCCAAGAATTCAGAAAATGTGCTACGCCAGATACGAAAAACCACTAAAAAACCACCCTTTAGATGTGGCCAAAAAATATGTGGAAACGTATTCCTCATCTAATGCAGCAGCACGAAACCCCGAGGAAAGGGCATTCTACAATTAATTTACTCGATGAAGTATATATGAAATGATTCCTTTAATTTACTCGAGTTGATCAAATGGAAAAGCAATCCTAGAAAAATAATAATAATAATAAATAAATAAAAAATAAAGCGGGCGAACGCTCCGACTGACCGACCTAGAATGACTTAGATCTCCCGCCAGAAACCTTAAATAGTCCTTAAGCAACCCGAGATGCACCGCGAGTCTCTCCAACGTGCCGTCAGAATAATAATTTCCGACTAATTCGTCCCTCAAACGTCGGAAATTACATATTCTGACTACACTCACACGAGACATTCAATGTGAAAAGTTTATTGAGGATGAGTCAGTCAGCCATGAGCCGTGCGATTCAATGTATCCTAATAGGGATAAAGAAAGGGAAGATGAAGTGAACAACTGGAATAGACAAACATACTCAAATACCCAAACGCTGGGAAACTAACAATCTAGACTCTAAATTGTCGTCAATATAACCATTCTTAGCTGAGAAAGACTTCCATCTACCACGCCTTTGAAAAAGCCTGTTAGCCACGCCTGCGTTGGCAGCAGCAGAAGCACCACCTGCTCTTAAGGAATGCGTACTAAAAGCAGCAATGTCTGGCACAATATCCTTAAAACTACTCTTAAAATACTCCCTAACAGTTGAATAACTTATGGGCTTATTTGTAGAAACAAACTTATGGCCTAACTTGGATTTAGTTAGAGGCTTAAAAACATAATGACCAGGTTCCACTGGAAAACGCTCAAGCTCTGAAACATAACGCTTGAAAACCGAGACTGGGCAAGCATCTTGGGATGAACTTCGAGATATAACCACTTCGTTACCCTTCCTTAGTTGATCCGTCTTACTTCTGTCAACTTTGATAGCAAGATAAGTGTCATGAAAAGTAATATCACCATATTTAATGTGAAGAACCTCCTCAATTCTGAAAAAACCGGCAAATGCCAAAAGAAAAATACAAAC
Source organism: Astreopora myriophthalma (assembly GCA_014634185.1). NCBI lineage: Eukaryota > Metazoa > Cnidaria > Anthozoa > Scleractinia > Acroporidae > Astreopora > Astreopora myriophthalma. Next base: position 118,901 of record BLFK01000947.1, on the reverse strand, counting down.
ATTCCTCAAATTAAGTAAATTATCCAGGTTGGAGGCTTCAACTAACTTCTTAATCATATCAGGCAAAATAGGCTCTTTCCTGTGAATTAAACGGGTTCCAATAAGCCTCTTAGCTGCTCTACTAACATCATGAATAATAGGACTGTCAGTAGGGGAAGGTATCCCCACCAAATTGTGAGCCCATTGGATTCCATAAATACCAGAATCTACCGCAGAATGAGAATGGGTTGTATCCAGAAGATGCTGAAGGTACAAGGCCACATGTTCTGTCCTGGCAGGAAAAAAACTTGAATTTCGTCTACGGACGAAGCAAAATTCTTCCATCTCGTGAAGGCCCTCCTGTAAGTGTCAGTGGTTCCTGGAGCTCTCGAAGCCATGACTGTGGACTGCAATCTGGGAATCAGGCCTACCAAAGAGGGTTCACGCAAATCCTTGAGGGAGGCCCAAACACCGGAGGAGAAAACATCTAAAGGAAAGACAAGTAGAGAAAACAAAGGAAAAAAAAAGGAAAATGGAATTAGTAAAGATCCAAAACAGCTGAATGAATAAAACAATGCTATAAGAAGAAATAATGTAATTGAGCCTCAGAACACCGCACATCTCCAGGGACCTGCCGAAAACAAGGCAACTAATAGGACCGTAGAGCACCACTGAGAATGAATGTAAGGCTACCTAACGTCACCTGGAGGTGTCCGAAAACAAATATGAAACGCACAAAACATATGCGACACCGGGGGTCGCACATAAGTATACTGAGGCCACCGGGGGGCCGTCATAAACACACCACCGGGGGGTGTACGTAGCTACACTGAAGGCACCGGGGGCCTCTAATGAACAATTATCTGACAAAACACATGTGACGCGCTTAATCGCCAAAATCGCCAAACTGTAAACAAAAATTCAAATGAGATGGCAAAAGGGCCCTTTAGAAAGTGGCGATTTTGGCGAAAATGGCGAATTTGGCGATTTTGGCAAAAATCGCCAGAGGGCTGACGATATCCAGAATGTGGCTAAATATTCAAATTAGATGCCAAAAGTGGCCCCTTCAAAGTAGATAACTAAAGAAGTCTTTACAACTGTGAGACAACAGTACTGAAAAAAAAGTTAAAATTACTTGTCTAATAAGAGGCCCCAATAACTGTGAGGCAACATTTATCAAATACAACTGAATCAAATATATGACAAAACGGCTTTACCTAACTGTCAAACAACATTAATCAAATACAACTGAATCAAATATATCTGACAACAACGAATGGAAGTCGTTTCAGTTAACGTTATGTATTTGTGCCATGTACTTCACAGGTTAAGTAAACATTTCCTTACTTTCGATGTCGCTTGACTTACCAAAAGTAATGTCATGTGCTCAAATATCACAATAGCATCATTTCCTTTTGTGTGGTTCATTCCTTTCAAAGACTTACAAAATGGAGAGAGAGAGAGAGAGAGAGAGAGAGAGACAGTTCAAGCCAACCAACACCAAATTTCATGACCCACAGGTAGTCCACTAATTACTCGAGGAGAGAACGACCAAGTCCTTGAAATCATAATAATTCCTAACTTCTAACTTTTGAGGTTCGATGTAGACCTTAACAATCCTCATTGGTTACAATTCTCTTCACATTGCTGCCATTAAATTGTGAGGCAGCCTTAAATCAAAAGCGACTGCGAAACGCATGGTTCCTGGGTAAAAGATGCTTTCACGATAACCAGTATGTGCCCTTCATTCTTTTTTGGTTCTCCACTATACACATTATCTTCTTCCGTCATTGTAAACTCTTCACTTTCCTCTCGCACTTACTTGTTTTCCTCTTTAGAGAAACTGTCCCCTAAAATTACGGTAGTGTCCAGCAGTGTGCGTGCGCCATTTTGAAATGTGTGAATTCGCTTATTTCGCCTTATGTAAATATGCGCGAAATGTCACTCGTGCCCAATACTCTACCGCATTTATTGAACATAAACATCGGATCAAAGAAATAATTTGTTTGTCTCTTTCATAAAACATATCCCATTCAAACTAATTCTGTATCTTTTCATCAACTACATATATAAAAAAGATAGTGTACATGTTTGTCTCGTTCTTCAAAAATGTGTCCTATTATTGCTTTATGAGGTGGAGCCAGAAATTTAGAATGGCATTAATCGTTTCTGCTTACATAGAGTAATTATCCAAAATCTACTATTTCAACATGGCCGCCGCGCCGGTAGAACAACTATTAAACCTTACACGTTCATGTTCTGTGAAACCGCAATGGACCAGCTCGTTTATATATACTTGTACGATTGAACGCCATTATAACAAACAGGATGGACATACAAGGCAATACGGACCATCTAATTATCTGACAATGCATAGCCAAGAACCAACCTGGATTCCTCATAACGTATAATGTTGAACTGTCGCTATTCAAACAATGCCTACAAGCCTGGAAAATTAAGGATACCTATCTTGGATTTTTTGGTAAGAAAGTTGCCATGAACATTACGAAGATGAACATTTACTGATAATCGAATACAACTCGTTGGCCATTCGATTTGAATTGAGCAAGAAATTATTTAGCAGTAAAAACAGATTAATGACACTTAAGTTACAGTAGCGTTGTCATTATCAGTATACTATTATACTACTGGAAACATTTTTATGTTAATATGTGGTTAACTATTTGCCAATTAATAGCCATTTCAAAAGGGACCCTTTGCCATGTCATTTCAATTTGTCTTTACAAATTAGGTATTTCATCGAGTAATTGCCATTTCTGCCAAGACACGTTTTAAGAACGAGGCCAACATGCACACTATATTTTTTTTATACGTGGTTGATGAAAAGATACAGAATTAGTGCGTGCCATTTTCACCAAAATCCCCACTTTCCAAAGGGCCCCTTTGCCATCTCATTTGAATGTTTGTTTACAGTTTGGCGATTAAGCGCCATTTCTGCCATTCTCGCCAAATACGCCATCTTCGCCAAAATCGCCACTTTCCAATGGGCCCCTTTGCCATCTCATTTGAACTTTTGTTTACAGTTTGGCGATTTTGGCGATTAAAGGCTGGTTTTCACTAGCGACGGAGTCGGAGTCCGAGTCGTAATCGGAACAGTAGAGCGTTACGATCTGGTGAAAATCAAACATCGGAGTCGTAAGCAATTCTTTTGAGTTACCGCTCCGACTCCGTCTCTTACGATCAAACGAAAACCATGCAGTCGGAGTCAAAAGCAGAAGCGGAAGAATAAACCAATCACAACGCCTGAGAACGAGCATTATTACTGGGTTATTCCTCCGCTTCTGCTTGCGACTCCGACAATGCAGTTTTCACTAGATCGTAAGCGACGGAGTCGGAAGAAAATGGAACCGTTCTGATCCTTGCGACTCCGATTCCGTCGAGCTTATGACTCCGCTTACGACTCCGATCTTTGATTTTCACTAGGTCATAAGCGCTCATACGACTCCGACTACGACCCCGACTCCGACTCCGTCGCTAGTGAAAACCAGCCTTAAGCGCCATTTCTGCCATTTTCGCCAATGCGTGCATTTCTGGACATATCTCTATAATTTAATTCAGCTACTATTAATATCCATAAATACTATACTGCATTTTTTTAAGACTAGACGACCTGTAACTGCATTCATGATTGACGCTGCAGTCGCTTCAGGAAGGCAGCCTTCACTAATGCAGTTCCCAGCGCTGTAATTTCCGCCAAGATTTGCATACCTTTTTTTCCCATCAGGTTTTTTCACTATTAAAAGATAAGTGGTAGTATATTTAACAATTATTCGCCTCAGGCTCAGTGAATATTGGTGAATATTTAACGAGACGTAGTCGGGGTAAATATTCCCCAATATTCACTGAGCCTGAGGCGAATAATTATTTTAGTATAATTTTCAGCGGTGAATATAAGAAAGTGCAAAACAACGTCCTGTAACACGATAAAAAGGCACGAAAAGTTCTTGCTTAGCTTAGCAGCCGCGCCTCCAAAATGTTATATTCACCGGGTAGCAGGATGAATATAACACCGATTTCTTATATTCACCGCTGAAAATTATACTAATATATCATATTATAGTGTACTCTGTGTTTTGAAGTAAGAGTATTCAAAACGAGTCACACACAAACGATTACTAAGATACCATATGATTGATTTTAATGAATGATACATAGATCTGGGGGTTCTGCAGGTAGCAGTAGTGAAAACACCAGAAGGAACGATCAAAGTAAAGGTTGACATGGGAATTCTGGATTTTTTTTTTCTTCTATTTTCGTTTGACTTTTGCCTTTACTGAACCGTGAGTTCAATTGGTTTGATTTGGTTTAATTTTTAATGGCCAAGTGAATGTGTGTATATTTGGTTGTCACATACGGTCAGTATAAAACGAGGACTGCGGACCCGGACTGCGGACTGGGTATAAAACGCGGACTAGGTATAAAACGCGGACTGCAGACCTGGTTTTAAGCGCGGACTAGGTATAAAATGCGGACTGCGGATAAGGTACTGGCCCAGATACGGATTTCAAAAACAAGGTCTTGGGTCGTCTTACTCCGTGTCAAAATACTGCATTTTAGGCATAAACTTCAACTCTTCGTATTAATGAAAGTCCCCTGACTGTTGATGTCGTAGTTCGAGCCAGGATAGCCGGATGGATTCAACACAATAAAGAGTATTTTCGCTCGTCACGAAATCTTTACTCCCAATTGAAAGTATGCTTGGGAGGCAAAAGATGAAGTCGGTAATGTGTACGCATAAATCAGGACGTGTACTATAACAGTTGTTCTCTTGATCGAAAACTGTTTCCAGACAGACCCGAGCGACACTGAGATGAACAAAAAGTTGTATCAATCGCAACAGAACATTTATTTGCGAATAAGTAAATAGACCCCTGTCTAAATAGCATATCCCACTAAAGTGTTTCAAATGTCTCGATTTCTAAACATAAAGCCGGTGACCAGTGAAGGATTCCATAAATTCCTTTCGTTAATTACCTCTGGCCCCAGTTGTTCAAACGATGGATAACGCTATCCACCGGATAAATCATAGCGATACCAATTGTGCTCTCCAATGGATAGTGATTTATCCGGTTGATAGCGTCATATCCACCTTTTGAACAACTGAGGCCTTATAAATAAAACATAGAAACGTTTTGCAATTTCAACTAAAACCTTGCGCTATTGATCGTCGTTTTGAGCAGCATAAAAAAATCCACATCTTATAGCATGAGAATTTTAATGCTATGGTGATAACTCAATCGGCGGGTCTAAAAGACAGGTCACATTCCACAGGTCACTCAT
>BLFK01000947.1:88621-108621 GCA_014634185.1 Astreopora myriophthalma | reverse complement strand
GTACGAATGTCACATGATGCAAAGCGTAAAGGAAGCACTTTCCAGAATCAATGTTGACCAGGTCATCATCCCCGGTGGTTGCACAAAGTATGTACAGGCGCCAGATGTAAGCTGGAACAAACCGTTCAAGGCATTAGTTGCTGAGCAGTACGATGAATGGATGGCTAGTGGTGTTCAAGAATACACAGAAGCTGGAAACATGCGACCGCCATCAAGAAAGACCATCGTGGAATGGGTATTGACCGCCTGGTCTCGGCTATCTGCAGATGTCATTCCAAAGTCATTCAAGTCATGTGCGTTAAATCTGGCAGTTGATGGAACAGAAGATTCAATGATTCATTGCTTCAAGCAAGGACAACCTTGCGAAGCGCGATCAGACCAGCTCCAAGCGCAACTCTCCGTATTGGATGAGCCCAACCTCCCAAACCCTTTCATTGTCATCACGGATTCGGATGTAGAAGAGGCCAACGATGCCAACTTGTCAATTGCAATTGACCCAGATGAAGATGATGGCATTGATGTCGAACTATAAACGATATCAAATTAGTATTATATCTCTAGGCTGAGTTACATTCAGTAGCGCATATTAAAGTTGTCACAAACTTGTTAACGTTTCAGTTAAATTGAAATAAACGCCCCTCTCTAATAAACGCCTCATGTCTATTAAACGCTCCCCCCCCCCCTAGAACCTCTAAAATTTAATAGATGCCCCGGGCGTTTATTGGATCATTTACGGTAAGTTAAAAACAAAATTTTATTTTTTTATTAATTGTAACAAATAATTATTTTTATTATGATTAATTATTTTATTAAGATTAATTATTTATGAAGATAATTTATCATTTCAATAATTATTATGTTTTTTTTAATTAATAAAAAAAATTGACTGAAAGGAAAAATATTATATAGAATATATGCCTGAGAAAAAAAATTCACAATAAACAAGAAAGGTAAAAAATAAATGTTCCTATTATGAAACCAACAATAGTAAAGAATAAGGTTAAAAATTTAAAAATATTAGCAAACAAACAATCCAATAAAATACAAAACTCAATCAATAAATTTGCTAATTGGATTGAAAATTATGAATTAAATGAAAAAACAGAATCCACATTATTAAAAAGGGTTAAAGATTTAAAAGGAAAAGTTAAAGATGCATACAAAAAACTAGAAGCATTCAAGCCTTTTCATCATAAAAACCTATTAAAACGTTATTTAAAAACATACAGAATAAATGGTTCTGAATCAAATGACCACAATTATTATCATTTTTTAAAAATATATATAAACCAAATGAAACGCAATTAGTTTTATCTTGTTATTTTAAAAAGAAAGATGGAACTTTTTGCAGTAAATTACATTAGATCAAAAGTTAAAGACATTTATCACCGCACAAATCCTAAAGATATCATTGATTAATTAATAGGCGAATTTATTAAAAACATTGGCAAATTTCAAAACATGGGATCAGGTTGGAATTTTCATAAAATAGAAAACCTTGATATAGCCATTTAAAAATTAGACCCACTTAATGCTTCATCATACATAGATTTACCTAAGTTTTTAAAAAATAAAAAGGCAATCATCAATCCTAAAAACTTCAATGACAATGAATGTTTTAAATGGAGTGCAACTATTGCAGCTTACCCAAGTTTAAAAAATAGTCAAAATATTACAAAGAAAACAAAATAAAATTTTAAAAAAGTTCAATTGGGAAGGAATTTCTTTCCCTACAAAATTAAATGAAATAATTGTGTTCACGTATTTGTTTTTAATGAAGATAAGGAAAAAATAGAGCCATTACAGATTTCAGACAAATGGTACCCTAATAAAAAAATTTACAATTGATATGTTATTAACAAATGATCAGGGAAATAGTCATTATTGTCTAATTAATAACACGAGTAGATTATTATCATCACAAAAAAAGTAAACATCTTGGTAAACTAGAATTTTATTTAAGATGTCTAAGTTCTTTTACACATTTATCTGCTTTAGAAAAACACCTTAAATATTGCTTAAATAAGAAAGTAGCAAGACCTGAAATGCCAAAAAAGGGCAATTTATGCAATTTCAAAAATATTTTAAGAAACTTAGAGTCCCATTTGTCATTTATGCAGATTTTGAGTGCTTTTTAGAAAAAAATCATGCATGTGAAAGAAAACCAAACGACTATATAAATCCAGATGATAACACAGAAACAAAAGATAAAGAAAAACTAAATAAAAAACATAAGAAATCATACACAGAAAAATATCAACATCATAAACCAACAGGTTTTTCTTACACAATAAAATGATTTGACGATAATTTATTCCCTACAACTTAAAGAAAATACACAATTAAAAACCCAAATGATGACGTTGAAAAGATTTTTGTAAAATGGATAGAAACAGACATCAAAGTCATATATCATAAATTCTTGAAGTTTAAGAAAAAAGTCAAAATGACTAAAATGGATTATGAAGATTATGGCAATTCATCAATTTGTCATATATGCAAAAACATTTAGACGGGATAGGGTATTGGATCATTGCCATTTGACAGGAAAATACAGAGGAGCTGCACATAATGAGTGTAACTTGCAGTATCAAACACAAAAATACATCCCAGTTATTTTTCATAATTTATCCAAATATGATGCTCATCTTTTCATTAAAATATTGGTTTATGATTATAAGAAAATAAGATGCATTGCAGAAAATCAAGAAAATTACATCTTTATCAAAAGAACTTATTGTTGACTCTTATATAAATGATGATGGAGAAGAGAAAAATGTCACAAGAGAAATAACATTCATTGATAGCAAAAGGTTTATGGCATCATCTAGTGATCAATTAAGTATAAATATTTTCAATGCTGATAAAAAGTTATTCAAGACATTAAATAAAATAAAAAAAACCTTGATATATTACGTAAATTCTAGGAGACACGTAGACTCGGAAAAAATCCGAGTCCCAGATGGGATTTGAACCCACTACCCTCCGTGATCTAGTCAGATACTCTACCACTGAGCTACTGGAGACTCTATGGTGAGCAAGGGTCCAAGTGTGGGTATTGACTGGAAGCGCATCGCACGAGTACACAGCCACGTGCTGGCTCATATGAAAAAAACCTTACACAAAAACAAAAAGATTTACTTTTAAGGAAAGGTGTTTTCCCTTATGATTGGTTCGATTCTTTTGATAAATTAAATAACAAAAAATTACCATTTAAAGAAGAATTTTACTGAAAACTTAATGATAACCATATATCGGCGGTGTTACTTGTACTATTACCTGGCTCCATCAGGGGACACTATGATATCGTGTTGTTTTATGTCGTTACGTCATCGGGAGACCTCATACGGCAATGATGTATTTCCTCCCTCGTTACTATGCAGTTCTTTCAGGATTATGTCGCAAATTGGCAAAAAGGGCGAGTAAGACTGGTTTCATCAGACGGAAATTTTCAATTGATATCATACACAAAGGCCTTGCACATAATAGAGCATTTTCACTGACACGATTAGCAGCCATGCCTCTTAACCAAAACAAAAGAAACTGTTTGCATAAGAATAGTGTTCGATCAATTCCCGGGGGATTAATTCGAGACACCAACATGTCTGCCTTCTTGATTGTTTAGGGACACCAACATGGCGGCGGCGACGTCATATGAAAACGCTTTATAGCTGTTCAGCGGTAACAAATCGCTGTATGAGAAAATTCTGATTTACATTTTTGTTCCCTCGAACTGACAGCTATCAGTGAGGCGGACGCAAAGGACCAGAGCAAATCCCTGATGTCCTTTCTCAAGCATTTCAATGAAAATCGCCATCATGTGACCAATCCTGACGGAAAACAGAAAGCACGTGACTTCATCACAAAAACCTTTCAGGATCTGGGCCTAACCACGTGGTCAGAGAAATTTCAGCCTGATTACCCTAAGGTGAGAATCGAGCTTGATAAAGGCCGAAGTCATGAGGTCATTCGTGCAAAAGGAACTCCGTTATCCTTCGCTTTAGTCATTTTAATTCACTTTTGAATGCATTTGTTCATTGATGACTGAGTAAAGTAATTCACTTGGAATTTGATGCATATGCATTCACTCGTTCGTTCATTTTTTTTTTTTTGGTTGTTTGTTAATTCCATATTTCCATTCACCTTCAATTTCTCCTCAACTGTGAACCATTTGCGATCCTCCTGGGGCGTGATAAGCTGTAGGCTCAAGGGACCTACTTAACTGACTCTTTACACTAGTTACTCTTGATCGCCTGTGAGTCATATGTTGATCCAGCGTTCTCGCATAGAAAAACTGGCCCTTAGGGAGACCCGCGAAAAAATACCACTCATGAAGTGATTAATCAGCCATATATCAGGCATGTTGCTAGCATGGTTGTCCTGATAGTGTATAGTGGTCATCACACCCGGCTACCGATCAGCTCAGGGCAATTACTGAGAACAGTTTTTCGATTTCTTTAGGAGTTGTCCTGTGTTGAGTTTTCCTTAACTCTCTTTCAGTTTGTCCTGAACTTGGACTGTGAACCATTTGCGATCCTCATGGGACATGATTCGCTGTTGGCTCAACGGACCTACTTAACTGTCACTGTCACTCTCTCTCTCTCTCTCTCTCTCTCTCTCTCGATATCTCTCTCTCGATATCTATCTATCTATCTATATATATAATGAAGACACAACTGACTGCATTAAGGTATCAGCCACCCTTCAGGACCGTCCGCTCGTGCATCGCTGTAGCGTTAGTTGTTTTTATAAAAAACCCTATAAACCATATATTTTTTAAAAGCTTAATAATTCAAGATTATGGATTTGAACTAACAAAAACTATTTACTTAATTGTGTTTCGAAATTGGAACGCTTTGTGTAAAAGTACACGTCTCTATAAATCATGTTCCACTCCCGCCGGAAATAAACGGAAGAAAACAATTAACACCGCATTCGCTTCTCAACACGTTTCTGTCATGAAATTCCTTTGTTTTCTTACCTGTATAGTGTGTTTCTTTAGTGTTAATTACTTATTGTTAATGTGTCTTTGTAATAAACCGTAATTAGTACTTAAAGAATAGCTTGTAAGTTTATTTGTTCATAAAGTGTTGATTTAGTATAGAGTGTTGTAAATGTAGGACCGTTAAAACAATGAGTGTGTAAGCCAGATGTTAGAAGAATTAATTACTGTCGATACATAAATGGAAGCAAGGCGTGGTGAACGGTTGTTAGAAAACGGTTGATGGAAAGAAGGCAAGTAGAAAAGTAGAATATCGGACGACGAAAGCCAGAGGGCAGAGAAAGTCGCAGACAGATTCATTGTTAAGAGTCATTAGCAGGAGCCGGCCAAGAATCACAAGACAAAATTCCTTTGTCAGCGGTGGCAACAAAAAGTAACTGTGAAAGACTTTGGTGAGCTAAGAGTTAGCGGTGGCGCTAAAAGACGGGAAAGAAATAGCAGTATTTGACCGAGCGCCGAATCGTGGACGAAAATCTGATGAAGTTACAAAGTTGAGGACGAAAGAGGAGGAAGGAAAAGTTTACAGTTGACGGAGGGCAGGTTGTTAGGTTGGTTGTTGCAGTTGAAGCGAAATAAGAAGGAACTGAACTGAACTGAACTGTTAATATTTGTAAATATTTAGCGTAAAATTCGTAAGTTAATTTAGCGTGTTAAAAATCATTTGTTGTTATATAGTCCTAGCATTGAGTAGGTTTAAGTAAGGTTAATTTTACATATAACGATTAGTTTTATTCGTAGTAACTGTTATACTTGTAGTTAAATTAGTTCTTAAATTAAAAATCATCCGTTTTTTTTTTTAATTTATGTTGGTGAGTCGTGTGCTTGTGGGAAGGGGTTTGTGCAAGTTTTTTTTGTTTTGTATAGTTTCCTGGGTCATACGGACCCACGTCACAGTTCCACTAAAAACCGTGTCTGCGAATTTTAATACTCCGTTTGATTTTAAAGCTAGAGCCTTTTTTCCCACAGGGGGTGTTGACTAATTGCCTTCCCCAACTTCACTTGCTAATAAAAGAGAAACAAACGAATGCAGGGTTAATTGTTTTCTTCCGTTTATTTCCCGCGGGAGGGGAACATGATTTATAGAGACGTGTACTTTTACACAAAGCGTTCCAATTTCGAAACACATTTAAGTAAATAGTTTTTGTTAGCTCAAATCCATAATCTGGAGTTATTAAGCTTTTAAAAAATATATGGTTTATAGGGGTTTTTATAAAAAACAACTAACGCTACAGCGATCCGCGCGCGGACGGTCCTGAAGGGTGGCTGGTACCTTAAGCGATTACGGGTATTAGGAAGACTACTAAGGAGCTGTCTTCTCGTGAAATTAGACGTCTCCAGTCTCTATACAAATATAGACACCGACGAAGGTCTTACTATAGTAAGAGAGGAACTTGAAAAGTCAGGAAAGAATAATCCCTCAGCAGAGACAATAAAGCTATTATTAGGAAAGGTTCTAAAACTTAACAAATTCACGTTTCGCGATGTAAATTACATACAAATTAAAGGAACAGCAATGGGCAAAAGAGCGGCTCCTAATTTCGCAAACGTCAATATGGGCCGGTTCGAAGACCGATATTTGTATGCCAAACACACTGATATAAGTACGTATTGGACTGGATAGGGTTTATTGACGACTAATTTATGATTTGGAAAGGAGATACAAACAGCCTTGAAGAATTCATAAACCACCTAAACAATGGAGCACCTTCTATAAACTTTACGCATGAAATATCGAAAGGCAAAGTCAACTTTCTGGACACGACGATCACCAAGAACGAAAATAGTGACGTTGAAACTGATGTATATCAGAAACCGACAAACACTCATCCATATCTTCACTGGACCTCGGCACACCCTTCCAAATTGAAACGCAGCATCCCCTATAGGCAGGCGCTCAGACTACGTCGAATATGCTCCGATATTAACAAACTCAGAACAAGAATAAATGAATACGCATAATTTTTTGCAGCCTGTGGCTACAATAGAGGTGGTGTATTAGAACAAATGCGAAGGGTCCTCCTACAGAACCAGGAACAGTGCCTCGAAATGGGAGACAACAAAGAACTTCTGAATCGCACCCTACTTGTCAACTTACACAACACACATACCACGTACATAGCCGAAATAGCCCATAGACATTGGGGATTTTTGAAATCAAAAGAACGCTTGTCAAGAATATTTGCTGAACCACCTTTGACTGCATGCAGACGGCCCAAGAATCTACGTGACAAACTAGTAAGCACAAAGTTTAAAGATAAAACAATACAAGAGGATACCAACGGCTGCAAGCCATGCGGCCAGACAGGATATAGCTCGTGCCGAAAAATCAACTCCACTACAACGTTTTCGGCGACAAAAAGAAAAACGCACTTTTTCAAGATATACCACAAATTAGACTGTCATTCAGCATGGGTAATTTATATGATAGAATGGAAAATCTGCGAACTATTATGCATAGGGAAAAGTGAGACGAAATGCAATATTAGAACAACCATCGAAGCCACATTAAGACCTCAAACAATAGTTGCGAACTGAGTGAACACTTTCCACATAACAGACGAACTCACGACTTCGAAAATGATGTCATGATCACACTGATTCAACAGATACGAAAAGAACACCTAGGAGCCAATACGAAGAAAGGTCTGCTCCGAAGAAGGGAAATTTTCTGGCAATTAAAGTTAAATACTATACAAACACACGGTTTTAACAAAAGAATAGGCTAAATAGTATAACGTAGGAGCCCTCATGTAGTTTTGTGTACAAAACAGTTTTTAATATACCTTATGAGGGAAACTATACAATCTTATAATATTCAGATGTGAAAACCCTACTGTGACGTAATATAAATGAGAATATAATTGGCTGATTAAGAAGAATAAAGCTCAGCACAAGGACCCCTGAAGAAGGCGAACGCCGAAACGCGTCCGGTCCAAAGGGTTTACATCTTAAACGGTTGAGACTACTACCTTTCGTGCAAATTATATATATATATATATATATATATATATATATATATATATAGTGACAGACAGACAGACAGACAGAATTTCACCGAGAAACGTTGCAAATAGAATTCTGTAGTTGCTATATTTCAGATGTGAAGGAGACGATAAATCCAAGCAGCTTCGTGTATAGCTTTCTTCACTTGTTAAAAATATAACCAATTCAATTAAAGTCTTGAGTAGAATTAACTAGCCAATCAGACCAAAGGACTTACATGGCTTCCGAGGCGTGCTTTTGAGAAATCAACGTTAGCTCAAAGTTGGTGTTTCGAAAACATGGCTCCCGCTTCACTTTTTGTTCCTCTGGAATTACCGTTAGATGATTTTATTGACAAGCAATCAAACAAAAACACTTTGAGTGAAACAAACAGGGACGTTTACTTGCTCAAAGAATTTTCATGAACAAAAGAAATAGGTTAATAGAAAGAAATTGAGAAATTGGAAGCGAACGAGCTACATGATTGAATCAGACAGTGATTAGAGCGAAACCATTTTATTCTAGATCTTCGGGAATTCTTCCGTATTTTTAGTTGTTCTACGATTGGATAAAAAGTTCGCGACAACTTTTCATCCAATCGAATGCAAAGCTAAGTTCCAATCGCGACTTAAGCACTCGTTTTCCCGCGCTTACCACCGCCTGCCTTTACTTGCTTTGCATTCTGATTGGCTAGTTAAGACCATTCATGATCGGTTTTTGATTGGCCGAAGGGTGTATTTCCTTCAGAACGAGATTGACGCTGGTTTCATTTACGATACTTAATAGATACGCTGGCCAATGTCTGCATGCACACTGCCAACGTCGAACGCAAGATTTTTCTCTTTTCCTACCTTTGTTGTCCAAAAAGAGACCCTGGTTGCACCCGGTCACGTGACTACGTGCTTGCAGCCATACCGCAGGAAGGTGGGTAGGCTTTTTCCGCAGCAACATTCTCACCACCTCTATCCGGCGTACTTCTCTCTCAACGATCTATTCAACCACTCAGAATTTGGGTGATCACATGACCAGCTGGAAACAGGGTCTCCTTCGCAGCAAGTGTCACGAAAAGAAAGAGACTTGTTGGGTTCAAAGTTGCACCATTGGTCCATTCATCTAAAAGCTTGACGATGTGTATGCTTCTTACTACATGTATGAATGAATCGACATTATTGCTTTCCCAGTATGCCACCGGACTCAATATAATCGGCATGATTCCCGGCACCCTTGCTGGCTCACCAAATGACAGGCTCTTTCTGATTGGCGCTCATTATGACACGGTACGTACGACTGCACACGGTGCTGACGACAATGGTTCTGGCGTGGTCGCCATGCTGCAAGTTGCAAAGCAAATCGCTACAGGTACGTGATTTGGAGGGAGGGGGGATTCAAGGATCGACTTTTGTGTACTGTTAATTAAGACCTGGCTAAACAGGTTCCCAGGTTTATAAAATACTTGAACGCAAATTAACGTCTCCACCAAATTTTGCAGTTTCTGGCTAATGAGAGTTGGAATAGACAAAACTCTTTTCATTGCAGTCGGGTTTACCGACTAAGAAAAGGAGACAATGATGGTTTCCCAAAGATATCTCCCCGGGATTTCACTTTGATTCATAATTAGTAATTATTTATATGGCGCAAATTCAATATGGATATATTCAAATGCACCCTAACACGATGACTAAAATAAAATGGAAAAAAACACAAAAGAATAAAGCATAAATATAAAATTAAAAAAAAATTAATTTCCTAACTAATTATACGAATATAAGATCTTAACAATGATATCTAAACACAATTGCAAACTCAGAATAACTAAAATCAAATTTAAAAGGCTCTTTTGAAAAGGAAAATCCTCAACTTAGACTTAGACTGAATTAGAATCTCTTGTCTGTCTTGGCAGGTCATTCGTCAGCTTAGGTGTAGCAAACGTAAACGCACGGTCACCACTAGAAGTTCTAGACTAAAAAACTTGCACAATATAACTAAGAAAA
Source organism: Astreopora myriophthalma (assembly GCA_014634185.1). Lineage (NCBI taxonomy): Eukaryota > Metazoa > Cnidaria > Anthozoa > Scleractinia > Acroporidae > Astreopora > Astreopora myriophthalma. The sequence continues at coordinate 98,646 of BLFK01000947.1, read as the reverse complement.
CTTTCGTGACCAGGTTTCCTTACGTTATGTCTTTATTTAGGCGTATGATTGCGGGACTTGGCATGAACTCGAGGTTCTGAACCCTTGAAAATCTTTAAAACAATCACTACGATTTTAAATTCACTTCTAAACTTAATTGATGACCAGTGGACCTCTACTTATAAAGGAGTAATATGACAATGTTTCCTTTCAGTGCCTATTAACGTAGCACACATGTTATGTAAACGCTTGCGGTCTGTTGGCTTCCTACTCCCGGGGGCCGCATAATAAACTTTTGTATTAATCACCTCTCCCCGAGATAATAGGTGGTTTTCAACCAATCTCTAGAGGCAGGGATAACAATGGTGAAATGTGTTACTGCTGGTGGACGAACAAAGAAAGCCAATGAGACATCTATTGTTTTCGTCCACCAACATGGCGGCGATGACGTAACGTGAAAACCATCTATAGCATGGACCAAAGTCTTTGTGTATTCTCCTTAGGCAGTTACATTCTTATCCTCCTCCATTGTAAAAGTAATTGTAACGAAAAACCGGTGTCGACAAGGAAACTCGATAAACACAACATGATTAATTTATTATTAAGCGAGAACCATGCGAAGCTGGAAAAAAACATGGCTGCCACACAGTACCCGTGACGTGAGTGGCGCGGAGGACTGGTACTTATATAAGCACACTCGTTCCAGTAATAAAACGCAGAATTACATGTTCTTGAAAAGAGATCTCACAAACGATATGAGCAATAAACATTCACCAAGGTTTTCAGCATGTAGCACGTGATGGTTCCTTTGACGTGTGATTTAAAAGTATTGGAAATACCTTCTTTCATCCTAAAAATTAGTTCGTACACTTTGAAATAACACAAAAAGTCCATTTCTTGGTCAAGTTTTCAAAGAGAAGTCTTTTCTCGAGTATCCAAGAGTCTTGCATGGTGGGTGGTATTTTTTCACAGCCGGGTGTCAGGTTTCTTTCGCTGACACAGCCGTTGTAAGAATCTTTGGCTTATGAGCTTTCCAGTGATACATAGTTTGGATTAAAACTATCACTGCTACCGGTGATACAAAAAGTGTGCTTTTGTTCAGGTAAAGCACCGCCTCAAAGCGGTGGGAACATTCCTCAGTAAACTCTTTCCTGGTGGTTTTCTCTTATGGTTCATCCTAGTTGTCCTGCCAAACGGTAGCCTAAGAAGTGGTTCGTTGGTAATTCTTTTTGTTTTTGTTTTTGTTTTTCTTTTGTCCCCCTCTGCATGGGCGGATCTAGGGGAAGGGTGCAGGGGGTGCGCCGCCCTCCCCTCCAAGATGACCTGCAACTTTCTAATATAAGAAGTATTCTGCCAAAAAAAAGAAAGACAATTTGTTTACGTCACCCGTTAGTTAGCTCATTCCTTAGTGGTGCACCCCTCCTAAACAAAATCCTGGATCCGCCCCTGCACTGATGTTAAGACCAGTTGAGTTGCCTTATCAGTTTCCTTTGGTTTGTTTGTTTGTTTTTTTCTTTCTTTCTACAGATTTTGCTAAGTGCTCCCGTAGGTTCAGCATTTTATTTGTGGCGTTTGATTTCGAGGAGTGGGAAGCCTGCTTCAACGCAGTAATGTACCCTAAATGTGCCTGCGGTGCTATCGCTTGTGGTAGCAAAGCCTTCGTGGCAAACCTCACTCGCTTTTATAACGGCTCATTAAAATCGAACGGAAATCTTCAAGGAGCGATAATAATGGATACCGTGATGAACTACAACACCACTCCAAACTCGCAGATTCTTCCAGCGTCGGCAAAACAGTTATTACCTGAGATTTTCAATCAAATAAAAGCGGACGAATTTCGCGGAAATTTTCTCTCTGTCGTTGGGCGGCAGGTCGATGACGAAGTTTTGATGAATCTCTTCTGGTATCATTACAACAAGGTGGAGTCTGGTAGGCACTAATAATTAAATTGGATGATGAAGTAAATATGATTGATCATCAGAGTGGTCAGTATCAATTGTGTACAGTAAAATCAAAACTAAAGTCATTACGGAGCCAATCACTTTCTGAAAGACACATCCACTTGAGCCGTCCACAGATCGAAGTAATTCATGACTTAGTTTTATTTGCCAATGGGACCGAGGTAAAAGGAGGCCGACTACTGTGGCAATTGGATTTACTTTTGCATCAGCTGGTTTGTTGAAAAATTAGCGCATTTTTTTTTTAAAATCCAATCACAGAGTGAAACAAAAGCAAAGCAGTGGCGTAATTACTTTCGACACTCAATTGAAAATTGCGCTATTAGCAGGTTTTCGGATTGAGAGTGGCGAAGAAAACAAAACTGCCAACTTGTTTCCTTCAAAGACATCATTTGAAGGAAATAGAACGTATTCCTGTTGTCACGGTTGGACAGGATCGAGCATGCGGTAAAATCATTTGCGTCTGCGATTCCCCCGCATTAGCTAGCCTCTTTTTTCTATGTGTGTAGGCTCTGGTCCAACGGTAAGAAAGCTAATGACACGGCCCAATCAAAATTGGAAGCTCGAAATACATTACACCAGCACCGGCCTCTTGAAAAAGCGTGTCAAAAAGTGTCAATGTGAATGACTGAGGAAGGTGTTGAAGATTTTTCTACGTAATGGCTAATTAGGAAGCGAAGTAATAGAAGCGAACAATTGCAACAATGCTTTCGACGCTCAAATGAAAACCACTTTCTGTCTCGCCTTAATCCCAGGGAGTCTGATTAACATTTAAAAGCGGACACAAATATTTAGCCTGAATCAAAACGATGTGCACCCTAGCTCTTTGCAGGAATCGACGACAACCAATCTTCTCGAATCTTAAAAGCATGACACAACTGGTAGTCGGGTTCCTTAAACTCCTTGCGCACACCGTATTTGTAGGGAAATCTCTAGCATGGTTGCCACAGGTCAGGAAATCGTCGGAGAAAAACTTTTTAAAGGTCGTAGACAAGCCAGGGAATGTTATTTTGAGTCAGGGAAAGCCTTAACTTTATCGTTGTGAAGTCTTGTACTAATTCAACCGTACATCAGACAAAGATTTCACGTTCTCCCAGCTGATTTTGAATTTAGCTGGTCAGGGAAATTGCATTATTTTTATCACCGTCCTACAAAACCGCATGTTCATACCGGACCTTGGCTTCCTCGCCTCGGGCCTGGCACACGTCCCACAATACTAAAGAGAGGTCACAGAAAGGTACGGTAGATTTCTGAGATTTAAGACAAGGGCCGAAAGGTTCGAGGCAGAGACAAATCGGAATAAGTATCATTATAACCTACAGGTTTTCGCCGGAGTTAATCTAGAGCTAGCGCTAATTCTGCTTCGAACAATTCGGCCAAGGTTACGGATTCAAACGGATAGTTAGTGGCAGACCTTGTGGCATACAATTACATTTCTCCGTATGACCTGGCCCCGGTTCAAAGGCCGCACAACTTAATATGCAGTGAATAATACGTATACAGTCAAGTTAGTTAGGAAATGGTTTATGGCGCACCGCTCCGTTATCCTTAGTCACATACGGTGGGTATATTCATGATTGCAACGGAAACCTTTCTCCATAAAAGTAAAGACGCTGGACAATACAAATGTGGTAGCGTCGAGGCAGGTTCAAAGAGAAAATGCTTCGCTTCTGCCGAGTTGCCGTCCGTCGCTCAAAAACGCCCGTGCTTATTTTGTAAACCGGTAAGGCGGGTTGTTACTGGTAAATTGACTTGCGATAAATTAGCCATTCTTGTTGTTTGTTTCGTACACATAATAATGTGGCGTAAATACAAGCTATGAAGACAACCAGGGTAATCTTCGATTACTTTGTCTTTGTTTTGCTCACTCGCCTGTAGGCCTGAAGAACAAAACTGCTATGTATGCCGTGAACCTTCATTTCCAAGGCCAGCCTAGGACACTTTCACCTGCTTTGCAGAACCTCGTTGGGGATTTTTTGCGAAGTGATCACGTGCCATTTTGGAACAGCGACCCTTCCTTGAGCGCAATTTTCCTCAGTGACACCGCTAACTACAGAAGCTACATGGCTTCCTGTTACCATAAGGACTGCGACAGCGCCTCAAGAGTAACTCCTCAAACGCTGAAATTTTTACAGAAGACTACTGACGTCATCTTGGCCGTGATCAATGACGTCACTGAGCTGTCGTGTCCGCCCCTTGAAATTCAGAAAAGCTGCCGGTTAACTGACTCGTCTGGTAAGAGACTGCCGGAGCCCTATGGTTTATTTAAACGCACAGGGCTGCGGACGGAATAGTGTTCGTCTCAATGTGAATAAGTGTAAGAAAAAGAATGATTTGTCGTGACATTTGACACAATTAAAGGCGTACATGAAGGAAAGGATTTCGCGCCACCCTACAGGTCAGTTTTAAGATCCCAGTGTTTTCTTTGTTGAAGCAGGTTGGGTTAAAGGCAGCAAACGTTAACTATTTAGATGTACCATATAATACGCCAAAGCCAAAAGCCAAAAGCAGCGGCCCCGTCAAAAGCCTTTTGAAACTGATCGATGAACACTGCTCCGACTGCTTCTCCGTTGCTAACTGCCTGAGCTTCGGTTAAATATATAGAAGTTCCTCAGCAGATCTTCCCTCCCGAAATCCCCATTGGTTGTCATTTAGATGACCAATTTTAGAACTAAAGTTGTCATGGATATCACACACAGAACCCTCTAGCAATTTTCTGGAGGGGGGTACATAACATGTGTAAGGGCCTGTGGTTGCTTCTGTTTGTTGATCGGTCACCTTTAATTTCTTAAACATTGTGTTCATCCTTGCAGTTTTTCAATAACAACAACAAAAACACTCACTTTACTTTACAATTTCAAATCCAAAGACCTAGGTAGTCCAAAGCTATTCTAGGTGGGCTACTTAAACTAAGACTAGAGATCTACATAATTAAGCTCACGAAACAACTATAACAACGAAGCGTGATCGAATAAAACTGAGAGTGAATGAACAATTAAAATGGCACAAAGGAAGAAGAGACGAAGAAAGAAAGAGAAAAATGAAGAACCAAGAGAAAGCTAATCTGGGAGCTAGATGTGCTTGGAAAGTTTAACGAGCAGCGTGTCAACATTACTCTCCTCGTTTTTAAGAATCTGCATGCAAAAGTAAGTCATTCAATTTTTGTTTGAAGTGTTTTTATTAGTTCACGAAGTTCCGAGGGGATGCTATTCCATATTTTTGCTCCGATTCTAGAAAAGGAAAGTAACTGTTGATTCATTGTCGACTTTTTCATATAGAAATTACCAGCTGCTGAGTACCTCGTAAGGTACAAAGAAATCTGAAAGGAGCGAGTAAAGAGTGTAGAATAATTGCTGGAACACAATGATTATCTACGCCATGTAATAAAGTTGTCATGTGATAAAGTGATTTAAAGTAGAGTATTTTCACTGGCAGGATTCGGGAAGAAAGAAAACCAGGACGGCATTGTGAGATTTATGATCCGAGAAGTATATCAAGCGGAGAGCAAGTCTCTCTTTCGGGGAGACTTGGTCAAGGCCTATAGCCAACATCAGTGGCTTCATAGCTCAGTTGGTTAGAGCGTCGCACCGGTACAAATCCCGTTGAAGTCCTGAATTTTCTTCAGGCTTCTCTACGCAATTGCTTAAATTGCGTTCATAACTGAGAGGATCATAGCTTCACTTGCCTTTAGTTTTGTTTGCATTTATGAGTTCGTTTGTGCAATTTACTTTTTTTTTCTGTGGCAATTGAGAGAGTGTTGGAGTTTCTCTGTATATGTAGTGAGCATATGGAAAATCCCTTGCCCGCTTAATTTTGTGGGCAAGGTTTGGACCTACAGCTAAGAATCATGCTAGTATTTTTTATATCACTATGATAAACGCCATCCAAGGAAAACGGCACATATTTGGGTCTTTTTTATGTAAGCGCCGAATTTCTTGTTATAAACCCATAACGCAGTCGTCAAAATAGTGGAAGTGCTTTCATCTCCCTTAAGCAATCTGTTGGGCTGTTGCATGCGCATCGGTTTCTTACGCTGATATATAATTTATGCACGCATGAGTAACCTGGCTGGCAGGCCTTGTGGATAGGCCATTTCTGTCCGGCCATTTTTCTTCAGCCTGTCTCTTAAAGCCTGTCTTCCTGATGAAAATCAGTTTTTATTCATGTACAAAGAGTAAAACTAATTACCAAAACGTGAAAAAGAGGCTGATGTGAGCTCGGAAATGGGCTATACTCTCCGAGGAGCATTCCTATAATGAATTACAAACTTGAGTTGTGAGATTACTTTAAACGTGAACTCAGGACCTTGTTCTCCTTTTCGCATAAGTACAGTAAACAATGGATTTCCTGTAAGGGCCAATCACAGATGAGCACACGGATACTAAAAGTTGCTGCGGGATAAGACTTCTTGTGATACGTGTTACGTTTCTCAGTTAACTATGAACCTCCGTGGTCCAATTTTGTGTCGGGACATTCAAGTAGAAAGCACTAAAAGACGCATGGGTTGTGGAACAAACGTTTGCCTCGAAGTGATCCCAGACCATGGTGTCAGTCAAAACGGCAATCTTGCCTTCTTACTAACCTGTAATTATAACACCAACCTCCTTAACTTGGATAGACTTCCACCTGTTTGGAAAACATTCCTAACCCTACTGGCAAGAGTTCAAGTACTTGTCTAAGAACAATACGGCGACAACACGACAACAACAACGACAACAGTTTTGGTTAACATGCTGTTTGTTTGTTAGTTTGCTTTTTTGTCTTAATTTTTGCTGCAAGTTTCTACAACTCGCTTATTGCAAACTAGAAAAAATTACCATAGGTTGTAATGCAGATTTTAGAATAGCTACTGTACAAGTACTCCATTTCAATGTAACTTGCTATATTTGTTTGTGATTGTATAACGATAATTATTGTCCTGTAATGAAATAAAAATAAATATATAAATAAAAATAAATTGTCTTTGCCACCAAACAATTATTGGAGCGGGCTGATAGCCTACAATCTAAAGCGTGGTTTCCATGTAAGGCGATCGAGGCCACCGGGGCGATCGTGACCTCCCAGATAGAGCAGAGGGGTATCTGGGAGGTCACAATCGCCCCGGTCCTCAACTTTCCGCTACTGTTTCCATACAATCGCCCAGATCGCCCGACGGACCATTTCGAGCCATCGGGACGATCCGGGCGATGATATGGAAACCAGCCTTCGAAAACCGAAAATTAATTCTCTGGTTGGGTAATGTACCAAAAGTAATCACAATCATTGTAATCAATTTGTCTAGATCTCTCATTTCAATGAAATAAGAGATGTACGGCTTGTGGCTCACAGTTTTATCTCAGTTTTAGTATTTTTTTTCCAGAAGGTTTTTACCGTGTTAACTCTAAGCAAATGACATAATAATTACATAGCTTAGACTAATTGGTATATTGATTGGTTTTTTTTTTTTCGTTCTTTGTTTTTGTCACCTTTTACAGATGAGGCTATGGCGCCATGGGAAGCGGCGTTGCTTGCAATAGGCATGATATTGCTTGGTATGCTAATCGCTGGGGCAGCTTTTGTGTTCTTTCTCCGCTGGAAAAAGCAACACGGTCCTCTGGTCACCGGAGATCACCCGCAGTCCAATTTTAATTTAGACGTTGCCAAGCCTGTATAAGCTTTTTGTATCTTAACTAGTTACCGAGTAAGAGAATCCGTATGTCCATCAAGGCTAAGGTCACTAACGCAAGACTGATGAAATCACCAGTTTAGGGTCGCAAAGCAAGCGTCAAATTCAGTTGGGATGATTCCTTGTAGAAATTGAGCCCCCATTAAGGCTATCATGCACCAGTGTAGTCGTAGAAACAGACTTTTTTCTTAGTTGACGTATAGATGGTTTTCACGTGACGTCATCGCCGCCATGTTGGTGGACGAAAACAATAGATGTCTCATTAGCTTTCTTTGTTCGTCCACCAGCAGTTGTACATTTCACCATTGTCTACCCTGCCTCTAGAGATTGGTTGAAAAACACCAAAAATCAAAATGCAAAATAAATATAAAGCTCTTGGAAGCACGGTAGTGTTTGCTTTTGTTGTCAATCAAGGGTGTTTAATTTTTTAAATGCATCGAAGGGAAGTATAATGTCAGTTGCTTTGAATTTTTGTTGCTATTGCACTGAATAGTGCACGTAATCACTAAAAAAGTATATCATCACAGTATACCCCTTCAATAACTTACTTGGTTTACATTCGAATATCGTTTCTAGATAACTTTTGTCGTGATTTCAAACGAATCTAGACCAAGGACAAAAATAAGAGAAAGATATGGCAGGCAAATGTTCGGAAGGGGCGAGAATTTGTGGCCAAAGACCATCATAGGGTTTGTTCGAATCACTTTGAATTCGCGAAGCCGACGTTTCAATATCCCAATTCAACATTATACCCAATTGCAAGCCGGATAAAGTAAAAATCATCCCTAAAAAGAAGAAAGTTGGACAGAACTCCACTTACACCAGCTTCAGAGGCACAAGAAGAGGCACAAGATAAAGAAATTCCAGAGCCCCTGCAGTCATGAGTATCAGCAACGCCCACCTATAGCAAAGCAAATGGTCCCCGTCTGACTTTTGAACAACTCACAAGAGACTGCGATGTGAGACTTTTCACTGGCTTTCAAAATGCAGCTTTTTTTGCACCCGTGTTTGAATTCTTGCAACCAACGGCTGTTACCATGGTATACTGGAAAGGAACCATGGAAATAGAAACAGTTGACACAGAAAAAGATAGAACGAGATATGTCAGTCATGGTAACAGAAAACGTAAACTAGAAGAAGAGTTTTCTGTGGTTATGCAGTGGGTTCGTTTGGGTCTTTTAACTGAGTATTTAGCACACATTTAAAGTAAGTCCATCAGTTGTTAACTCTGTAACATTTTCTTGGTTACGTTTAATGATGGCTTTAGACCTCCGGTTTCTAATTTCCTGACCAAACCGAAAAGTTGCCAGAAATCTACCAGACAGTTTCAGGAAATACAATAAAAAAGTGCCTTGAAGCTCAAGCTCTCTGTTGGAGCGAGGACAAACATCATTCCACTATCAAAGTACTTGTAGGGATAACTCCCACGTAATGGCTGTTTAGCTACATTTCAGCGGATCGTTATGGAGGAAAGGCGAGTGACAGATTTAAGGTTGAGGATTCAGGGTTGCTGAAAATTTGCAGCCTGGCGATCAGGTTATGGCAGATCGTGGTTTTCACATTCAAGGTCTCTTAGCATTGTATCAATGCACTTTGGCTATCCCACCATCTTCGCACACAACTTTGCAAATGTCTGGCACAGATGTTCGTGGAACTTCTAAAATAGCTAATGTACTCATTTATTTGGAGTGTGCAATAAGAAGATTGAAGGAATATCAAATACTGAGCTTCTAATTAGCTTGCTTCCCGTTGCAGATGATCTTGTTAAGTAGTTATGTAGTGTTGTTCACATCAGGTTGGACGGTTGGAAAAGGAGGCTTCTGATTGGTCCATTCAAATTTTCCCGCCGAAACGGAGCACGCTGATTGGTGGATTTCAAAACACCGCCATTTTGAAACTTTAAGACCGCCATGTTGAATCGTGAAGGGAGGGATGACGTCAGACCGGACATGACGTCACGAACAAACCGGAAGTCACGCTCAAATGGAATAAAAAAACAATGTTTAATAAAAAACGACAACCTATGTACACGTGGGAACGTCAGGGGACTCGGACCGAGTCCCCGTCCCTGGATTTTTTAAACACGACTATTGACAATTTTTTCCTCATGGGTCCTCCTCATTTTCCGTGTACGGGGGCGTGTCCGGCATCACGAACCCGTAGGTCCCATCATCCGTCGAGAGAGCATCCTCCTCTGTCTCTGACAGGATGATGGTGTCACTTTCACTGGCCGTGTCCGAGGGGAGGGTATTGGCCAGGGCCGGGTCCAGGCTCATCAGGTGGGCGCGGCAGTGGGGGCAGGACCAGTGTCGTCGGTTATGGTCGCCAAATTGGGCTAAGCAATACCTCATCAGGCAGAACACGTGTATCATCTGGTGACAACAGGAGGTCTGGACAGGTTTCCATAAGTGAACGGAATGGGA
>BLFK01000947.1:85316-88611 GCA_014634185.1 Astreopora myriophthalma | reverse complement strand
TGCGGCCACACTTTGACTATTGCAGTGTTGTGTGGGGAAACTGCAGCCTAACGCTTTCAAATAAATTGCAGAAGCTACAAAATCGTGCTGCTCGAACTTTAACTTTTTCCAGTTATGACACTATTTGGTATACTTGGGTGGAGAAAATTAAGTACTCAGCGTGAAATGCAGAAAGCTGTTATGGTATCCAAATCTTTAAACGGTCTTACACCTGAGTATCTTAGCGAGCTGTTTGTTAACCATTCTGACGCAACTGAATATCTATTAAGGGACTCCGTGAACAAACGTGCTGTTCCATTGCCCCGCACCAACTTTTTGAAAAACAGCTTTAGCCACAGCAGTGCGGTACTTTGGAACAGCTTACCTTCTGATATGCGCCAGGGCAGAATCACTGAATGACTTTAGTCATTTACTCAACTCATTTTATCCTCTTAAGTAACTTTTGTACTTTTAGACACGGCATTCGTGTAAAGCGGTTTTTATGGTTTTAATTATTTTATGTTTTTGGATTAGATTTAGGTTTGGATACAGTTAGTAAATTATGTAATTGTAATGGATTAATGACTGATGAACATACCGTGTTGAAATAAAGTTCGCATACATACATACATACATACATATATACACACACACATACATACTTTTTAGGGCACACCAACTGTAATGTTCATATTGCGTACCGGATGTTGTAGTCTATGTATGTTGCTAGGGACTGGGCGGGGAGATTGTTAGGACCATCATGGCCGTCCATGCTATGAGAATTCTGTGTGTCTATTAAACTCCTTTAGTATCTATCACATCGTGGGATTTTAATCAAAGGGAAACATCACACCAACCATTTGATTTTGAGGTGGGCGACGTAAGCTGTGAAAACTGGGTTAGTCTGGTGTGTGTGTGTGTGTGTGTGTGTGTGTGTGTGTTTCTATTGAATTGGAATTTAATCATTATAATTGATAATTATATTGAGTAAATCAGAATATTTTGCGACTACCAAGCCCAATAATTGTTTATTGTCAGTCCCTTGGTCAGTTTCCATCCCACACTTTGTGCCCACCCCATAAACCTAATCCCACACTCAAGTATAAATTAAACCCTGCGCCAGCCTAGCATTGTGACCATAGGGTGACATTACAGTGATAACAATGGAGGTGATAGGCCTACGCAGTTCCCATCTACGTGTAATAGCCACCTCAAAGTTTGGCTTGAACGAGGATCTCTTTTAGGGATCTGCCCCTTTTGTACGAAACTGCCGGGGATCTTTAAATATTTCGCTAAGTAGTGGTTGTTGTTGGATTAAATGCCAGTTTTCCATGAGTATTTGTCTTAGATTGGGCACCGTTGGGTGGTATTGTGTGACGAAAGGCAAGATTCGCTTATCTCCTTTGCATTTCTGTTGAAGGGCAAGTTTTCCGTCCTCAAATTTGATCTCAGAGAGTCTTGTCATAATAAGAGTTTCTGAGTATCCTCGTTCGATAAGATGTGCTCTAAAATGTGAGATTCTGGTTTGGAATTCTTTTTCCGAGCAGTTTGTTCGGATAAATCTAAAAGTGCTTCGCCCTTTTTGACCCCTAGAGGGTTACAACTGGAAAAATGCGTGTACTGAAATGTTTCAGTAGGTTTGAATAGTGTTTGTATATCTAATATAGACTCGTTTGCGAATCGTTCGCCTTTGAACACGTTTGTGTCAAGCGGCGTATTTTCAGTGTCTGATATTTCAGCCGTAAATTTGATAGTCTGGTGGTTATTTGCTTGTTCAATGAATTGCCTGACAACAACAGCCCGTGTAGCCAGACTTTTCTTGTTTCCTGTTATCGACTTTTCTCTTCTCGTCAAATAGAACTGAAGTTGACCGACGCTCCACTCAAAAAAATCTTCGAAAACCATGGAATCATTGATATCTTCCATCTGACAGAAAAAAAGATAACTTGAAAAGTGATAAAATTAACTCTGGAAGAAATGTTTTGACTCGAACAACGAAGCATCGATTGCTTGACTCCCCCCACTTCGGCGTGTTCATACATATATATACATATACATATACATATACATATACATATATATTTTTTTTCCATTTCACGGACTTGAATAGCTTGTACACAACTCATACTGGTAAATAAGCATAAAATCAACCACTCACCTTGATTTTATTGAGAAAACTTTATGAAAAACGGTAAAACTCTGATCGGTCACTCTCACTCCGAAGCCTCTAAGTTCATCACGCACTTTATCCTGATTACCCAGCATTCACCGTTTGTTGAAAGGGTCCGTAAGAGGATATTGACAAAGGCCGTAGATGATTACACCAAGAACTGGAGTAAACGTGAAAGTTATCACGTGTCAGCCATGGAGGAATGGTCAAAGACAGGAAATCTTATCATTCATAATAGACTCAGTCAACAATTTTCAGTGTCGTAAGTCTCGCCCTTGTCACAAAATCTTACAAGACATTCAGGTTCGGCATGCTCAAAGGAACGAGAGCATGAGTACGTACTATTTCCTGCGGATAACGCATGAAAGACAAAATATCATAGTTGATGATATCATTCGGACCCACGCCACAATCGTGGAGAACGTACTCCACATGTCACATTACACCGGCAACAGAAGGAGAAAAATTGCCACAAACATATTGGATACAAAGGCTCCACAAGACACCGTACAAGGTAAGATTTATTGCAGATTCGAGTTCATGCACCACTACTAGGCTCTCTAAATTAATCACTAAGTGCCCCAAACTGGCCAAGAATGGCTGTACTAGTTACTGTGAAACTGTTCTAGAGAGAACAGGTGTTAACTGCATGTGGATTATCAACAATTCGTTAGATGTTATTCGCACACTGGCAGCCGGGAAAAACAACTTTCGCAAATTCACGTGAGTACTCGGGACTTTTATCCTCTTTATACAAGCTTACCACATCCAAAACTTGAAAATCAACTCCATGATCTACTGGAAAGAGTTTCTAGCATCAGAGGGAAAAGCCTCAGTGCAACCAACAATTTCAACACTTTCTGGACTAATTAATGACAACAAGTCTACGAAGTACTTTTGCTTGTACTGAAGAGAAATGTGCCACACTATTGATTTTCTTAACAATGTTTACGGCCGATTCGGAAACTCAGTTTTCCGGAAAGTTATTGGTATACCAATGGGCACTTATAGCGCACCCTCGTTAGCTGATCTGTTTCTCCACACCTTCGAGTAACATTTCATGCTGAAGACATTGAGGCAAGATATGACAAAAGCCGTCCACTTTAGCAACACCGTTCGGTATATCGACGATTTATTCAGTGTCAA
>BLFK01000947.1:65316-77816 GCA_014634185.1 Astreopora myriophthalma | reverse complement strand
ATATAAAAATGAAGCCAGCACAAAACTGACATTTGCACAAAGAAGATGTCGGAAACCCTTACTACAAGAAGCGAGGTTAGTGAAGAGTTATCGGTCATGAATCCACACCAGTCATCTCCCATTCTTGGCCTCTCTCAAGAAGAAGTAATTATAAACAGCTCTCGTTCGGACATAACGAAGAATTTCAATTTCTTTGACTATAGTGTTAACATACAGTAAACTTGACCTTTTCAAAGAATTTGTAAAATATTTTCAATGTTTGCAATCTCTTTCCTGTGAGAGCGTTTCAAGAACTTTCTCTTTACAATATTGACTTTCCATAACAGTTAATTTGTTTTAGGCTTTGGAAATACTTACTGTATGCTTTAGAGCGCACGAAAGGTTGTAAGCTTATAAAAGCTCATAAACAATAAAGTTGTTTACTTACAAGTTGACTGCTGTACATTGATCACTTTTTGTGCTCGCTCTTGTCTTTACAAATGCAGCTCAGGAATATGCATAATAAAACAATTATTGGATTCGGTTTTCGCATGATAGCGATAATTATCAAGGCCTGAGTTTGTGTTATCCGCCTCAGCCTTCGGCTTCGGCAGATAACTCAAACTTTGGCCTTGATAATTATCGCTATCATGCTCAACCTCATTAAATAATTGTTAATTGTTGGGATCATTGCAAGACTTGGACACTTTGTGCCCATTTCAACTCTTCAGAGAATTTATCGCTCTTTAATTGAGCCGTACGTTTCTTACGGTTTAACCCGGCACCTGGGGCCAGGCTGAGATTTACTTTAATATCATTTATTATTCCATTATTGCATCATTTCACCATAAAAGCTCAACCGTAATAGACTGTAGTGTTCCGGTTTGACCGGTTTACAACAGAGCGAATACATTTAACTGGCTTTCTGTGTTGTTTACGTCATTTGTGCGCGCCATTTCAACACTCTTACCAAAACAGAGAAGCCAAAATAACAAAACCTTTTTGTACTGGAATAAAAAATCTCTTATTCGATGGTTTTACACATAATGCTCGAGGACATTTTGCTCATTGCTCGCATTTTTCCTCGCCCCTTCGGGCTCGGAAAAATACTACAAATTCAGCAAGCAGGTATGGAGACGGCAATCTTCATTCTGACTGGATGGTTTTTGGGATTCTCATGTGAGGTCATCCTGAGGTCACTGCATGATCGGATGTTTCGGAAAAGCTCAAAGCTCAAAATGGAAACAAGAGTTGTTGATTAACTTAAATTTATTTCATACCTTCAGTAAATTGTGAGAAAACTTGTGTGGTTAAAAATGGGGGAAGTGGGACACAAAGTATGTGTCATAAGACAAGACATTCAGCCCAAGGGGGGGGGGGCACACAATGGATTTAGAGGAGGGAATTGGCCTTCTCCCAGGACCACTGTGAGCGTCCCTGGGTAGAGAGGAGGAAATTGGGCTTCCTCTCTGTTGAGGAGAGTTGACCTGCGCTAGCGGTTATTGTCGGCCGCGCATGCGTAATACGGGCGTCTTCTCGTGCCCTCGGCGTGTGATTTACTCTGCCATTTTGTAGAGGTTTCGTTGTCCTTAGTAAAGTGTTTGTTTTCGCTATTATCGTGTCGTCTGTCCTTATTACTGGCGTGGTGACAGCGGTGGGAACTTACCCTCGTCTCGTACTTAGAGACAGCCAGCCCATAACGGATCGTCGACCGATTTCCAAGCGAGGAACTAGCGAAACAGCTTAGTCGATAGCTGTGTCAACAATACACAAGGACTCTCAGCTAAGTACACATTTTGCCTTTACGCTATTCATTTAAGTGCACGAAATGAACCCAAGAGCACCAAAGCAGTGGTCCTTAACCAAACAGGAAACGATAACATTGTTCGAAGCGTGAAAACAAAATCTTCATTACATTCTTTCCCTCGACCGCAATTTCGCGGGCTTTCTCGCTGATGGCAGCCCTCGTCGCGGCCTCCAGGACGACCCCGAATCCGTCCCTCAAGCTTCCCGTTGAACAGCACAACAAAAGTTTACTCATCTTGAATTAATGCTTGGACAAATTGCGAACTATTGTCCCGTAATTTCTCGTAACACCATCGTCAAGAATTCAACCTCCATGAGCTACATCTGGCAAGCGATTCGCCTTCACTTCGGTTTCCAGTCAACCGGCGCTCACTTCCTTGACTTCAATAACAAGGCTGCCCCTGCTGAGCGTCCCGAGGATCTCTATCAACGTCTGATGTCCTTTATCGAAGATAATTTATTATTGGCAAATGGAAACACCTTACACCATGGCGAAGTTACCGGCGCCGACGAAGAAATGTCTCCCACTCTAGAAAACCTTGTAGTACTAACATGGTTGAGATTAGTCCACCCTGACCTCCCCAGTTTGGTTAAGCAACGCTACGGTACCGAGCTCCGGTCCAAGTCTCTTGCATCTCTCAAACCTGAAATTTCTCAAGCATTGTATTCCCTCTTGGAAGAGATCAATAACAATGCCGATGCTAAAGTCTTGCGTTCCACGGCGTCGAAGCTCAGACAGCCGCCCTCCAAGGGTTCCTTACAACCGCTTCCAAAAGGCATGTACGAAACCACACGTCAAGTCTTGCCCCTTGTGTAAGCAGGCTAGACCCATTGACCGTCACTTCTTAAGTCAGTGCACTTACCTACCTGCTGAAGATCGCGCCTTCCTCGCCAAAGCACGCCTCACAAGTAACCTCGATGACGAAGATGACCCCACCGATTCTGATTTCTTCTGTCCACCTGAAGAGGAGGACTCTGCTTCCCCCCCCTCCCAATTCCTCGGCCAGGGTTGTGTCTTGTCGTGTAAGCACAAAGCAATCACCCCATTTCAATGCCTTCTTTCATCATCCCTCGCTTAAACTCACCTTGGACACTGGTGCCGAAACCAGCATGATCAAAGCCTCTGTCGCCCGTAGCATCGCCAGTCCCATCGTAAAAACATCCCAACAGGCCCTACAAGCAGATGGAGTTACGCCTCTCGTCGTTGTTGGCGAGACCCACCTCACTCTTTCACGAGCTGGCAAACACCTGACCCTTGATGCCCTTGTAGTAGAAGACTTAGATGTTGATGTTTTAGCTGGAACTCCATTTATGATCACTAATGACATATCCGTTCGCCCAGCAAAGGGTCAGGTTCTTATTCAAGGCTCCGATATACTGGCCTACCATCCCGAATCAAGTGTCTGTTCCCCAGGCTCACGCCGTCCGTCGCACCCAGTCTTATGTGTTATGCTCATCCGCCCCTACAACAGTGGTCCTCCCTGGGGAATATCTTGAGCTGGACCTACCACCTAACATAATCCTGACTGTACCTTAGCCATAGAAGCCCGTACCGATGCACCATCCAACTAATGCTCCAAAGTTTCACAACTTTGGCCTTAGCCCCAAATTGTCGAAGCAATAGCTAGTAGAGTTCATTTAGTCAACGAAACTGCTAAGCCAAGGACAGTCCGAAGCCACGCACATCTCTGCCAAGCTCGTCACATCACAGCTGTGGTTCCCACGTCACCTGTTGGACCACACCCATCACCTCCCCACCCTGGTGGAAGCAACTCACCTCAGCCTGGTTTCTCCTCAGATGCTGTCGAAGTTGACTCTGACAACATCCTACCCGACACAACCCTCCTTTATGCCTGACGTTGACTCTACTCTCTGCACTATTGCCCCATGGATGTACATAATTAAGTCTGACCTCACCCGTGCCTTTTACCAGATACCTCTATCAAAGGCCTCCATGAAATACTGCGGTGTGGCCACTCCATTTCGCGGCATTAGAGTATATACCAGGTCAGCCATGGGAATGCCCGGTTCAGAGACTGCATTGGAGGAATTATTCTGTCGTGTCCTGGGTGACTTCCTCCAAGAGGGATGCGCTACAAAACTCGCCGACGATCTTTATTGTGGTGGCGACACCCCACAAGAGCTTATCACTAACTGGTCTCGTATACTTGACGCCCTTGCCCGGTGTAACCTCCGCCTGCCTGCTACTAAGACTGTCATATGCCCCGAAACAACCACCATATTGGGTTGGATCTGGTCACAAGGCTCCTTATCTGCAAGCCCCCACCGCATTGCAGCACTCACAACCTGCTCTCCTCCAGAGTCCGTGAAAGGTATGCCTTCCTTCATCGGCACCTACAAAGTCCTTAGCCGTGTCCTCCCTCACTGCTCTCAACTTGTGGACCCACTTGAATCATCCTTTGCCGATCTACAATCTCACGACCACATCCAGTGGGATGACAATCTTCGTCAGAAATTCACCGCAAGATGCCCTTCAAGCACACAAGTCAATCGTCCTCCCTCGTGCCTCTGACCAGCTTTGGATTGTGACTGATGGCTCCTTCACCCGACGTGGTCTCGGAGCCACCTTGTACGTTACTCGCCAGGACCGCCTTCTCCTTGCCGGCTTCTTCAGCTCTAAACTACGCAAGCATCAGGTCACATGGTTACCATGTGAGGTCGAAGCGCTGTCTATAGCAGCTGCTGTAAAGCACTTTAGCCCCTCCATAATCCAATCCAAGCACCGTGCCTGCGTTCTGACAGATAGCCAGCCCCTTGTTCAAGCCCTACAGAAACTTTGTCGAGGGGAATTTTCAGCTTGTCCACGTGTTACCTCCTTCTTGACCACCGTCAGTAGATACCAAGTTAGCCTCCAGCATCTCGCTGGCACTGCCAATTTACCCTCGGACTTTGCCAGTCGCAATGCTCCTGATTGCACCGAACCGCACTGCCAAATTTGCCCTTTCGTGCACGAATCAGAGTCTTCAGTTGTACATGGCATCTCCACTCAAGAAGTCTTTGACAACACCGAGCGCCTACCCTTCACCAGCAGACCTGCATGGTTCAGTGTTCAAAATGAGTGCCCCGATCTAAGACGCGTCTGTGCTCAGCTTGAAACAGGGCACCCGCCCTTCCAAGAAACTGACCAACATTAGAGACGTAAAGCGCTACCTTAACGTCACTTCCATTTCCAAGGATGGCCTGCTCGTCGTTCAGCGTCACCAACCACTATCCCGCCCTATTGAGTTGATCGTCGTACCTCGTTCCGTACTTGATGGCCTACTTACTGCTATTCACATCAAGCTTGACCACCCCTCTAAGCACCAACTTCAAATGGTCATACAGCGTCACTTCTTTGCCCTGGATATGAGTCCTGCTATCGCTTGAGTATCAGACTCCTGCCACACTTGTGCCTCACTCAATAAGTTCCCTACCTCCCTTACCAGCCAGTCATCAGAAGATCCACCCGAGGTTGTGGGCGTGTCATTTGCAGCCGATATCATTAGACGCTGTCGCCAATTCATCTTACTTTTGAGAGAATGTACCACCTCTTACACTACATTGTGCCTTGTACCCGACAAAAAGAGTGATACCCTTCGTGATGCCCTCGCCCGATTAGTAGTGAGTCTACACCCCCTTGATGGTCCCCAAGCTGTGATTCGTGTCGACCCTGCACCCGGATTCATCTCGCTGAAAAACTCCAATGCCTTACAACATCTTGGCATCTCTGTCGAAGTTGGTCGCGTCAAAAACACCAACAAAAATCCTGTTGCCGAACGCGCCGTGCTGGAACTAGAAGAAGAGCTATTACGCCAGGAGCCCGGCGGAGGTCCAGTTACTGAACTCAGTCTTGCCATTGCCACTGCCAGGCTCAACTCGGGACTCCGCAGCCAAGGCCTGTCCTCACGCGAGCTTTGGACACAACGGAACCAGTTCTCCAATGAGCAGATACCCGTCAATGACTTACAACACATTTTAGCAAAACAAAAAGCCCGTCAAGCCAACCATCCTTTCAGCGAAGTGGCCAAAGGCGGTTACCGGCCACAAGCTCCCGTTCCCCCCTTGCAAGTTGCAGACCTGGTTTACGTAAAGTCTGACCAAGACAAGTCATGCGCCCGTGACCGCTATATCATTGTTAGCATCGATGGCGAATGGTGCTTCATTAAAAAGTTCTCTGGCTCGCAACTCAGGGCTACATCTTACAAGGTGAAGCTAGCCGAGTGCTACGCTGTACCTAACACCCTTCCACCACCATCATACCATTCTGTTGTCCCTTCAATTGACGACGACGAATGTGAGGAAATTGCTGAGCAGCCCTAGCCGTGTCAACAGCGCTCTCCCCCACCGGACCAGTTTTGTCCGCCTAACCCAGACCCTTCAGCCTCCACCCCACACCACGCCGAACATCAAGAAGACACCACCCTCTCTGACACTGATCATCTTCCTATCCCTGTTCCATCTGAACTAAGACCCCAGCGGGCCCGTCGACCCCCAGCATACTTACAGGAGTACATTCTTGACCAGTGTTTTAGGTGACATTTACTTCAGAAATCGTACGTTTAACTAAGTGCTGAAAAGATCAGTTACTATCTGTTACAACCTTCTTGTTAGGTTTCTTTTACTTTGTATTCGTAAGTTTTCTATTTACACAGAGGAAGAAGTTGCGCCAGCGGTTATTGTCGCCCGCGCATCCGTAATACGGGCGTCTTCTCGTGCCCTCAGCGTGTGATTTACTCTGCCATCCTGTAGAGGTTGCGTTGTCCTTAGTAAAGTGTTTGTTTTCGCTATTATCGTGTCGTCCGTCCTTATTACTGGCGCTGCACTAATTTAACTCCAGGGGGTAGACATTGAAGGGAGCCGTGCCTCCGAAAATCGAGTCTACGGGGGCAAAATTGTGACGAGAGGAATCCTTCATCGCCACAAAAATATCACCCTGCTGTGAACCTCTTGTAGAACAGAAGAAGCGAACAAATTAAGGCAAGAGGTGTCGAAATGGCACAGCTAATTGTGATTGGATGGTTTTTAAAAGCATTCTCACGTGAGGTTAGCTCATATAGCTCAAAATAGAGACAAGAGTTTTTCATTAACTGAAATTATTTTATTTACTTCGTGCGTTCAGTAAATTGTGATCACAAGCAGACTAGTTGTTAGTTTAAAAAATCCATATTACTTTCTTTTTTCCGATGTGCAAATCCTAAAACTCGTCTGCGGGCTAAACAGCACAGAATGAGAAGAATTCGTCAATGTTAGCCAAAATAGTTTTGAGCAGCGTGGAAAGCCTGACACACGCGAATGAATTAACCAGTGAGGCGTAAAATAAAGAGTGCCTGGTCATGTCCAGACATGCATAAAATGATCATTAGAATTTCATATATGAAGGAAAATATATATATTGAACTAACAATGTCCTGACCTTTGCCTTGGATGTTCTACACGCCAGATAATTATGACGCAAATTCTTGTGCAAATTCTTAAAAAATCCTTTGATAACAATAACTAATGTAGCGCCATTTTCAAGGCCAGATTGCTCCGAAATACAAAGTGCTTAGCTTTTGAATTAAATCGTCTATTTAAGACCATTTAAGGGCTAGGTATCATTGTAGTGTTCAACTTTTTCAGCCCGAGCAGTCTGTGCTTCTCTTCTTCCTCAAGCTAAATAACGTTAACACTTTAATTTTAAGCTGAATGAGGGAATCCGTGAAATGAGCTTGGTAATTTTATTTTGTTCTTTGTGTTTGTTTTGTGAAACAGTTCTATTTGCTTTGTTTTCTTGTCTGAGTAATAGCTGTTCTAAATGAACAGATCAAGGGAAGCGGTGCGTTGACTCTAGAGAATGTTGTCTGTTAGTAGTAAACAAACTACAAAATTCGTAATTTCGTTTTAGTTAAAGGGTTCTGCTTGAGGTGTAAATAAGAATTAGAAAATTTCATTGAAATAAAGGTATTAATTTTAAGGGCGTAATGCTAATTAGTGACCTATATTTTTCTTTTCAGCAGTGTTTCTATTTTACTTTCTGTCATTGTGACGCCTTAAAGATTCGAAACTGTGAAATATGTTTCAGTTCGTGATCTGAATAAACACAATCAACAGCAATTATCTCATATGATGAAGTTCACTCTACAATCAACCGCCCTTGGATGCCAAACATAATTTTTGTAATTATAACTGTGGTGTTATTCGCGATGAAAAAAATACTGCGACACTTTTCGCGGAAGGAAAACCATGTACTGGGATTACTGCATAATTAACCTATGCTCATATACCGGAATGTCAACCGTGTCAAGTAAGTTGTAGAAGTCCAAATTACATGAAATTAGTTCAGTGTTGCCAGGACCAATATACGTGATCAGTTATGATCTTAGGATGGCTGGCGATGAGGTACGAGACACTGGTCTGTGGCGTAAACCCCGAAAATTCCCTTGCCGATGGTAACGAAGAAACAAAAGCTAACAATAACACTGAAATTATCAATAACCGAATACACATACCCCTTCCCACAATCTCACAACACTCCACCATAAATTACAACAGCTAATGTTTATTAAGTATGTAGAAAAAAAAACCACTCGATATTAACAATATTAACACTAAGTAAACTAATTCAAACTACAACTATAACAGTTACTACAAGTTCAACTAAACCTTATATAAAACTAATATACCATTTACACTAAATATTTACAATTAAGACAGTTCAGTTCTTCACTTTCCTGAGTCTTGCTTCCCAAAACAGTTTAACAACCACCAACCCAAATCCGCTCACCTACCAAACAGTCAGTCTTCGTTTAAAAGGTCTCTTTCTTGACTTTTATTGCGCAACGTTAACTGAATGCCGCTCTCTCTCGTTTGTGATTTTGCTTTGTGACACTTTTCGTAGCTTCGACGACTTTGAAGGGCTTTCCACGTTTCCCTAGTATCAGTCTTTTCAGCCGGCGTAGACAAAGGAGTTTCATCTTTGAGTTCAAGCCGTCTCCTGCCAATGACTCTTTGGCAGTGCATTTGCCTCTAGTGTCTTTCTCAGTGCCTTCAGTCTATCCTTCCTTCACTATTTCACTCAGCAAACTTCTTACTTTCGTCAACAGTTTCCAATCCCTTTACAACACGTTACTTACAAACTACTCTTTACGGTACTAATTACGGTTTACTACAATGATACATTAACAATAAGTAATTAAAACTAACGAAACACACTATAGAGGTAAGAAAACAAAGAACAAAGAAAAATAAAAATAAAAATAAAATGAATTTCACGACATGGTCAAGCGATTTATCCGACCATACAAGCTAATTCTGATTAGGCAGGGATTTATTCAGTAGTAAAGAACAACAACTGAAGAGTGACTAGTGATTCAGTACATGCATCGTCTATCAACCGTTCCTTCTTTAGAAATGCAGTCATGTTTAAGTTAATCCTAAAATTAAAAAGGGTGGTCACAGGTGGTTGCCGTTATTTTTAAACTATTTCTTCAAGCTAGGAATGCATTTAAACCTAAACATTTTGCTGTCCTTGATGTGGAGCAAGAAAGCGACAATAGTTCCCGTCACCACATCATAGTTCCTTTTCTTAAAGTCACTATTTGTATTGAAGCTGTCAGACTTTAGAGTTGTTCTAACCGCGACTACGCAGGGGCCTCATTCCTAAACATGCCAGATTGTTATCTTGCTACAAGTTGCGTGTCGATCACCCACCGTTGCGACTATTTTGTAGTGCTTGTCTTCTAACTTGCAAGACCTTAAGTGCCCCCAGGGACCCTTTCACCCAGCTTCGATGGAATCTCCTTTGCTTGGTCCGCAGCAAACAAGGTCATAGTTGCTGCTAGCCTTGGGTGTTATTCCCAGTGTATCCCAGGACAGATCTTCTTGAAGAGGTTTTGGTCTGGCAAGAGGAGTTTAGGCTCAGAGGTTAGCATCAAACCAATGAAGTTGTCAGAGTAATCAAAATTGAACGGACAATCCCACATTATGTGAAAATTAGTTTTATGTTGAAGTCGGTATGTAATGATGCCTCTGGAGCCAGTTGCTGCCCAGCTGCCTGCGTTATGAAAAAGACAATCATCTTGTTTCATGGACTGGATGCACCTTTACTTTGTCCCAATGAATGTACCATTTTTGAAGCTCAATATTGTGCTTTGTTCCATTACAGATGTTCATTTCTTTCCGTCTTCCTCCTCCTTCAGCAGCGAGACCAAACAAAGTCCACCCTTGTGCGTCAAGGCCAGCCACTGCTCCAGCAACTTTAGCTACCTTGTCTGGGTAACCATAATCGCTGCCCCCTCAGCCTGCAGTCCAGGAACAATCGCTGCCGCCATATCTCTGGAATTCGTAGGGCGAACTTTTACTCAATCTTGGCCAACAAGACTCTGCTTTGTAGCTTACAGAGCGGAAAAGCTTGATATGTGTTATATATAGACTGTGATGTTATTACCTCGAGGATTGTAATGCGCATGCGCGCGATGAACAAAGTGCCGAGAGATTAAAGCGTTGTGTTTACCAGGCTGTTTTTGTGCCTTTCTTGCTATAATTCTGGGGTTACAACAATAGGAGTTCATTGCTACTCTGGAGGAGGCAATAGTGCCAAAATTGGCTGTGAAGGATTTTCAGAGTGATGTGGGGAGTATAGACTTTATCCATACCCTCCTCATCATAGAAGATGATCTAGATGATGATGACGCAGGAGACACGGTGATGACTGAGACTGAGACAGCAGAAACTACAGCTATGGCTGAAACTGTATCTTCATCTGACCCCAATCCTTCACCAGGCAATCCTTTGGTTGATTGGTGGACCTGTGGTCTTTGCAGGCCAATCTCACAGGCTATTGACGCTATCCATCAAAACAATAGACGTTTCCGAAAGCTTCGTGCGTAATGGAATTAGACCTTGTGAAATAAATTTATTAATAAAATGTGCAGCTGGATTCTGTAGCTTTCAATGTTACTGAAGTCACCATAGAGCGATTGTGGTTTTGTAAAAGTTCCACTTTCAATGGTCATCAAAGAGACAAGACCATAATGTACATTTGTAATTGTGTTGTTTCAGAAAATATCCCTCCTCCCCCATGACGGTTTTTTTGGTTTGAACCCACCACCCCTCTAGAAATTCCAGTTTTGTCTTTAAACATTTTGGCTTCTGAGACCCCTTCTTAGGGTGGGTATGAATATTTTCTGGAATTACACATCACTGAAGTAATGTTACATGCAGAATCTCCTGCCAGTGGTCACCTTTGGGACAATACACCAGTATTAATTGTAAGGTAACTGACAAAAGCAACATAGACAAGGTATCGAGTGATAGATGAGAAAAATCAGAAACAGGAGTGGGGGAGGGCTATTGAAATGTTTAACCTTGAGAGGGGGCTTATTAAAGTGATTTGTTAAAAAGTGATGAACATTGCATGATGATGAAAAATAGGAAAAATTATATTTTTAATCAAGTTTTCACTTTTGGCATTTTTATTCATTACATTGTTGATCATGATAGTCACTATATAACCGCATATTTACAGCCGCGTTCAGTGTTACTAACATAGATGATTTCAACATCCATCTTTCGACATGCTACACAAACAAGACGGATCGAAATCCACCAATCAGAGCCCACTAGCATTACCTTTTGAACTTGTGGCTCATTTCCATAAAAGTGACATGAAACAAACACTGGTCTTCATCGGTTGTGATTGGCACATTTCAAACAGCACAATATGCAAGTGGAAAGAGATCCGCTATCATGTAACACTTAATGCGACTGTAACGAAATATTTATTTGGGTAGATGCATATTCTATACTATTGTATTAATTATTTCTATTCTGCAAAATAAATTTTAAAATCTACGTAGCCCTCTACTCGGAATGAAACACTCGACGTAAATTCTACCCCCCGCATTCCATGCTCTATAACTTTCTCCCGAAGAATCGTCCACATGGCTGGTATCCTCAGTAACACAAAGACGATCTCCCAAAGGCTTCAGTACTCCCCGATGCTGAAGGGCCAATCCATACAATTTCGCCGCTTCTCTTCTACTTTTGGCCATGATTTTCATCACTCCCAGTCGTTCAGAGTCGACCAGCTTAACGCGGAACTCCAAATAATTTGATGACTAAAGAAAGGTGACAAAAATAATTGTATAAAGACGATAAGCTTTAGCATAACTTAAGAAACGAACGAATCGTTTGCATTCACCTAAATTTCGTAATAAAGAAGTTAACGAACCGTTTGCGCTCGTAGCCTGAATAACTGCTGAATAACTTGCGTGGTTTCTTCGCCGTGGAATTCCTGAAAACGGGCCTTGCATTTTGCAAGTATGGAATCGTCGACTTCTGCATTGCGATGCCTTGTTCGAAAATGTTGCTTTCAACCAATTCCCTCTGCGAAGAAATTAATATAGCCGTCGCTTTCGAAACACCTACAACACATCCTTTTACCGTTTTCCTTCGCATACTGAAAAGGTCGGTTAGAAAGAGATAAAAATTCCTTCTCTTGTCGAACTGGGCCCGGTTGTTCGAAAGCCGATTAACGCTAACCCACGATTAAAAATTAACCGACGCTTTAATTTCGCCCTCTGAAAACACTTTCAAAAAGCGGTTTTAGACCGAAATGGAAGAAAAGTGTAAGTCACAAGTGACGAGCAAAAATCTTTGGGGAAAATCTTTGTGAATTTGTAAAGAAACTCGAATCAAAGTTCACTCTAACCCAGGGTTAGCTTAATCGGGCTTTG
>BLFK01000947.1:47106-58997 GCA_014634185.1 Astreopora myriophthalma | reverse complement strand
AGACAGACGCTGCCAAGGATATATAGTTTGAGGAGAGTCTTGATAATAGGCTACAAGTAACAAAGTTCCTGGGGCTTGAATTTAGGTGGCTGTAGTTCTTATATCTGTATTGTTTATCGCTTCCTAGTTTCCTGTATCAGCTTATTGCTTATAGTAAAAGAATGATGCGAAATTGGAAACGCTTAGCTGATTACTTATTGTAAAAAAAAAAAAAGAGTTTAATGTAAACTAATAAACTGCATTTGGATCCACATGCGAATCCTACCAAATTTCTCGTTTGTTTGGTTATTTACGGGAATTGAAGGGTAAAATTATTTACTTTCGGTTGAGCGAAGCGAATTAGTGGGTGTAGCCTGAATCCAGATGACACTTTGATCCTACATGGCATTAAGGGGAAATGCCTGAACACGGGCCGACTGTGGTCTGTAGCCCAAAAGTGATAACAGAGCTCTTTTGAACTCTGGTATTGCAAAGACATGTAATATGGGATTGGCAAGTGAGTTTGTACAAAATAAACAGACCCAGAAACAAGTCCAGGTGATGTAAAGTATGGGTGGGGATGGTATCAAGAATCGAGCGCGACTGCGAAGATAAAATCAAACTGAAAAATAACCCGTGGCAGCACCAGCAGCAACGATATAGCAGTCACAGTCAACAGTGTCTTGGTCAGTTTTCTTACTCTACTGAGTTTTAATTATTTACTTTCTTTACTTAACAAATTTTAACACTGATAGCCATGTAACAAACCAAGATAATAAAGAGGCAACAAGAAGGCAATGCATAAAGTGCTTGATAGGTACGCAGCGAGGGACCTACAACGATCCACAAAGCACACGATAGTGCAGCTACAAACCAAGCGGCCGCAACGGCTGCTCCAAAGATCCACTTTTTGATGAGCCGATGCTTGAATGCACGAAATGTTGTGTGCATCCGCTCCAAAGAAATAGCAGTGAGACATGTCAATGAGCCTGCTAAAAAGAAGACTGTTGGAGCAATAAAAAGTCTCTGGTATATCCTGCCAAGCAGCAAGTTTATCTTCCAAAAGTAACAAATGTATTGTCCATAACGAAAGAATTCACTGACCAAACAAAATCCTCCAATAAACAGGTCTGCTATTGTCAAGTTGATCACCAGGTACGTGCTTGGCTTGCGAAGACTGCGCTCTTTCAAATAAACAATAATTGCAATGATATTCAGTGTTCATATAGCAGCCGACTCTGTGCAAAGTACTGTGAGCCAAGCAATACACTCTGACGAAGAAAACTCCTTGTTACTTGAAGTTCCGTTTAGCTGATAAGCCATCGACCTGCAGAAACAAAAAGGGACGATAAGATACCCAATCAGGGTAGAAAACGTGAAATGTTCGATTTAGATTTAGTCGCGCTTACAGTGATATATTCTCTAATGAGAAGATTATCTCTGGTGGGATCTTATGATATCGGCGTCTTCTCTCAGGAGTCCATAACCAGGAGCGTAAAACCTCTATCCATTTTTGTCACGTCGTTTTCTCGGACCGAGCTATTTTTACATTGATTTTCCTGCGAAGGCAGACTCACATAGAAGCTCTGCTAACTAATCGTAAGCCTTGGCGTTGAGAATAGCCCTGATTTTGGAGATCGATTGAAGGCAGTTTTTGCTGGGCTAAACTTTCTTCAATCGGACTCACGCAGACCGGAACTGATCTTTTTGGGTTGAAATGTAATCCAATATTTGTCGAAAGGTAGCTCGTATTGAGAATACGGGGCGGTAAAGGTCGGCCCAGTAAGGAAGCTGTGCGCTATTGGTTCTTATTTTCATCCAGCACGTAGTGGCAGGGAAACGTAATACATCGTGGCCAACTTTCGTGAACTGCGTGACCTCTTAGCCTCAGGTAATCATTTATTAGAATATGACAAACATGGAATAAAACCCTCGAGGCCTTTTTTGTTTGTTAGCCAGTATAAGAGAGGAGTAGCCAGCCCAGCTGGCCATAAGAAGAAGGAGAAGATGAAAACAATATACTAAATCGTGAGAGCAGGGAGGAAAAGATATGGTGCACATGGAACACGGCCCGGCGTCGAATTAACTCAAATTTATAACCTATACTAATAAACTGGTTATCACCACTAAACTCACTGATTGGGATCGAACATTTTTAAACCCAGCCATACCGAATGGAAGAGCATGCCCAACCTGCGGAAGTGCTTCTTGAAACAAGATTGCTTCGGTTTCAATGTAAACCGAAACAGAGCACCAGAGGGTAGTCTATAACGGATATCAAACCAAAAAAGGACTCAATTTTCAGTCCATTTGACTGCAAACCTTTATCAACCACTTCGTGAGCTGCGCAATGGTGAACTGTGCAGGGCAGATAGAGCGTAGAAAATATCAAAGTCAGTAAAACTCAGAAAACGTGTTTGCTTCTGCTTCTAAATTCGCGTTGTTGTTTTTTTTGTTGTTGTTGTTGTTGTTGTTTTTTTTTGCACCACGTTTTTATGTTTAAACTTGTTAAATGTTTCACACGGACAGGGATATTTTATCTTTGATTTGCACTGAGTGCTTCGTATCATCGACGACTTTTTAAATGACTTAGATTCAGTTCTTCATTTCATATATTTCCTTTAAAAATAGCAAAACGTTCCCATTTTATTTGATCGATTTTACTTTTGCCAGTCCCTCATTTCATATATTTCCTTCCAAAATAGAAAAACTTTTCCATTTTACTTTAATCGATTTTATTTTATTTTGTTTAGATAGGGCGTCTTGACCGATTTCGAGAACCGGCTCTCTTCGGTCTCCATCTCCCTGGTGACACTGAGGCCTTCCAAGTGGTTTTGCCGATAGGCGGCAGGACCTCAAAATGTGGGGACAAGCGTTTCCCAAAACACCAGCAACCGACAGGAACTGGCAGAAAAAGGCCGACATTTCGTTACAGCGACAATGAGGAAATACGACAGCGACATTATCCATAACGAAACTGGTGACGGGCTTCCTCTAAAACAGAACACCAGAACCCCTCTTGCAAGGCCTTTACACTGCAGATGGAATTAGAATTTTGAAATATTGTTTTCTTGGCAAAGAGGGGAAAGGGGAAAACCAGAGTACCCGTGACAGCAAAACCATGACCCTTTGTTACAAACCCTGTTATAACTTCTGTCACGAGTCACGAGTCTTTTTATTTTGTTTCATTTCATTTCATTTCATTTTATGTCATTTTTTTTAAATTCTATTTTGTTATTATTTTTTTTTAATGAATCCCGGTATGTCTTTCCAACCGTTTACACCATTTTCTGGAGAAACATTTGCAACAGCGACGTTACCATTTCGCGTAAGAAAATAGGTCTCGTGTGTGCCTTTCTTTACGACTCCCGCAGCAGCTGCTTCTGATTCTGGATGGCTCATTCTTAAGCACCCGCTTTCAAGAAATTTGCATTAATTTACCTCAGCCCAAGACAAATGAGTACGTGGGCCTTTCAATTGACAATAGTTTGTCGTGAAACTAACATAATTTGTATTATAATTATTCCTGCCTTCTGTTATTGACAGTCCCTCATTCCAATTTAAAAACGTGAGATATCATAGCAATCAGATCCTGAGTAACATGGGCTGGTTGGTGTTATCCCATTCAAACTAGCCTGCGTCTCTGACAGTCGTTATTTGGTGGCTCTTCATACTATTGACTTAGAACGCCTAAAATGTAGCTTTGAAAATGGCGTTACACCTGACGCTTCTGACGATATCTGACTGAAGCGAATACAGTCGAGAACCAATAACTTGAACTTGCTAACTCAAACCTCGCGATGAGTCGATGACATCATTTCAGGTTATTTTCTAAAAAAATATTTACGTCGACGACTCGAACATTGTATGTTATGAAGTGACAAGTCAAGACATAGACCAAAGCCGATAATTTATTTTGAACCAGCCCTGTATTCAGGTTTAGCTCTTCTCTGCCTTCATTTGTGTAGCAACAGGCGCCGGTCTCCGTTCGAAGTACCAAGTTTTCTCCTGTTAGTTTTTACTTTGTTTTATTTTTATTTAGTTTTAGCGGTGGGTTCTAATCCAATCTAGAGCTCGGATTTTTTCCGAGTCTCCAGTTGATGCAATAGTATCTATCATGTCGTATTTCTCGTATTACTCGCTTGGGTGGTTATATTTTATTTTGATTCAGTATTGTTGCTTTATTACTCGAGCTTCTTCCTACGGAAGGAACGCCAAACCTAAAATTAAATTTCAAGCCGTTTGTCATTAATCGTCTTCTGTGGTCCGCAAAGCTAGGTTCCGGTGTTTGTGCGCAAGTGTTAGCTAACAATTGTTATTTCCGTGGAACTTCGTGTGATTAGAAAATGTTACAGTCTAACCTCTCCTTATGACGCACTATTATGGGCAATCTCTCATGTCCCCAAAATATTGTCACGCTTTCTTTGAAGAAAACCTCTAGATACAGACCCTTTCTAATAAGTGGTAATAGCGCCAACGGTAAATATCGTAGCAAACATCAGCAAATATCCTTGAGGATTCGAAACGCTCCCCCTGATCGGCGTTACTTCCGTTTTTTTGCGGAGGGACTGGAATACAGAGAGAAGGCTTGAGGTCTACGAGTTTCAACGAATCGTGTTCGGCGCCGTTCAGTGCAAAATCCAAGAATAAGCAAGAAGAAACTGAAGCCAACTGCCAACTGCAGCGGAAACAGTTCTCAAGTCTATATGCATGGACGACTCCAGAGACTCCCTAACCGATGAAAAGAGCGCCATGAAATTGTATCATCGGTTGCCTTAACTCTGGACAAAGGCCGGCATGCATGCCCGCAAGTGGCTTAGTAACTAGACGAACTTGTTCAAAGAAATTCTTCAAGCGGATCACCATTCAGAAGTAGACTTCGACCATGAACAGCTTCCATCGATAAAAGTTCTTAGAACGGAGTCGTATGGGTTGCTCGAATCCACATGCTTACATTCCGAATCAAACCACCCTGCGCCGATCATGTATTCATGAACAGGAATGTCTTGAGAAAAGTGACTACTCTGCCTGAACAGCTTGGTCTGGTGACCGTCGCCATTCACTATCAGAAGAAGGATTCTGCTGCATGAAATGTAGACTCGCAGGTTGGAGCGGGACAAAATAATCGACAAAGATCTAGCAGAACAGGCTCAACAGTCGGTTCAAAGAATTGGAAGGTTTAAAACAAGTATAAGTGCAACCTTGTCTGAGAGCAAAGACAGGACCATCTGAACTTACTAGATGCCTCCATGGATGTCTTTGGTGCCGTTTTCTATGCAGGAAATGTGTGAAGACAGAACTGTCGAAATCAGGACTTAAAATAAAAACAAAAGCGGACTAAAATTTTTCAGTCAATTTGACTGCTCAGTGCGATGACCCTTATAACCACGTGTTGAGCTATGCACAGCCAGGCAAAGGAACTCCAATTGTTTCATGCATGGAGATTTTAGCTTTGAATTCATTTTCAGTGAGTGGCTCTCATTCAGGTTTTTGAAGGATTAAGGTTCGCCCGTAGCATCTAATGATATCAGTGTTTTCTGGCCTTGGCCTGGGATAGCAGAATTAAGGAATGGCCATACCTCAACAAAACCAGCAACAATATTCAGTGGTGAGTGTAGCCGTTCTTTGTCTTCCAGGTGACCTTTATATGGAAAAAGGAAAGAGACTGAAGTAAACGGCTGACCTCGATCTTTTGGTCCTGTCCAATTTTCTGCGGTGACTCTAGTAACTTCAAAAAGATTGGACAGGTACTATATAGGAGATAGCCAAAAAGAAAAAAAAGCAGAAACAATTCCAAAGAAACTGCGGCTGGGTTCTAAATATATAATCATCTGGTAAAATGTACACGAGAACAGATAAACGATGAGAAAAGAACATGGCACAGTTGGTAAGCAAACCGTACCTAGTCAGTAACCTCTGACGATGAAGGTTAGCTTTAAAACAGGAAAAGCATATTTTGAAGTTACAAGCTTCTTTGTCCAGAGAAGAAAAAAACTCGGATCCTTTATAACTCACAGAAAATTACCCAGTGTTGAACATCTTCTGGTTTCCTACCTTAATCAGCTTACAAACTGATCAGAAGTGGTGGTGCAGAGAACTAGAAGGAATTTTTGGAGCATAAAAGGAATGTCTGTCTTTCTTTATGACTTCCGCTGCAGCTGCTTCTTGAAAAAACTTCCCGGTTTGGCCCGTAATTACGAAGCCGCTTTCTTCAAAATTGCGTTAATTCTAGACATTTTTCGTGCTCATATTTGATGGGAAGCAAATATATTCCATTCAAAGTAGCCTACGCAGGAGTTTATATTTCGCCTCTCTTCTCCCTGGCATTGATTCTGGAACTTACATGTGTTCAGACGATTGACCAGAAATCTATTAACTTTTCTATACTATATTTAATCTTACTTGATTATTAGCGATCGAAACAAGAAAACTCAACTGAACTTGAATAATAATTAGCCCCTTTATGGCAAAATGCGTGGTCTAATTTGCATGTTAATGACAAAGCCAACAAAAACCTATTGTGAATAACGTCTATTACTGGACGAAGTTGAGCGTCATAGCGAGAATTATCACGGCTAAACGTAATTGCAATTGAACGCAAATAGAATCGGCAGATTTCAGTTCCCGTCACCGCTTTTACACCTAGAAAATTCAACATTTACCCTGTCAAATTCCACCTTGCCACAAGACTCCCTTTCGATCTTCCTATTGTTTCTCGTGAACAACATGTATACTTTGGTAAAACGGTGCTACACCTGACAAATGCGAGTAAAGATCACCCGCGGGCTGTGTGACGTCTGGCACCGCTGGTTGACATTATCCAACCCATGAAACATCACAACTCGAGATTTCATTTGAACGGAGCCATTTTCATTTGGGTCCCATAAAACCAAGACCAATGTTATTTTGCACCCATCATTGTAAGGCTGCCGCCCGAACCGATATTTAATTAGCTTTAAAAATGCAACCATTGGGTCTATGAAGCTCCAATTAAGAAACGGAAGGAGGAATCCTTTCGAACAGAAGTAAAAGCCATCTGTGAGAGTTGCCTGTACACTGGATGATTTTGCTAAAATCTGTCAATAACGAGGGTTCGCAAATGAAGGGTGTTGCAAAGTACTGGAGTTCAGGGAACTATTAGTCGCCCCAATGGAAAAAGACAGCTGTAAACATGTTCTAATATTTGGACGCTTTGTAGATCACCTCAAAACGCTGTAGGCAACCAGCTTTATTGGAGAAATAGTGCACAACACATGTAAACGTTATATTGAAATTTGCACATCAGAGAATAAACAAGAAGAGTAAGGAAAAGAAATATAAGAAACAGTAGTGTATTTTATCACGTTGCACGTTGCATTGATGAATTCTGACGGTTCGAGGACTCCAGATTACAGCGGCTTTTATCACAGTAATTTGGTACTTTGCGAGCACGCATGACTATTTACATTTTAGGTAAGCCGGTTTATTTAATATAATTAATATGCTGCTAAGGGTTTTTTTTTATGGTATTTTGAACGACAATTGTTCTCCGTAAGCCTGTAGTATCAGCAGTTGTCAACAAACGAGGTGCCCGTCCCTGCCTCTGCGTTAATGGAGTCTACTGGAAAAGTGATTTGTTTTCATCTCACTGCAGAATGGTCAGAAAACACTTTTCGAGTTTTTGTCCTTTTTGTTTCTTTGTTTGGTTCGTTGGTTGTCGTTGTTGTTGTTGGGTTTTTGTTTTTGTTTTCTTCTTTTCTTGTTTTTTTTCATTCTTATTCTCATCATCATCCTCATCTCTTTCGTCCTCCTCCAAGTCCTCGGCCTTGGCCTCGACCGCAGCTTTAGTCTCAGCCTAGGCCACAATTAACCCTATCCTCAGTTTCAGCTACAGTCTAAGCTCGTTCTTGTCCTTAGTCTCATGCTTTTCCCTATCTTCAGCCTCACCCCCAGCCTCAGCCTCTTCTTCATCCACATCCCATCGTTATCTTCAACCTTCAACCTCAACCCCATCTTCATCCTCATTCTCTCCCGGGTCGTCGTACCTCACTGAACGGGGTTCAGGATTGGGAAAAAGAATGATAGAACGAACAAAGAGAACAATAGATTTAGCACCTAAAACAATAGAAAGTACGGCACTATACAGCCAATAAAATTTAGTGTTCAACAAGAGGTACGACCCTGCCGTTTTAGCAGATAGCTGAAAAAAGAAACAAAATAGCACACAAATGCGGGTGAGATGGACTTAATAAATATGCAGCACGCAAAACACATCAAGTCGGTGATGGTTGATAATAATGGCACTTTTTTTTTTGTTACTAAATGTGCTAGGAGGAAAGTGTAGTTGAGTATTATGGTTAAGAGGGTGTTTTTCTAAGTATGTGAAAAACTTGCATCTCTGACAATTCACAGAAGTCTAGTGTCCAGGGCTTGAAATTGTCTAGTGACTGTGACTTGGACTTGAGAAGCTGATCAGCTGTGAAGGTCAGATCACATCAGCAAAGAACAGTGGACGGGAATTAGTTCAAAAATAACTGTTTTCCATACGGATCGCGGTTTTGGTGTAACAATTAGGGGGAGATGGCACTGTCAATTACACTGTAATGTCTGTGTAAGCTATTTAACAGCTTCTCAAATCAAATCAGTTTATCTTACCTCAGAATAATGCTGGTAACCCAAACTTTTCCCCACATGTAGTTTTTTTCATCAACTAACACAAGTGAAGGGATCATATCCTATGGTTCACTAGTTATCTTGCAATTGCAAAATGGTGGTCTTAAGCTGAAAAAGCCGGTGAAGTCATCTGTTAACAAGGCCTCAGGGGGTCTGATCGTTGTTACTGTTGCTTTCATTCCACTTTTGTGCATTTTTATGTTGCCAAAGTTGCGCATTACGTTAAGAGTACAAAAAGACAATATTATTTCCTGACACAGCAGTTTCCTTTGTCCTAAGATAAGATTATTCTCTTGAATTCCCACCTACAGTGGTGTATTGCTGTTTTTTTCTCCATACATTCTCTCCAATTTTTACTAATTACAACAAATCGGTATGGTAGAAACTTTGGTCAGCCGCACCTTTAAGTGCATATGTTCTGTTTTGTTAGATAAAAGCACCCAAAATTGCATACCATGAATACTTTTTATCGTTTTGAACTTCCATGCAAATCTTTGAATTTCTCCACATGTTGCCCTGATTACCCATGATGCTCAACAGCGTGAACTGGACTATTTTATTCAACTCTAATTTCCAAGTAAAATGACTCTTAGCAAGCTGGCATTCCGCTTATTAAGTTTTTCCTTTCGCTTCTCAAGTATCGGCTTCAGTCAAGTTCTCTCCACCACCTCTTCTGATCAGTTTGTAAGCTAATTTATGTAAGAAACCAGAAGATGATCAACACTGGGTAGTCTTCTGTGAATTATCAAGGGCCCAAGTTTTTTCTTCTCTGGACAAACAAGTTTTGTAACTTAAATTATCCTCTTCCTGTTTTAAAGCTAACCTTCATCGTCAGAGGTTACTGACTAGGTACGATTTGCTTACCGACTGTACTATGTTTTTTTTTTTCATCGTCTATCCGCTCTCGAGTACATTTTACCAGATGATTATATCTTTACAGCCCAGCTCCAATTGGAATTGGAAAAATGGATGTTTGAGTTTTTAGTTTTTAAATTGAAAATTAGTTTTTAAAATGAAATTTTTAAATTAAATTTTTAAATTTAAATTTAAATTAAATTGAATTTTTAAATTGAAGTTTTTAAATTGAAAATTGAGACTGTCAATAACAGAGGGCAAGAATGATTATAATGCAAATTATGTTAGTTTCACGACAAAGTAATGTCAATTGAAAGGCTCACGTACTCGATTGTCTTGGGCTGAGATCAATTAATGCAAATTTCTGGAAAGCGGCTGCTTAATAACCAGAATCAGAAGCAGCTTCTGCGGAAATCGTGAAGAAAGGCACACACGGAGACCTATTTTCATTCTTTTGACTTCTTGCTGGCTTCTGATTCACGTTTTGCAAGCGCCTGTTCTCCGTTATGTATGTCACCATCACTGCTGATTTGTTTGTATTCCAGCTTCAGGTAAATTTTCTTGTTTGTATGTTTTTTCTTTTTTCTTTGCTTGTTTGTTTGTTTCTTTGTTTTCTTTTTCTTTGCATTTCTTTCTGTCCTATTTTCGTCTACGTCTTTATCATAAGCGATAGATACTCTTTATGTACGAAGGTATGTCTTGTAGTGCAGGTCTCGTCGTTTACAATTTACAATATATTCCGCTTAGTTACCTTTTAGTAAAACTCGATTCTAGAGGGTTCCGTAACTCAAGAACAAAAAGATATCTGTCACTCCCAGCACTTACTGTATATGCAACTCAGCGGGCACAATTAAAGGAAAACGAACGGAAACAACAAAAACTTGTAAGATTTAAAAAAATTGTGAGTCAAACACTAGAGAAATATCGCATTAATCACGTATGTAGCACCAAGACGGCGCTAAGGAAAAACAACCAAGGATACACAATAAAACTGTCGAAACATTTTACAAAATTACCGTATTCACAAGTCTAATGAGACCTACTTAAAATGTCGGACATAAAAACTAAAATGACGAAGGGAAAAAGAGCACAAGTGCCTTTAATATGAGTCTTGCCAATCAAAGTTAAAGTTATGGAAATGGTTCTTGCATGGGTTTTCATTATAGCCAATAGCCTTAGTGGGAAGCCGAGGGCCTTGGAAATTAAAAGCATAAGGAGCCCCATTCATATCGCTGTTTGTTTGTAACGTTCCCGTCAGCACTAGTCAGTTGTAGCGATATTCAAAGCCGCTCCTAGCCGTCACAGTCAAAGGGGGAAAAGCCACGAGAGAACGCTTGTCACAAATGGTCATCGCGGAGCTCTTCGAACGTGCTGCGGGATTCATTAGGAAAAAAATGAACCTAGAGATATAAAATAAACAATAAACTTGAACCCTAAAAGCAATAAAGCTACGTCCTATAACGATCTAATGAAATTAAAGGTTGTAAAGAGCTGTGTGGTAGCTGGCCACACAGGCCAGTTTGAACGGGATAAGGCCGCCATCCGGTTCTTGATTTTTCATACTCCGAAATGGGGGAAGCAGTTCTCGACAGCTGAAAAATAAATATCATTACTAAAATTAAAACATATATTTTTGGCGATCTAAAAACATCTATTTTTGCAATCTTTAATATTTCTGACATTTCTTATTTTTGCCGAGAAAACAAAGTAGTTAATCTAGATATTATTTGGTTCATCATTATTTAACACGGTAAAAATAACTATCAAGTAAATATAGACTATTATAAAATAATTAGGATAGTACGCGCGCTCTCATTGGTCAATAGGTCTGTTTAGATGAGAGTATGTAAACACGGTTGTGACATCACACGAATTTTGATTGGTTGTGTTGTCAAAAGCGCGTTTTGATTGGCTGGTAGGAAATATGAGTGTGTATCGAGAAAACCTGTTTCAATCAAGAAGTAAAACAAACAGCAATTTCCTCCGTTTGTCGAATTATTCTTGAGAAATATTTTGTGAAAGCAATAGAGGACTTTCCCCGTGTTTACATAGCCTCATCTAAAACACTCGGGGCGCTAGGAGAAATTGACCCGAGACGAAGTCGAGGGTTTGCATAACTGTCTTGAATTCTCCCAACCACCCTCTTGTTTAGATGAGGCTATGTCAACACGGAAAAAGTCTTCTATTGATTAATTTGTTCAAGTCAGGGCATCATAGTATCAAACTTATTGCACTCAAGGGCGACTAACTTCAACGTTCGGTAAGAGATTTGTTTAGACCGATTTGTTTATTTACGTTTTGTTTATTTCTTATCTACCGTATTTCTTGTCAATTTGACATACCACCTTTCTGATACCCGTTTAAGCAGTTTCGTGGTTCTTTGACGAGTAGAAGAAGTACCTTTT
>BLFK01000947.1:32106-42106 GCA_014634185.1 Astreopora myriophthalma | reverse complement strand
GCCAATGGCTAATTTTTAACGGGGCTCCCATACTCAGAGCCCCATACTCACGGAATATGGTCAACCTCTTTTCGTTTGGTTGTCACGTGACTGACCGAGCATACGTACGTACGTACGCGTCTACAGATTGTACGGGTAGGGGAGGGGAGACTATCAAAAGGAAGGGAGGGGTATCTCAGGCCTGTCTTGGCAAATCCACATCTTTTATATTGGACATTCACGTGGTCAATTGACAGCTGTTAAAACGGGATAGCCACTGACCAGTATCACATGACAATATTGTGGGCTCATTTGTGAACTCATCGAGGTGATGTGATTTATTTGGAAGCTGTCCGCTGACCAGTAACTGTTTTACTAGATCGCAGGCTTAAGTCCTGAGTTCTGGTAGCCCGCGTATTTTTTGCGGGAAATTGCACTTACGACTGAAAAAGAAATTTTCAGTTCATTGTGCTTTTAAGACAATATTATTACTCTACACTGTTAAAGTTTTACTAAAGGATAAACGAAACAATTTCTATTGCTATGTCAACAAACAATAGTAGAGAAAATATAATTTACAGAACACAGGGTTCAGGTGAAGAGTAACAGGAAAGAGCGGCAGAGAGCAAGAATTAACTGGGGAAGAATGAGCGAAGAAGATCGCCAAAGAAGGCGCGCTCGGGAAAGAGAAAGGAGACGAAATTATAGGGAAGAACGCCGACAAGCAGAAAGAGTCCGGGCTCCAGAAAAAGACAAAATGTTAACGAAGATCGCCGAGAAGGGAAAGACTCCGTGCTGTGGAAAACAGACAAAATTGTAGCGAAGAACGCCGAGAAGCGGAAAGACTCCGTGCTGTGGAAAACAGACAAAATTGTCAACCGACCTCGACACTCAACTATAGTCAAAAACGTTTGTGAATTCCTTCGCAATATTTTAGAATGCCTTTACAGTTTAAAGGGAAATGAAAGTACTAAACGGAAGCCCGCTTTTAGGCTTGGCTAAATCTAAATATTACTTCCATCACATTGTGTTTGCTCCTGCTTCAACCGCCCTTGGCCTTTTTTTTTTTCGATGTACTTTCGTTCTCTTGCCATCTGACATTCCTGCATGACTGATGGACTTTTCATTGTGACGGACCGTCACCATCCGTCGCAAGTTTAGGGCCCCGCTTCAACTTGCGCTCGTCACCCATACTTTTCTTTCTAAGCCTCTCACCAAGTGACATTTCTGCGTGACGAATGGACTTTTCATTTTGACGGATCGTCACCATCTGATAGGATCGTCACGTTTTTTTTATGACATTACCAAGATAAAGATAGGTCAAACTTCAGGTTAGTCATTACTTCCTCTCACATTCACGACCTGACTTCCGCTTGTACAGTCGTCTTTTCGAGTACCAAATAGTCGATCCGACTAAGTTTGTGTGTATTGGACGACCCTCAATATTCGCGGTTATCGACCTTTATTCGGAAAACCTCTCGAGTAAGATAGTAATGTTCGTTTTTCCTCGGATAAGTGTTGAGGGGTTGCGAAATTCGGAATTTCGTATTTGGAAACAGTTGTCTGTATTCTTGTAATAGGGCTTGCTAAAAATTGAAGAAAATAGTATGATTTTGACGGAATTGTCATATTTTAAATCTTGCCTCTTACGAACTTGACGGAAATCAAATTTTCCCCCCTTGAAATGCCAAACTTCGCTCCGATTCGCAAAACTCTTCCGTGCGTTGCCGTTATCTTACATCGAATTTCTCTAAAAAGTAATGGCCCAAATTAGTTTGTAACGCGTTCGAGACTACTATCCCTAAAATTGTCGAGACTTTTATCCCTCGGAGGTGAAAAGCTGGACCACCGGAATCCGACGTTAGCATAGTTGCATCTTCTCATCAAAGTGTGGGGATGGAGAATAAACATGAAATTTTCCTTTTATCTGAACTGCGGATATGAGATGAATTCAAGTGTGATTATCGCAGTTAATGAAGCAACTTAAGCAGTCGCAAAGAAGCTTAAAAACATTAAGAAAAAGAAAAAGAAAAGAAAGAAACCCAGGCTCGAACGGGACTCGAGCCCATGACTGTGCAATTGGGCCGCACATTGCTTTATCATTTGAACTGTCAAGCCAGCCGAGAACTGGACACTTGCGAGTTCGTGTTGCAAAAACCGTCCAAATTTAAAAGCAGAAGCAAACAAGTTTTACTTTCATATTTCATATCCTATCCTGCTCTGCGCATTTCACCAACTGGTTCATAAAGGTTTGCAGTCAAAGAGACTGAAAATTGAGTCTATTTTTGTTTTGGTGTCCATTAAGACTACTCCAAGGTGCCCTATTCCGGTCTAAAATAAGACCGAAACAATCTTATTTCAAGATAGCACCTCTGTTAGGTAATGTTTGGGCATGCTTTTCCAGGAGGTGTGGCTGGGTTTAAAATTGTTGCATCCCAATTAGCGAGTCTAGTGGTGATCAACCAATTTATAAGTATATGTCATAATATAATGTAATTCAACGCCGGGCCATGTTCCTTGTGCGCCACACCTATTTGCCCGTGTTGTCATGACTCATATAGCGTAGTATATTATTTTCATCTTCTCCTTTCCCCTATGGCCAGCCGGGCTGGCTACTCTTCTCTTATAATGGT
Organism: Astreopora myriophthalma; assembly: GCA_014634185.1. Taxonomy (NCBI): domain Eukaryota; kingdom Metazoa; phylum Cnidaria; class Anthozoa; order Scleractinia; family Acroporidae; genus Astreopora; species Astreopora myriophthalma. Next base: position 39,494 of record BLFK01000947.1, on the reverse strand, counting down.
TAAAAAACAATAAGAAGAAAAAAAAGCTGTCTCAAATGTTCTGCATTCTGCCATAGAGCACGCAGTGAGCGACGAGAATGAAAGCAGTGAAATGAACTCTTCGTGGTTGATCATACTCTAATGAATTATTGACCGCTAAAAGATCACTCAGTTCACGAAGATTGGCGACAACATATTGACGTGTCCCACGTCTCAAACTACCGGGCCAAATTCCCCCGCCGAGGGCAAACGACACCGTACTCTATCGAGGTCTTCTTCTGTCTCTACGTCCTTGATTGAAGTAAGAGCCCATAACCAGGAGCATACAACTCTGCTACTGGGCCTACCCTACCACGCTTTCTCAAAACGAGCTAGTTCTAGACAAATTTTGGCTTAGATCTCAATCTAAAAAGATCAATTCCGGTCTGGGTGAGTTCGACTGAAGAAAGTTTGTCACAGCAAAAACCGCCTTTAATCGATCTCTAAGCTATTCTCACTGAACTCCAAGGCTTACTATTAGCTAGCAAAGCTTCTATGTGAATCTAGCTTTGCAGGAAAATCAATCTAAATATAGCTTGGTCAGAGAAAACGATGTAACACAAATGTATAAAAGTTTTACGCTCCTGGTTTTGGAATAGTGAGAGAAGACGCCGGTATCATAAGTTCCCACCAGAGATAGGGCATGATTACATGAGCCGGGCTGGCCCGGCAGCCGGGCTGGTGTCAGTTTGCCAGGATCTCGGCAACTTTGGTAAACGCAACAAAAATCAACTTCGCGATTACATGACAACCGGGCCAGCCCGTTTAGCCGAGATCCCGGTATTGCGGTGCCGGGATCCCGGCTAACCGGGCTGAGATTTTCTCATGTAATCGCGCTTGCCGGGACAGCCCGGTTAGCCGGACCAGCTATTTCTAACCACATTACTCTACTTTGGAGGAAAAAATGGCCCATTGAATAGTCATTTTTTAATGTTTAAATAAAATATGTACAAGATAGCAAACCTTACGGCTTCTTTAAATTGTAGAATGGTGAATTTTAATAACAATTTAGCGAGACAAACGTCTCTCCACCTCTTCTTCTTCTTGTTATCTTTTTTCACACGACGTATTTTAAATTTAACCCAAGCCGGGCTGGCTCACCTCATGTAATACCGAGGTGAACTTCACCTCGGCAAACTGAGCCAGCCCTGCTAATCGGGCCAGCCCGGCTCATGTAATCAGGCCCATAGAGTGCGCATTATTGAATACTTCACTTCAGTTAGCGAGGTGTTGTCGCCGATATGCCTTAATGTGACTGCGCGATGCAGTTAAGAGTCATATTGAAAAATGGACTATGTGACTGTGCGATACAGTCGAAGTCTATACCCACATTTCACCCTTACTCGTCATAGAGTCTCCAGTAGCTCAGTGGTTAGAGTATCCGTACTAGATCTTAGGGGGTCGTGGGTTCGATTCCCATCTGGGGCTCGGGTTTTTTCCAAATTCCCAGTTGAAGATGCATAATTCATCTTTCACGCATATCAAAGGTACTGATTAATTATATTTCTTTTGGTTTTCCACTCTGGCTCGGTATTTTATCTACCTTGCGAGCAGAGTTCCTTCGATCCTCTTAGATAAGTAGGGAAAAGGAAGGGACCTCTGCCAACCGCTTCCACTTTTCCTGTTGAACATGCGTTAAATTCAAATGTAACCGAGCGTCAGTCACACATGATCATTATCCGCCAAACTGAAATAAACATTCGAGATTTTTGTCAAAATCTCTACGAAAGACACACCGTAACTAAAAAAAAAAATTCATCCTACACTCAAGGTAGTTTACTTTTCAATTGACGTATGTTTTTGTATAAAACAAATTCCATAGCTTTCTGTTTTCGATACACGAAGGAAATACCTTATAATCACATGAGCAGAGGTCATAAATTCCATGCAAATTCAAAAATACTGGTCATGAGTGACAAGTGAAGATGCTCAATTGACGAAAATCCGGTTTGAAAAGTGGACTAAGTCATCCCTTTCCTGGGATGATCAGCAAAGCAAAGAAATTGGAAGCCGCTCTTTTCCGTCTCATCCAGGAAAGATCGAGGCGGCTCTGCTCGCAGAGTATATCTTATCGTCCCTTATTTTTTCAACAGGTCGATGGCTAATTACTCTCATCATCTAGACGGAAATTCAAGTTTCAAGGTGTTTTCTTCGTCTGAGTGCATTGCTTGGCTCACAGTACTTAGCACAGAATATGCTGCTATAGCAATGCTGAACATCCTTGTAATCATTGTTTACTTAAAAGAGCGCAGTCTTTGCAACCGAACCATGTACCTGGTGATCAACTTGGCAATTGCAGACGTATTTATTGGAGGATTTGGTTTGGTCATTGAATTCCCTCGTTTTGGACGAAAGATGTGTTACTTTTGGAAGATCAAATCGTTACTTGGCGAGATATCGTATAGATTTTATGACCCTTCAAGAGTCTTCTTTTTAGGAGGCTCATTGATGAACCTTACTGCTATTTCTTTGGAGAGGATGCACGCAACATTTCGTGCATTTAAGCATCGGCTCATCAAAAAGTGGATCTTTGGAGCAGCTGTTGCGGCCGTTTGGTTTGTGGCTGCACTATCGTGTGCTTTGTGCATCGTCATAGGTCCGTCGCTACATGTCGAACAAGCATCTTATTCAATGGCTTCTTGTTGCCTTTTCATTATCTTGGTTTGTTACTTGGCTATCGCTGTTAAAATTTGTTACGGAACACATCCACGCCGCCATGGTGCAGTCAGTAGAGAAAGAAAACTGACCAAGACACTGTTCACTGTGACTTCTATGTCTTTGCTGCTGGTCCTGCCATTTGCTATTTTCTCTTTGATTTTAACTTCGCAGCCAAGCTGGATTCTTGATAGCATCTCCATTAATACTTTTTATCACTTAAAGTGGTTTCTGTACTTCTTATTTTACGCTAACTCACTTGTCAATCCCATATTATACGCGTTTAGAATAGCAGAGTTCAAAAGAGCTCTTTTTACATTTTTGGGCTGTAGATCGCAGCTAGCACCAATTCAGGTTTTTCCCCTTAATGCCATGTACGGTCAAGCAAAGTAGCACTTCGCTTGAATTGGATACCAGTCCATTGAAGAGTTAGGGGAAATCTCGCAGCAAGCGAAATTCGTTCCAGTTTGACTTAATTATTACTTATTAATTTGATTCAACGTGATAATCCAAATTATTAATTTGTAGAACAACCTAGATAAACGATCCAGGTCATCAGGAGTTCTTGTAGCTCGGTGGTTAGAGCATCCGAGTGGCGTTAAGGAGGTCGTAGGTTCGATTCGTGACTAGGACTTTTCCCTTCACCCGTTCAGTGTCAAGCAACTAGTATGTCATCTTTTTCAATCACTAATAAGTTGGATGTTTACATTGATTATCTGAAAACCGTTACAAAGAAAACACGAAGTCTTCGGCAGGGTAGACCTTTAAACATGGAATTGAAACTGGAACTATACGGGACGGGAAATTTTAACCAAAAAGGAGTGAATAGTTAAGATTTGATATGTAAGCAAGAATTATGGACACTGCAACACCAAAAACAAAGGAAACAAAATTTATACGTACTGTACATTAAATTTAACTAACTAAATACAAGGTACAAATGTAGAATACAGACTGCAACTGGTTTGTGTAGTACAAACATCAGCTTCTATGTTTGCTTTGCTCTGGTTGGAACAAATTATATCAAGAAAAACCTTAATCCTTAAAAGGCTTTAGGCTGTGATGAAAATTTCGTAAAGATTTACTCGTCTCTCTGGCTCAATATTAGCTGATCGATTAACGAAGATAATATATATCATTTCAGTCATAAGTTATCATTCATAGCCAACACTATGGAAAAGCGGCATTGTTGAGCCGCTGTGTCCAAGAAAGGCGACGACACTCAATAGGCAAAACAGGTATAGATGGCTTTTATTTGGTTTCATCAAGTAAGAAAAAGCAGAAACTGCAAGGGCTAAGGACTAAGTGTTGTAGCTAAAACCTACAATCTAGTTTCAGGTTTTGACAACCTTGTCCCGTTCTCTTCGGAATATCAGAGCTCGGATTTCCTCTATTTAGCCCCCATCCCCCCCACCCCCTCAAATAATTCCCAGTCTCTACTTACTGCTCTATTAACTGAGCTATCAAGCTGTCATGCAGGGGTTAGAGTCCCGTTAAGGCCCAAATTTTTTTTCCGGCTTCCTTGCAACTGCTTAAGCTACTCTATCAACTGCGATGATCACTCCGGCTAACTTCAAAACACTACCTCTTGTTACAAGAAAAGTCGTCGCAACGTGTAAAGGCGTTGTTTAAGAGGATTCCCTCAGATGCTGTTACATCAATGGGACGTGAAGACTGATAAAACCGATCAACGAATGGTAAAGTTCCAGTGATAACGTTTTGTTTTTCACCTAAACAGCGCTGCGAAAGGTAAGTTCGAAGCCCAGGGGTGTGACGGTGAGACAGAGGAAAGAGCAGGCGTCACCTAAGAACTAAAATGCGTAAGTAAATAAACGAGAAAACTAAGAGCAGCTGACAATTCGGTTTTGTTCCTAAGATCTTTTGGCGACTTGTCAGTCATCGGGAAAGGTCGAAAGAGACTAATAAGAACGAGAGTAAGACCAAACGCTCACGACACGGTTAGCCAACACTTGATTGATAATTTTCTATTCAGTAAACCCGCACCACTGCAAGCGACGAAGGAGTCCGATTCCTAATCCGGTCGTTGACATTATCACAGTAAGGTTATAGCTATCAGAAATCGAGACTTTGGAAATAACCTACTCGACCTGCACGTTTTAGAACACAACTCTTTTAAGAGATACCGCTTTCTTGGTTCAAACTGAGCACCGACATTTTACGAGGCAAAGTACTCTGTCTATGAATACATAAATACCGTGTAGTTACAGAACATGACCGCTATGAGAAATATAGGATACCGTTGACAACTTGAGCGACCAAAATAAAATGATCGGCCAGTCTCTAAGATTGAATCAAATTAGCCATGAATGTCGAGCTTTAGTTTTAGTTACCCTATTTACAGTTTCGAATTAGCGCTATTTTACTTTTTATAGCCGCTCAACTTGTTACGTAACACCACTTTGCTCACACAATGGTCATCCTTTGAAGCGAGCGAAATTTTCGCTTTTAGTGGAAATCCATAATGCCAGCGCCAGCAGCACTACAAGAAAGGAATGTTGAACGTGACCAGTGTGGTGTTTCGTGCAAATCTACTATCTGATTCTACCAAATAGATAAACAATGGATGTACAAGATATACAAACTAACACAAGAATTGTCAATGGTCGACAATTTCAATTTAGTAAATTTACAGAGAATGAAGTGGAAGAGAATGAAGTTTTTTGCGCAGTTAAAGACAGACAAAAGCACAGGTCATGATGGGATGTCTCCAAAAATATTAAAATTGGCGAATAAGGAACCAGCACCATTTCATTTCGTTTATTTATTCCCCATTTATTTAAAGAATTACAAGGTCTGAAAAGCTCACTACATGAAGTAAATGGAGAAGGGCAACGATATAGGTAAACTAATAAGATGCCCTATAAATTAAGTTACATTTTATTTAAGATAAAAGATAATTACAATAAGCAAAGAAAAGAGGAAAACATAGTTAAGGGATACTAAACAGTAAGTGCAGTAGTTAGTACTGAGCAAAATACTTCTGAAAAAAGAGATCTTTTAAATAGATGTTTATTTGACATACTACGAATGAATAGAAGAATATCATTCCAATAATAACATCCAATAATTGTTGGGCAAAATTTCCTTATATTTGTTCTAAAAGAACTAGGATTTAGATACTGTAAGGATGTGCTTCGAGTAGTATAATTATGTTGCTCAGATATAAAAGATAGAGTAAGATTTGATGGTTTGTTATCTACGATAAGATCATAAAATAGTTGACAAGTTTTTAACTTCTCAATATCAGGAAATTTAATAAGGTCAAGGTTTACATAACGGGGAGTAATATGCTTACGAAGTGGTACCTCATTAATGACTCTTACAGCTTTGTTTTGCAGCTTTACCACTTGAGATATGACAGCTTCGTAGTTATTACCCCACAATACGCAGCCATAAGTTAAATAAGGATATATAAGTGCATAATACATACTTATTAAAGATTTGTTGGGTACATGACGTTTTAATTTTGCAATAATATTTATACTTTTACTGATTTTACTACTAATATAATCGATATGATGGTGCCATGGTAGGGAACAATCAATAATTAATCCTAAGTAGCTAACACTGTGAGACTGCTCAAGATACTGATCCGCTAATTTAAGAGTGGTGTATAAATTATAATTAAGGTTTTGCCGTGGTTGGAATATACATATTTTGTCTTACTTCAATTTAAAGTTAGCTTATTTGAACATAGCCAGTCATAAATATCGGGTAATTCAGAGTTTATTAGGTGTAGCAATGCATCGAGATCCCTACCAGTCGCAGTCAAGGAGGTATCATCGGCAAATAGTCTTAAAGAGAAATAATTAGTTGCATTTACTATATCATTTATGTAAACTAACAATAGTAAAATAGAACGTTCATTGATTAAGATTGCATCTCTCAAATATTTTACTTAGTGCTGGAAGAACTGAGATAGGCCGGTAGTTATTACACAAAAGACGAGATCCTTGTTTGAAGATCGGGAACTTTGGCAATTTTTAAACTGTCAGGAAATATACCTTGTTCAAGTGTCAAGTTTAGAATATGTGTCAAAGGTTTAAATTAATATTTCTAGCGAACCGGAAGATAACAGCAAAGGGTGGACCTTATCAACCCCAATTGATTTCCTGGTATCAATATTTTCTAGCAATAAGAACACTTCAACTTCATTGACTTTATTAAAGTGAAACTTACCCTTTTTCCTCCTCATATAATGCGAGAAACGGCGATTTGTAGTGGGAAGTTTTGATGCAAGCTCAGTTGGAATGTTACGAAAATACGTATTGATAGCATTTGATATCGTAACTGGTTGCTGTAGGTTTTTACTACCAACTTGTAAGTTATGAATGTGAGAGAAGATGGACGCTTTTTATCAGTTATTAAGTTAATGTTATCCCACATTTTCTTAGTATTACAAGAGTCTTTAAAAACCGGACTATAATATAATGAGCGAGAAAGTTTGTTAATTGCCACAATTTTATTACGGTAAATTTTATATTGATTATAATAACTAATGCAACGGGTTGTCAACCATTTTTTATATAAGTAATTCCGAAGTTTGATTGATTTCCGCAGACCTCCGGTTACCCAAGGTTTATTAGTCTTACCTTTAATTTTGATCGATTTGAGTGGTGCATGTCGATTACTAATCTTATTAAAGGAATGTAGGAATCTAGTCAAACTTTCATTCGCATCATTACACTTAAATA
>BLFK01000947.1:26547-28266 GCA_014634185.1 Astreopora myriophthalma | reverse complement strand
TAATACCGGATATCGAAAGGTCGGCTGAGGATTCATTACTAATCATTGTGGCTAGGTTGACGATCTCCTCGGCACAATCACGCACAGATGCACTTGATCGAAGACTGTTAGTTCCAACATGAATCACAATCGCATCAGGATTTTTTCGTAAAATTGGCTTGATATGATCTCTCATGTCCATAGTAGTGCATCCAGGGAATGAAGAAACTTTGACTTTTGCAGATCTCGAAATTTTCCGTCCCTGAAGGTTCTTTAAGATAGAATCACCAACTATAAACACTTCTTTTCTCTTTGCCGATTGATTTGCTGGATCATTGCTTCCACTGTCTAAGGTTCGCGTTGCCCTATCAGTGCGGTTTCTAAAGTTTGAATTCTGGGGATGTCTCGCGCTTGGTACCTTGTTTCTTCTATCTTCATTAGCTTCGTTATTTGACGTTGGGCTCACATTGATGAAACTACTTTGAACCTCATTCGCAATGGGCTCAAATCTATTACGAGTACCAACGTTATCGCTGGGAATTGTCTGTTGATTGCGTTTATTCTTCATACTTTTCGCCGCATGGGGGTTTTCCACCAGGGACCAATGATCATCTGAATTTTGTGGACGGCTATCACATTCATTCTTCTCTTGGACAATGATCTGAATGAGAGAATGGCGAACGGCACATCACAGTCAAATATTTCGGCAGGAATGTCGCTAGAAGGCTAGCTTCTAACGGGACACATATTACGGGCGTGTGGTCCGTTCATGTTTTTAGTGTCTGAAGGATTTGAAACCTCTAATTTGATCGACATCGTGGGGGTGATATTCAACGACACGATCGAATGTCGAAGAGTAAGCCGAGTTGGATGAGAAAAGCCAAATAGGTCTTATTGCACTGCAAATCCACTGTAAAACCAAGCAAAACGATGGTACTGCCTATGATCGCTTTCTCCACAAGGCCAGTGTAACATAAACAAATAATTATAAGAAATGCAAATCTGATGCGGGACTGCTCAAGAACAATCTGCGAACTCGAGAACATATTTTTGGCTTATAAATTGAAGAGGCTATGTTTTCGATGTTCTATTTGTAATAGAAAACAACTTCTACCAAATGATTCATGGCTTTTGACTTTATTGATATCATTATTATCACGGCATTTGAAGCGTCAAACTGTACCCAAACTCAAAATAACATGTCCATGAGTTCGAGTCACCAGCGAATTGTCACTCTTACTTCTACTACAATAAATAGATTTGGGTGAACTCGCTGTCGCTGTGCTTTGAGAATCCGTGTAAAGCTTTTTTGCTCATACACTACCCTTGAACAGATTGTTTCAAGTAAGCCTCTTGTATTCTTTCTTGCTCTTCCACTGCGGTTCTTCGTAGCCGACGCCATAGCAAACATATGTGTAATGTATCGCTACCTGCTTAACTTACCAAATATCTTATAAACGACCGATGCAGAACAAAATATCCTGATCTTAATTATATAAGATAATCAAACTCCTCATAACAAACAATAACTGCTGAATAAACTGGATAGATGTCCTGGATTTTGAGGGATTGAACAACGAGACAAACCAATGACTCAACATTTGAGGTTTCGTATCATACGAAACCTCGGGTGATGCGCGCGTTGCATCCTGGTCGACAGAGAGTCTTTAAAGCCTTCAGAATGAATCAGATTGAGGTATTCTTTTGCAATTGCGCTTCTAACAAGTGTGTTAATATTAA
>BLFK01000947.1:16547-21547 GCA_014634185.1 Astreopora myriophthalma | reverse complement strand
ACGCCAATAGGAATTAGATTCAGATGCACGCGCGCTATGTTATAAAGTAGTCACTCTTAAGTTAAAGAGACCGAGACGAGGAAATCTCAAACATCAGTTTCCAAGGATAAGCTTGTCAAATGAGTTTTGAACTCCTACCAAAAGCTGAAGTGGTTTTTGAATTAATCAACTTCTTAATGTTCGCGTTTAATATATCCCAACAGTACCACCGGGGACGGCGAGCTAGAAGGGAAAAATGGGTCCTTGGAATCTTCGACAGGCAGTATGAACCTGCTCGACCTTATCTGCAACTCGTGAGAAGGAGAAATGCTGCTACGCTGTTACCCATAATTCAGCGAAAAGTTAGTCCTGGCACAATTGTACGCACTGACCAGTGGGCAGCCTATATTAGAATTCAGAGAGATCCAGGTCTCAACCACCAAACGGTAAATCACTCGATGAATTTTATAGACCCAGCAACTGGCGTCCATACACAACATGCTGAAAGGAACTGGAGTGCAGCAAAGGAGAAACTTAAGAAAATGAAGGGAACGACAAACAGAGAATTTCTACTGGAATACTTGCAAGAATTTACTTGGAGGCGATGGTATGGAGAGCCACACCCAAACGGGTGCTTTGAAAGGTTAATAGAAGACATTGTCGAGCAATACCCGCTTTAAAAAAGATCACAGAAAGTGCGGCGATGGAATAAATCAAAGTTTCGTTAAAAGAAAATTGAAAGAAACGATACATCTTAAATTGCGCGGTTCTTTTATCCGCAAATGGACTTCAGTTTTCAGTAAAAGGAACTTTGACATTTTAAAATCGTTTTTGAGGTATTTAGCGAATGGTATACTTATTTTACACAATACGCTATTTGGAAGACAAACTTTAATAAATAGTAATAAGGCGAATAATTTGCATTGTCCATACTTATTCCAATGTAATAATTTTCAGTTTTCTTACAATATTAATACAACTGAGACAAAAAGTCAAGTACTATATTTGTGAATTTGGAAGTTGCAGTTAAATTCCCTGTTTTGCTTTGTTTGCTAAATTTGTGCTTGCTGAGGGCTCTTGTGCCTTTCTTCTTCCTTGTTATATCCTTTTCTATGTTTTGCAATTTTCGTTATCAACCTTATTGTCAGTCACAGGTTAATTTTACAAGGGCCCTCTTTGCCTTTCGCACTTCAGTACCACCAACATTTGAAGCCTTTTTGGCATATATAGTCTGCTTTGTTCATGTGGATCGGTTCGTAACATGCGTAAAGGAACAGACCTTTTAATTTCGTGTTACGCATCCTCTTTGTGTGAAACGACTGTGGATTGCAAGTTGAGCATTCGAATGCAACGCGAACTATCCGAAAGTAGTGGCCCCTTTTGTCTTCAAAATCCGAAAGTAACGGGTGCTGTTACTTTCGGAATTTTACGGTATTTGCGATTTTTGCTAACAAGCTACTTTCGTTTCCGCTTTTCCTATCACACTTTGCTTGTCCTTTCCTTTGTTATTCTTGTATATTTTTGACGCGGACTTACACTTTGCCTTTGCAGGCAAAATCCTCGTTCCTTTTCGTGTCGTCCGATCGAGTATCGGCCGATGCATCGACCGATACTTTACCGATACTTGACCGACGGTTCACCGATATATTGCCGACACACTGCCGATGCTATCGCGACAGACTGTCGGTCGATCTCTCGACCGAAGGTGATCCAATGATCGGTCGACACGTCGACCATATAGCGGCCGATGCTCGACCGACACTCGCCCGCTACTCGACCGATACTCGGTGGATACATCGACCGAGATATCGACCGTCAGTCGACCGTGAGTCAACCGACATATCGACCGTTACCATCGATCGAGGCCCCCTATAAGACACAAGATCCGCCTTTTCTTGTTTTCCGTTATCGACTTTCCTCTTCTTGACCGACGCTCCACTCAAAAAGATCTTCGAAAACCATGGAATCATTGATATCTTCCATCTGAGAGAAAAAAGATAACTTGAAAAGTGATAAAATTAACTCTGGAAGAAATGTTTTGACTCGAATAACGAAGCATCGATTGCTTGACTCCCCTCACTTCGGCGTGTATATATTTAACAATTATTCCACGAGCGCGCGTTGGATATGAGATGATAGATAGCCAACGAGGCGCGTAGCGCCGAGTTGGCTATAATCATCTCATATCCAACAAGCGCGAGTGGAATAATTGTTTTATTAAAAACGCCCCCAAGATTAGATAAATCTTCCCGAATTTCAACTTTCAACAACAAATTTCAACAACAAATTCCCGAATTTCAACTTGCATTGTTTTGCTTCGCATTATTAAACTATAAACACAGATGCTTAAATTGTCAAAATAAAGTTTAGAAGTTGCTACCTTGAAATATTTTCATGCCATACTTTGTGGCTCTCTTTGTGCTCCCTGGTGTTGCGTTTTGTAACGGTTCAAGGACTTCTTTTTCATTTAACTCTGGTGCGAAGCGATTATTTATTTAAATTTTTTAGCTCCCTTTTAATTTTAAGCTGACGCGTACACTCACCCGTGCGCTTGAGCTGACGCATACACTTACCATATTTGGAGGTCATGGTATATTAGCTCATATACCATGATAGCTAAGCCAATGAAAAGTCTTGAATTGCATTATCCAATGATTCAGTTTTTAATAAATATATATATATATATATATATTATTTTATTTATTTATTTATTTTCCATTTCACGGACTTGAATAATTTGTACACAACTCATGCTGGTAAATAAGCATAAAATCAACCACTCACCTTGATTTTACTGAGAAAACTTTATGAAAAACGGTAAATTTTGCGTCACAAACTAGCACAGCAAAATTCTGATCGGTCACTCTCACTCCGAAGCCTCTAAGTTCATCACGCACTTTATCCTGATTACCCAGCTTGCACCGTTTTGCCGAAAGGGTCCATAAGAGGATATTGACAAAGTCCGTAGATGATTACACCAAGAACTGGAGTAAACGTGAAGGTTATCACGTCCCAAACTAGCCAAGAATGGCTGTACTAGTTACTGCGAAACTGTTCTAGAGAGAACAGGTGTTAACTGCCTGTGGATTATCAACAATTCGTTAGATGTTATTCGCACACTGGCGGCCGGGAAAAACAACTTTCGCAAAATCACGTGAGTATTTGGGACTTTTCTCCTCTTTATACAAGCTTACCGCATCCAAAACTTGAAAATCAACTCCATGATCTACTGGAAAGAGTTTTTAGCATCAGAGGGAAAAGCTTCATTGCAACCAACAATTTCAACACTTTCTGGACTAATTAATGATAACAAGTCTACGAAGTACTTTTACTTGTCCTGAACAGAAATGTGCCAGATTATTGATTTTCTTAAAAATGTTTACGACCGATTCGGAGACTCAGTTTTCCAGCAAGTTATTGGTATACCAATGGGCACTTATAGCGCACCCTCGTTAGCTGATCTGTTTCTCCACACCTTCGAGTAACATTTCATGTTGAGGACATTGAAGCAAGATATGACAAAAGCCGTCCAGTTTAGCAACACCTTTCGGTATATCGACGTTCTATTCAGTGTCAACAATGACACTGACTTTGGAAATTGAATCAACGCCATTTACCCGTCCGAACTGGAACTTAAGGACACAAACATAACGTTAAGTGAAGTGTGTTGCCTTGAAACGACAATCAACCACGGCGACAGTAGCACACCTTTGCAAGAGAGATGACTTCGCATTTCAGGTTGTCAATTTCAGCACATGGACAGCAACATTCCCGCCAAAACAGCCTATGGTGTTTGTACATCTCAGCTAGTGAAATATATGCAAGAATTTGCCCATCCAATGTGGACATAGACTTCGCCGGCTTTGTCGAGTCTTCAACAACAAGGCTTCAAATCATCTCTGCTGCTTAAATCGTGCAATAAATTCTTCAAACGCCACAGTGCTATCGTTGAAAAGTATGGGCTACACTACGGGAGATTTGATTTGCAATTCAAGGTTGAAGACTCTGCCGTATCCTTTCTTAATTTAGGTTCCTAATAACATATTCTGTCGTAGCTGTAGCTTTTGTTTCTAAATGTACTGGTCGTCAAGATAAGCTCGCATAATTAATTATTCGGGATACCTGTAAGGTATGCTGAATCATAAAATACCTTGGGTTTTGCGGCAAAATGCACAATAGAAACCACGTGGCGCTGATTTCATCGGCTAAGGCAAAGCATTACATCATCAAGAGGGACAAGAGTGGGAGGTCATTCCAGGTCATTCACGATTGCACCATGTTTGTTCTGGTTTCATTTGACGATTGCAATATAGCTTGAACTGAAAGTGAAGAATGATCATCGCAGTTAATTTTCCAATTTCAGCAATTGGAAAGGAGAAGCCTGAAAAAAATCAGGGGTCTGCAGCGAAAGGCATCTGCGTTTGTATGCGTTTTGACCGTTCAAAGACAAAAGCGATTCACCATTTAAGACAGCATCCTCAGTAATCCAAGGTTAAGGTCAAACCCACCCTAAGTGGGTCTGGGGGCATGCTCCCGCTGAAGATTTTTGTTTTTCAGGTCCTCGGAAAAGGCATTTGCGCAGGAGCCCATAACGCGTTGCGTACGACTCCCATACTGGGGCTACGTCACGACGTTTTCACAGACCAAGCTATTTATAGATAGGTTTTTTACCCCCGAAAAGTTTAGTTCCAGCCAGCACGCTTCCTAACAATGCAAGGCTTATGATTGGCTAGCAAGGCTCCTGTGGAAGACCAAAGCTCCTTTGGGAGACTGAATTCGTGGGAAAATCAATCTAAAAATAGCTCGGTCTATGAAAACGCCGTGACACAAGTATATTGAAGGTTATGGGCTCCTGATGTCCGTGATTCTGAGCACACATTTCCAATAAAATGATCTAAGTGCCAAATATAGCTACCATTTTCTGAGAGGGGATTACAAATCTCGCTTTCTGGAAAGATGGTAAAATTAAAATTGCTCCTGAATTGATAAGAATCAGTGACACAAGCGGTTCGGAATAAAAA
>BLFK01000943.1:73064-80283 GCA_014634185.1 Astreopora myriophthalma | reverse complement strand
AGCAGGTCAATTTGTTGGGCTCGTACGTGTTTTCCCGAGAAAGGAATGACGAATGAAAGAAATGATTATGAAGTGCGGGTTAGAAATGAACTGAAGAGATGATCCTCGCACTTTCTGGACAATTTAAGCAATTGTCCCTCATATGCACTTGAAAAATTCAAGTGACTTCAACGGGATTCGAACCCATGACCTCTGCGATGCCGGTGCAGTGCTCTTACCAACTGAGCTATGAAGCCACATAGTTGAGAGCAGGTCAATTTGTTGGGCATACTTGGTTTTCACTTTTCCACTTCCACTTTACATTTTTAATCACAAGTATCTGCATACGTGTAATACCATACTATCCCACGGTATACGATAAATTAAAAAAGATGCTGTGGGAGTGTGTAGTTGGGCGCTGTTGTCTTAGGTGTACTGAAGTCTGTGTCAGGAATGGAGAATACTGAGCAGTGCAAAGAGAGAACCCAGGAAATTCCCTTGTCTCACTTGCCTCCCAAGAACTATGAACTCTTGTATACAGTAAAAAACCATTGAAAATCCTAATTTTCATTAAACCATTGTGTTAAGGCCTGGAAAACCAGCGAAGGAAAATACAACCAATGCCCAAATTTTCTGCTACATTCCTTACAAATCCATGATCAACTCTATCACAAGCCTTATCTTTAACAATATAAACTTAATTAAATTCCAGTGATATTCATGGTATATTATGACTCTTGTTTTAGGGGCTGCTTTAACCGAGTCTCCCGAAGAAATAGAAACCAAGTATGCACTGTTATGTTGTCTTCTGGTCAGGCTGGGCTCACAAGTGCTGAGAGATGTCTTTGACAATCAAATTCCTCCACCAGACCTTTGCAACACCTTAAATCGTGATCCAGTAAAGTCTAAGCTTGTCTCTCTTCGAAAGGAAGGAATTCTAAATTTAGTTCAGTGGAGTAAAGTGTATCCAGTAGTAGCCTCTTCAGTATCGTCTGCAGGCTTTGATTCCACTCTCCTGATGGTTCTTTTAAGGACAATCTGTAATCTTAGCCCTCCAACCACTGGCTGGGACGTACCTCCCCATTCAGGGGAAATCAGTCTTGAGTCTGACATTGCACGGATAAGGTATTTTGTAAACGTTGTCTACGAGCTTGGACCATTTGTCAGTGATGCAGTGTTCATTGACTTCTGGAAACAGATCCGAGACGTATCGGTGCGTATTGGAGGAACTAGGTATCAAAATGCTATTGATGAAATGGAGGATCAGGAACTGAGCCCTCTAGATAAGAAACACTTCGTGGAGCTGCTGAAACAGTGGAAAGGTGATGATGACCACGTCAAGGGCAAACTGAATGAGTGGGAGAGTCTGGTGAAGTGTTCTGTAGAGGAAGGTGAGGTTTTTTTTTTTTTTTTGCGGTGGAATGTTAGCTTTGTAATACAATAGATCTCTTTAGCTTGCAGATGGTTTCTTTCCCATTACAGACACCATGTCCGTTTTCTTTCAAAGATTACCATTTGCCGGTTGGCTGGAAAGGAAAAGGTCATGGAACAGATCCTTTGAGACTGTTCTATTATCTGAAATGGGCAATAGTCCAGTTTCGAATCACCTGGACCGCTGGATAAAAAAATCAAAGGCGCCTTTGTACAGGGTTAGCCTCAACCTGAAGAAAAATATTCACAAATACCAGCAAGAAAGTGTTGAATAATAAAAGAAAACAACACACAGAAGTGTGAGAATTCTCGCCGGTATGCTTCAGGTCGAGGTTAACCCTGTGCAGATGTGCCTTTTGTACTTTTATCCAGCGGTTTTGGTGAATTTTGGACTATTAGCATACAGAGCTGAAGAGGTCCATTTTTATAAATGATAGATACGAAGTTTGGAAGACCTAAGGAATTTGTGGCTGGGAAACCGTGCAAGTAATTTTGGAAGACAAGTAGAGCATAAAAAAATATATATTTGACTTCATTAGCCCGAGCTTTTAAGATGATGGAAGTTTTATGTTCTCCGAACTCTTGTGTGATTATTCCACTTTACTCAACCTGCACAAAGTAGCCAAACTGAGTTGTTCATTACATTTGGGTAATTCTTTAGATCAAGGAGGCGATGGTGTGACCCGTGGAGATGTTGCTGATACCGACTCTCTACTGACGGCCGAAGAAGTAGAGATTGTTGTAGCATGCATGAAATTTGAAGCTGAGCACAAGGAATGTGTGCGTGTGCTGCCCTACAAAGAAACTGATCAGGTGGTGATTCGTTTCTACATTTTTAGTGGCAAGTCTGGTGCACTCGAGAGCTTAAAAGTAGCTGCCCAAGAATGCTTTTCAAAAATGAAGGTGCAACTAAAGTGGTTGGACCTGTACAACGATGCAGCAAATGTGCTGAATGTTAAACCTCTTGCGTATGCTCTCGGTGAATCCCACGAACTTGTGCTGGAGGCGTCTCAAGTCGATGCAATCAGTGAGGTAATAAATGAAAACTTACATAAGTTTGACAAACATCGAAACGTCACTTCTTTGCAGGCCTCTTTCAAGGTGACAAACTCCCAGCAGACACACAGGCCGTGTATAAGAATTTACGTTCTAGGTAAAGGTTACATACCTATGGGCGAATCTGAGTTTGAAAAATTTGTTGGACCTTACCCGGTGGACGTTGTGGACGGGTTTTGGTGCACAACTCAAGACATGTGGAAGCCCAATCAGGCACAAGAACAGAACGATGTGGTTTGTTTGGGAGCAAGTATTGGCGTGAAGGGTGAAGAAGGTTGTGGGACGTTAGGTGCTATTGTGTGGGATGGAGTTAGCGTATATGCACTATCGTGCGATCACGTGATCAAACATCATGGGTGCACTGTGCAAAATACAGAAGTAGCTATCGAAACTGATTTAGAGGGAACACAGATTGTTCACCCTGGAGTGGATGACCATTTAAACTATCTAAGGTACCACTTAAGTGAATACAGCAAGTGGATAGACAAAATGACTGAACCCAGCAATCGGGAGGCTAAGATTTATGGGGCTGAAAAACTCCAAAAACTTGAAATGCAAGAGAAGTTCCTCAAGCTGAGGGAACTAAAGGAAGCGAATCTGTGTTCTGAGAGGTGCTCACAGAGGATATTGAAGGTAGCAGAGCAACATGAAAATGCTTTCAAGGAGGGTTTAAAAGAACCAAGAGTTGTGGGTATTTACACGACAGGCCTGAGATGTAATGTCAAATGGACTGATGGCAAAGAATATTACATTGATGCTGCCATTGCTGAGTTGACTGGAGATGAAGTGAGTGGTTTAAAAGAATCCAGAACCATTGAAGTGATTCAAACCGGAGATCGACCTAATGGTGAATGCTGCCCAGTAAAAGACATCATGAGTGCTGAGGACCTTTGTAAGAGTGGCAGAACAACAGGGTACACCACAAACGACCGTGTTGTTGGTAGCTCCGTAGATGCCCCGATGTTTATGGTGCCTCCCCTGTTCAATAGGCATTGGGGTGCATTGTTGGATGTCCTTTGTTCACAATGTGCACATGGGCAAACCATTCAATCTCGAATGGAACCAGTTCACAGGGTAAACGTCCGTGGCAAAGTCTGCAGTGAAAAGGGTAGCAATTTCGAGTTTGAGGGTATGTGGCGCAAGAACTGCTTGTGCATTAACGGAAGAAATCAGTTTGTTGATAAAGGGGATTCAGGAGCCGTGATCTTCGAAAAAGGTTTTGGGAGTATAAGTGCTTGCCTTCGTGGGTTTGGCATAATTTTTGCCATGCATGAAAATGCTTTTAAAACGTATGCCATCGCATCGGCGTTAGAGGTAGCTCTTGATGCCCTTTCATCAGAAATCTCAGAAGGTCCTGACCGTCGAACCTTGCAAATGGTATCAGATTTGGACAGCTGAGTGACTTGAATTGAATTGCAAGGAAGAAAATGTAGTGGCCTGAAACTGGACTTGATCATCACTCCTTGTACTATTCAGTTAGGACTGCTAATATAGCTAGATTCTTATAGTTTCACTCTTTTCTGTCAGGCTACCAATAGCAGTTCCTCTCTGGATGGTCGCAACGGGAGCCATTAATAATGATATAATAAGAAGCTTTACCAACGAGGACAGCAAAAGGGAATGCCGCAAACAACAGTTTTAGTGAGAAACGACAATAACTTCACACGCTCTGCACATGCGTTGCAGATTGTGGTACATTTCTTTGCAGTTTTCTGCAAAACAACTTCAAATGACCAAAATCGGCCACCTTAAAGGGGCTCTGTCACGGAACTTTTGCTGCCTTTAACACAGAAATCGTTCTTCGTTACCTTTACTCGTGCCCAAACCATTCTTTTAAATTTAGGGGGAGGGTATCAAACCATTTTTTGCTGGAAGGATCATCCATAACACATTTTTGGCCATGTCCATCCTCGGCATCCGTAACAACAGAAGACAGTAAATAGTCTCAGTGCAGCAACATGGTCTTCAATAAACAAACTGCATTATTATTTAGGGTTTTCAATGAATTAAATACATCTTTTAGCATTCTGCAGAAAGGCCCGAAATAGGTGACAGAGCCCCTTTGAGCACGAGCGTTTTTAAATGACGGACAGCAACCGTAAGTGAAGCGCTTTCCCTTGTGACTTGCCTTGATGCTGCCACGTTTCCGCTGCTCAGCATCGTTGCCCTTATAGAGATGACTTTGATGGAAAATTTGGGCGAAACCACCACCAAAGAATACGAAAAGTCTACCTCCGGTTGAGGTCCGTCTCTCAAAACGACAATGAATTTTTGTTTCTCCCTCCAAACCCGAATGCTGCTCATACCAGTTTCGTTGTTGGATACCAGACACACATTAGATACGTTGAAAGAGGTGAGGAAATCGCGAAGTGACTACAGTTATGCGAATTTGTATTTTGAAGCGACATTCTCGTTGCCGTTGTGGTCCTCGTTGCTAAAGCTCCCTATTAGATAAGAGGGCGCTCGCAGGTGCGAATGCAGCCCCTCCCCAAAGGGGCTGCGGAGGTTGATCTGTCGGGGACGAACGGTTGAAGAGAGAAAGACATTGTAAATAATTGGGCTTTAGTCGTTATATTGTTCTAGATCATTATCTAGTGGTCAATGCGAAAGCGTCTGTGCTACCATGGCCACTGCGGACATTAATCTAAAAGCTAGTGCAGAACTATAGCAAAGTTGAAGTTGAAGTTGGAATTAAGAACCTAGAGAGGCATAATCCGTGAGCGATGAAATGGGAAAACAAGTCATTATTTTGTACTTCTTCTGCGTAGTGCGTTTAGTGCAACAAAGGCCGCGAGAGGAATTATGCGTTCAGACGAAACGTCTTGGAAGCGCGTGTTCCAAGATGCACTTGGTATAGTTCATAAGACACATAATCCGTCTTGTGCCGTGTTTTTATCCAGACGACATAATAGAAGCTTTGTAGGATATTTCCTGCAGTTTATATGAAATGTACGGTTATATTTCGAGAAAAACGAGAAAAGTGGATCGCTTTTGGTATTAAAGTTTGTTGCGTTTAATCCGTGTTCATCTAGTTTAATCTGTTTGTATTGTACAACTGGCGACGAGGAATTTGGATATTTGAGGAATCTGACCGTTTGATGTGAACAGTGATCCAAGTAGCATTGGCACCGAGTGGACATGATAACTTTTTCAGTTACATACGGATGGAAAAGGTTTAATGGTTATGATTATCCCTGGCAACAAAGTAAAGAGGTCGCGCCGGACCGGATGTGCAAGATATTTGTGATGCTTTGCCTGACGCTGGGAGTGCGAAATATTACCAGAAATCCGCTGAAGATGCTTTAAAGGGGCTCTGTCACAATATTTTCAGGTATTTTGATCATCGACAAATTTACCTTAAAATTGAAGGAAACCTGAAAATAATGCTTTACAAAGGTGGAAAAACACCAAAGAGATAATAATAAACCAGAAAGGAACAAGGATGGTTAAGGATGGAGAAGATTGACACGGATTACAAACAACCAAAATTGAAAAGTTTAGCTAAACTTTTCAAACCCATTTAACCGTGACATAGCTCCTTTAACTAGACACTTTGTCACGCAAGTTAATAACGCTCCATAAGAGCAGCATTTATTGAGAGAAATTGTGCAAGGGGCAGATGAAATGATTGACCAGTTTGCGGTACGACTGAGGCAGAAAGCTCAACAGTGTAACTTTGGAGATCAAATACCGCCATTTCAAGTACCGTTACGACTGAGTCCGACATGATGTTCCAGTTCGTGTAGACGGCGAAATTTGGGCTCCTCATTTTTTCAGTTGTTGAATTCTGTTTATGGCAGAAATTTATCGATATTTTTAAAGAACAAGCAGAAAAAGCCGCTTGGAAGGCTCTGAATGCATGCGAGCTGAGATCACCAGATTAAAAAAAAAGTCAAGATAACAGAGTGTAGTCCACCTTCCAGTTTGGAATCCGATCACGTTTGGAACGCTCTGGAAATGGAGGAAGACGTTAGGTCAAAAGTCAACATTGTTCTAGCTAAACTTCGGAAGCTAGGGACAAAAATGGATAAAATAGAGGGTTATGTCTACAGCATTGATGAAACCATAAATGAATTGACGGCAAAAGTCAACAAACTTGAATCGTCGCTGAACGAGAATGTCAAGCTTGTAAAGGTAATGGAGAAAAAAGTCAAAATGTGGGATACAGAGGTTGAAAAAATGAAAGGAGAGATTGCTTCATTTCGCAAACAACAGGAATATATGGAAAGATATCAAAGGAGAGAGAACCTACGTTTCTACGGTATTCTGGAGCAACCAGAAGGCAGTGAAGATTCACATGATGTGCTAATAAACTTCTTCAAGAACAGTCTAGGAATGGAGGACGCCAAAGAAATTGAAAGCCAACGCGTTCATAGATCTGGAAAATTTAACCCGGAATAGAAATGTTATGTCAGATTATCGCTAGCTTTCTTCGTTATCCAGATCGGGAGCGGGTTAGTTCGAAAGCCACAAGATTAGCAGGTGAAGGTATGAGTATATCTGCGGATCTCCCCAAGTCAATCGTGGACATCATGAGAAAGTTGATAGTTACGTTTAAAGCAGCAAAGAAAGCAAGAACGAGAGCTTCTTTTGTAGAACAAAGCCCGACAAACTTTTTATCGACTGCTGTCTGATCACTTCTTAAACACAAAATATAGAACTTTATTTATTTATTCATTTATGTTTGTCAGGAGTTTAAATATCTCTTTCTACAACTGATAGTAGTTTTTCTTCGTTTTTTTTCTCCGTTATG
>BLFK01000943.1:35564-68064 GCA_014634185.1 Astreopora myriophthalma | reverse complement strand
GTACTGCCCTATATGAGTCGCGTCTGTGCAGGACTAAGTTTTAACCGTAACAGAGTAACTGTCTCGCTTTCTAATCGCCGTCACAAAGTACAGCAACGACGCAGCTCAACAAGGTCGCCCCTGGCAGCCGCAATAAGGTCCATGCATGACCTTGGAACGCAGCTCACAGCCAGCTGGAATTAGCTGCTTGCTGTTTTTTTCCCAGCCTCCTTCCCAGGCTCTCTCTCTTTTCCTCCCTTTTTTTTTCTGAGAGAGAAAACCCTCGGAGCAAGGTCGAGAACAAACACAAACTCAGCCCACATATGACGTAGATTCCAGGAAGCGAACCCGGGTCTGATTGGTGGAGGGCGAGGTTTCTCTTTTCAGAAAAGAAAAAAGACTGGAGATCCGAATCGTAGAAGAAAAACAAAAAGAGGAAAAAAAAAAAAAAAAAAAAAAACAGACGAGTCTCTGAGTTGGAATTGAACTTGGGACCTCCGGGTTGCACGAGGTTTGGCGCACGCGCCTTCAGCCACTCGGCTACGTTGCGTCAAAAATGCCAAAAACGAGGACACTCAGGCTGCGTTTACACGAACGCGGTTTCACATCGATACGGTTTCACGACTTCGAAAGCGCATCGAAATCGATGCGGTTTGGAAGTGTTTACACGGAACCGATTTCGTACTCTTTACGTCATGCTGAAGTCATCACAGACCAAAGCGATCTGGGTACGATTGAAGAAAGAATCCACCATTTTGAATCGAACAATGCAAATTTCGCGCCAAAATGGTAACCGTACTCAAATCGATGCGGTTTCGCTGTTTACACGACAGATGAAACCGTATCGTTTTGAAAACGCTCCACTTTTGGCAGTGGTTTCAAATCGACCCGGTTTCGGCAACGGTTTCGATCGGTGTCGTGTAAACGGAAGGCGTAACCGCATCGAAAACGATACGGTTACAAATGAAACCGCGCTCGTGTAAACGCTGCCTCACTCACTCTTACAAAACGATGACAAAGTGGCCACAAAAATCTAACCTTAATCTTACAAATGAACGCTAATTATATTACACTAAAATATAACAAAGGTTTAAAGCTAAGATACATAGTGAATAGGGCTAATTACAAATTGAATAAGTCATGTCTAGTGTAACGCGACGACACTGCTGCAGTGTCCACGGGTTTATTTACAAACGTAAACAACGTATCTCTCGTCAAGACTGCAACACACTCGCACTATCTAACCTTAAGTCTCTCTCTTTTGTACTCCTTATTGCGTGAACACTACGATAGCGTAAAGCCCCGGCTAGATGATCAAACATTTTCGTCCAACATCGTCGTGTTCGATAAACATGTTTCAGCGTTTCGCCAACGTTTTGTGCTGCTAAGAAATGTTTGATCGTTTTGCCACCCTGGGCAACACAGCTCGCACACGATGTTGGACGAAACTGTTTGATCATTTAGCTGGGGCTTAACGTCATTTAGCTGTCTCTTCAATCTATCTGAGCCCCTCCCAGGAGGGGGGAGGGGGGGGGGGTCCCTTGTTTCCTTTAAAAATTTGCTTGCGTTCCCTTGTTCCCGAAATTAATTCCGAACTTTTCCCCAGCTTTTTGATCCCTAAAATGGTTTGTGTTCCCTTGTTCCCTGAGGTGTTTTGTCTTTGTTCGTCTGTTCCCCGGTTTAAATTAGTCATGTTCCGTTGTTCCCCAAAACCCCTGGGAGGGGCTCCTATCTGGCGCAGATTCAATAGCTCGTGCACATAACACAGGGCCTTTCGTTATAGTATATTCGTATTGCAGCTAACTATTGACTTGTCTCAACCCTTAAATTTGTAAGAGGGTAAAGATACCGCTGACCGAATGAAATGATGAATTTATCATTCCAGTCCTAGCAGTATGCGGAACGATTGTCACGAGGACCAAGTTGAATGGCCAGGGTCTCACGAGTCTCTTGTGGCTCACTGATAGAGCATCCGAACGAGTAATCAGAGGCTTATAAGTTCGACTCCTGTTAACGGCATTTCGACTTTTTCCAAGCATGTCCACTTCATTACGGAAGAAGTCATCATTTCACTTTGTGTAGGATACTGTTGTTATACTATGAAAACGAATATTTGATTTAAGAGCGGTTTTCAGTAGATCGTTTTCACTTACGTGACCAGCGGCCATATTTATTTACTGAAACAATAGGACATATTTGCATAAAAATGGAGTTCAATTCCCCCGAGGATTGTTTTGGGACACCAAAATGGCCGTCCTTTCTTTGTTTAGGTACACCAATATCGCCGCCATGACGTCATGTGAAAACGATCTATTGACTGCGTAAAACCAAAACCAAAGTGGCTACGACACCAGTCAGACCAGGAGCCCATGAATGGGAGCCTCCATCTTCCATACAAACCCTTTGAGTCAACCTTTGCGCGTATCTTTCTATTTTTAGAACGTCACAAGTTCTACGGCCCTGCACGCACTGTTTAAAGTGGCCAATCAGAATAAAGTTATTGTCGAACGAAGACAAAAATAGCAAAAACGATGTATGCAAATTTTGCAAATTGATGTAAATGGCAGTCTCCTGCTAAAGGTTAGTTCTAAAAATAGCAAGATACGCGCAAAGGTTGACTCAAGGATAAAGTGCAGATGGAGACTCCCATTCATGGGCTCCTGATCACCATGAATTATTATTAATGATATTATTATTATTATATATATATATATATAATGATACATAATGATAATATATATATATTATATATTAATGATAATAATATTATTATTATTATTAATCAATGATCTAAAGGAAATACATCCTTCAGCCCACCACAAAACGAAGTAATTCACCACTTGGTTTTTCTACCGAATCAGAACGTAAGGCAGTTTAAGGCCGCCGACGCCAAGCGTGTGAAAAGGAGAGTGAGTCAATCAGAATAAGATTTAGTTTTGTATCCGATCCACCTTTATCACAGGTATTCATTTTGAGTCCCAAGGGACGGAAAAACCAAAGCAATCGCATATTTAGTTTCCACGCTCCATAGGCTGTTTTGCTAATGGTAAGTTCCCAGTGAATTTTGGGTAGTTCCAGTCCTTTGTGGGGCAAACGGCCAATTGGCGGTTCATTTGAAATTAAGGGCGCTTTTCTTTTGTCAGAACTGGCCGGCCAGACCAGTCAGTTAACAAAGAAAATGCAATTTCAACAAACAGTTGCATGATATCCCTCACATTCTTTTAGACGAGTATATACCATCCTCGAATTGTGTTATTTTGAAGGCGTTGTGGAGTTAGCCCTTCCAAATACCCGGTCTGGCCCGTCAGTTCTGTCAAACGGAAAGCGCCTTAAGATTTTGTTCGTTTGCCCCCCAAAAGGACTGGAACTACCCAAAATTCACTGGGAACTTACCGTTAGCAAAATAGTATATTGAGAACTGCTCCATCAAAACAGAAAAGGCAGGGTGCAAAGAAAAAAAAAACAAACAAAAAAAAACACTTAAGAGGCACTGCGAGTTTGGGGGTGATGTCAGTTATCAGCTTGCGGTCGAGTGGAGTCGATTACAGTGCTTTTGCAAAATAAATTTACTTTGACGACCAAAACATTGGTGCCAAGGACGAGATGGTCACACGTAAGGTGTTATGCGGGGTCCCACCTCAGAAACATTTCAACAAAATCAAGTCTCAGCGATACGGAAAAAAGTCGATGAAATTTAATCGATCGTTTCTGAAACAATTATCTGCAAACTTAACCAAGAATTCTTGCCACCGCGCCGATTTTCTGTCAAAATCCCGCAAACACTCTTAAGAACACTCCACATCACTTTCGCTATCGAAGAAATTTTCAAAAAGGGAGTTTCTTTGAAGGCCTTTCCTCCATAGTCAAAGGGCGTTTTAGGTTACGAGAAGGATTATGATAGGCTTTTGCTGACATAAAACGCCCTTTTGGAGTGCAACAAAAATTTTGCGCGTGTAGTTTTTTGCTGACCCGATCATGAAGCAAAGCATCATACAAAACCTCGTAAGTTGCTCCTTCATATCCGTCTCGCTCTTTCCAGTGCAGAAGCATTTTATACGCTTTCTCGGCGCATTCTTCATTTTCCTTATGGAAGGCCTTTAGTCTTGCTTCATCAATGTTTAGTCTTCGTCCAAGGGGCTTCCAAACATCAATGATACTGGCTGCAAGGTTTTCTAGTTCCTCATTTGTGGGTGTGCCCTTTTTCACTTTGAGCAAAAGAATATAAATCTTAAGGGTGAACGTAAGGACAGCCCTAAGCAACAAACAGTAAATGATTCCACTGAATCAGTGTGAGTGGAACATCGCCCGGCCGGGCTTAGAGCCAGCTAAGCGGCCTGCGGCTCGTGTTGTCTACATTTCCTCGTGTTCTCAAATGCCCATCGTGTTTTATCACATTTAATACACGGCTTAGGCTTCTTTATTTGTTAAATAATCACTCAACTGACAATTAACAGCAAAGCAAAGCTCGATATATGAGTATCTTTACTGTACTATATTATTACGCAAGAGTAGAAATATAAGGATTTGTACGGGGAGAACGGTTTTTCTCAAAATTCAAAAAAGATTTACGATTTAAAATAAATAAAAAAATACCTTGCTTCATTAACCATTTGGTGGCCCTTAATTCCTTCTCGGTGTACAAGCGGCTCGAATGAAGACGACGAATGGGTGGCAGAGGTATAGTCCCTGATCTACGTGAGTTTCGAGGCGATCGAAGCCTCGGGAGCGAATTTATGGCCCTTTTCTTTCGGTGATCTCGGTTCGGCGGCTCCATCCAGTCACCAACCTTGGGAAAGACGGATATATAGAGGGAAAAGGAGAGGAACTCAAAACCACCTAAATCGCTCTCAATCGAACCAGAAACCGTACCAGAGACAAAGAAACACAAGACTGAAGCAAGGTAAGCTATTTTTTATTTTAAATCGTAAATATTCTTTGAATTTTGAGAAAAACCGTTTTCCCCATACAAATCCTTATATTTCTACTCTTGCGTAATAATATAGTACAGTACAGATACTCATATATATCGAGCTTGGGCTACCTGTGGTTATATACAAGGGACCGCTACCAGTATATTAAGGCCAACTTTACAGTAAATCTGAGGCCTGATTTTTAAGGAAGTTGTTCGGTGACGGTGATATACAGTATGACTGCTATACGCGGCGCCAGATAGACAACGTGGAAATTAAAAAGCAAACGTACCTTCGAACTCGACATCATCGCAAGGAGGCGACACACTCCCTTCAAGTTCACCAGAAGCCAACTCTTCAGGCGTCTGTGATAATAGTAACGAAAAGATGGGTTTTCCGTCAAATCTCACCCATCCTGGAATTTGACTAAAAGCAGTCCTTAAGTTTTGCTAGAGATAGTGAGGCGGCCGAAGTACGCGGCGAGCGCGACCGAAGATTGCCTCCTATGATATACAAAAGCCCAGTTTCCTTATGATCGCTACTGTTGCTGCAATTATTGAAGAAAGAAGTTGGCATAACGTTGAAACTTTCACAGCTGACTAGTTTCCATAAGATCACTAGAAAGTGAGAGAGAGAGAATCTGAATCCAGCCCATGGAGCAGTGAATTCTGATACATTTGTCTTTGCAACGATCGCTCAAGAGCGGTTTTAGTGTGGACAAGACGATCGCTGAACTTATTAGTTTTTAAGTGATAGTAGCGATCATGCGGAAACCAGCCTTTCAGTCTAGAAAACTCCATAAAAAAATACCAACTGTTATATCTCAAACTAAACACATCTTCAGACCATACAGATAACAAACTGGATGAAGTAAACCGCTGATTCAACGAGAGAAAATGAAATGCACTAATGTCCTTTCCAAATGACAGAAACAAAAGCACAAGAAATAGCGACTGAGCATGACCCTCATCCCACCCCCTTTGCTGGATACGCATTTACGGGAGTAAGCATATTAGGGCCTTCCCAGTCATTTTATAGCACCCATGGGGTCACACTGACAATCTGCCTTAAATGCATTGATCCCTGATCGAAATTGAAAGTGAACATGAGGGTTCTCGTTCTACCAAAGCTTGTGCTTTGCATTTAACAAAGGAACATCAAAGATGCAGTAACTGAAACGCTATATGAATTAATCACTTTCATTACCTGTTCGTCTCGACATGCAAACCAAGCTTCAAAATACTTGACGTGGACAGTTTTATTCACTGCAGCAGCTGACGCCGGCTTGTTGCAAGTAATGAACTGATTGGCATGGCGCACCTCAAGCTCAGACAAGAAATGGAAACACGACTCTCGTTCACAACCCTTTTTGTTATGAGTGCGACAATGGTTGACTGACCTTCCAGGGCAACAGATCGGACAAATAAAACCAACTTCATATCTCATATTCTTCAACCAGCTGAACTCCGTGCGCATATACGTAAGCATCGAGAGCAGCTCTCTGTACACTTCACGGGCACAAAACACTGAAAATTCATCATGCTCAGTGTGGTGGGAGTTGTTAAGCTTTGATTGTAAATCTTCCGGATCTCGTTGAGCGACATTTCCTTTGTGAACGACGACTTCAATGGAGGAGGAATGACATCGAAGAACAACAGAGCAGGATTCGTCTCCAGCAGTGTAAAATCTCGCAAAATTTTGGTACAGCTCCGGGGTCATTGAGCTCCAAAATTTGTCTTTGCCCCACTGAAAGAACTGCAGCATAAGGCGCGGAAACAAGTTCACTGGAATATGCCCGGACTCAAACCTCAGGGACAGAGGAGGAATTTGAGCAGAGTCAACCAACTTGATGATGTCCTCCGGTGGATGAGACATCAACATGGATGGCACCAAGTATTGCTGGCCACATGATGAATCGGATGAAAGCCACGGGCACAACAAGCTGAATTTCTCCATGATTTCAACGAAGCTATGCGAGGTTTCTTCATAGTGCTTGTCTAACAAAGGACCCCAAACATGTTCCAATAGCTTCTCGTCCAAAATTCCTGTTTGTTCAAGTTTCTCCCATAATTCTATCATTTCTCTTTTTTCTTGGAGATCGCAGGGCTTAACAGTTATCACTTTCTTGAAAACATCGATCAGCCACTGGAGGTCCAAGACAATCAACTGGTTTAATTTAGCAGAGTTATCAAAATGTATCACAATTCTCTGATCGTGCAAAAAGTTGAGCAGTGTCTCAAACACTTCGTCGTCGTGAATGTTGCACACCTCAGATGCGATCCGTCTTGCGTCATTAAGAGAAATCCATTTGCGGCCCTTTTTGAGTGTGCTTCGAAGTTCCCTCTCATACTGCAACCACTTAATTGGAATGACTTCCTTCATCTGTGGTAGCTCCTTGGCAACCGCGAGAACTGTGTCCCGTAAGCGCTTAACTTCTGAACACTCACATTCCAGTCCTGATTTGGTGTTGTCCACCACAAAGAAATCACGGTACAATTGAGCACTGTACGGTTTGTCCTTTAAAGAAAAATACACTTTACGGCCTAGTCTTTTAGCATCCACCATTTGATAAGGTTCATCGGCATGAGTGCAAACTAGCAACACCGGGGGAGGTTTGTCTGGAAGTGCTTCAGAATTTGGTTCATGGCCTTCACCTTGACTAGCGAGACAGGCTATGGATGTCATCCAGTAATCCAGATAATCGAGGTTAGTTTTCATACAATAGCTGTCTTGTATTTCACCGTACAGTCCCTCCTTCAATTGAGGATCGGCTATTCCCTGAGGATCTCGGCTGAGGTCATAAACCAGTAGGTAAAGTGCTCTTGATGTGAGAAACAGCGGGTGAGTTGCATAGTAAACCGACTGCCCACCAAAATCCCACAAAACTGAATAGATGTCGTCTTCATCTTCAGTCTTGTCACCTTCCTGCATTAAAGTGTTAATTAAGGCTTTTACATCCTCTGGTATCTCGGATGAAACACGAGAGCTGCCAGCACCTGGTAAATCGGATGAAAGAGAAGGATTGTTTACAACATCTTTTTCTTCTGATCTGGGATCATCACTTTGATCATAAAAGCTCGCTTCAGGCTTTTCAGACTGCATGGCCATGACGGTACTTTCTTTAGCCTTGCGTTCTTGTTCCTTGAAATTTTCAACAACTAGGCGAGCTGCATGGTACTCATAAAAACTTGCTTCTTCAGTGACTTCTGCTTCCTTCTTCCCCGCCTTCCAAACTTCAGTAGTTACTTTGAAATAGGACGGATCAACATCGATCCCTACAGTGCTTCCCTCATCTGGGTTGAATCGTATTCCCCTGAGTGACTTTTTTAGGCTGGTTTTACCAGAGCGGTCCTGCCCAATCAACATGACTGGAATCCTTCTCGCATGGATCTTTCCTTCACTAAGGGCCTTGTTGTAAGCTTCTAAGGCCTCGGGACCCCGCCAATATATCTCTTGTGGAGTCCCTGAAAAACAAACAACAACAACAAAAATAAAGATACGGATGTGAACAAAATAGTAGACAGCAAGCAAGTGCTTTCATTACTAATTCACCGACTTTCTTTCCATATGCTTCTTCATACTAGGAAATTATCGGCAATCCGGTTTAAACTTAAAGGTGTTGATTTCAGTTTAATTAAGAACTGGTCCATGCTTAGCGTGCGTATATCGAGTTGTGGATGCACGCGGGAAGTTTGGAGAGCGCGAAAGAAGCGTATGAGCGTAAAAGCTTCTTTCTCTTGAGAAATCTACGATACAAATGTCCGAATGGGTTGCCTAGAGTTAGGATTAAAGTTAATAGATTTCCAGTCCTGGAAAAAGCTGTGATAAGTCTAGTACTTTGCAGGATTTCCAGGACCAGTACAAGCCCTGTTCAAACTTAGATTATTGCCAATCGAGTCTAATGCAGTTTCAGTGCAATAGCTTTGCATGCATAATTTAGAAATTTAGCATTCAGTGTCAATCACCAATCCCTTATGTGTCTCAAATGGGAAATTTTATAATTGTGACACAAGAAACTGCTATTTACGGGTATAGTGTATGCTCTCTCTAAGGGGACTAAGGCTGCAAAGTGGGCACTGTGGCAGGGAGCATGACACATGAGAGCACGAACCTAGTGCATGCTATGCATGCGAGGGCTATTAGCCAACATTTAATAGGTATTATCGTAACAATGAATTTTATTACACGATCCAGTGTAAATGTACGCACAAGTTGCGTTTTAGTCTTTCAAAGAGCCTCTTATGCTGAGGAAGTGAAACCAAACACCACAAAGGTGTTGTATACAATATTTACACCTTGTAGGTGTTGGTGTCTTTTCCCAATCTGTTAGGGTTGCCGAAATGTGCAAATGGTGTAAATGTTAATAATACTACCCTTAGGTGTTGCCATAACGTACTAACCTTTTTTGTGTTCCAGTGTTGGGTGTGCTGACATGTCAAGTTTGTCAATTGTCTTTTCAATTTCTTTAATGACCAGTAATTGTTCTGCCTCTACATCTTTCCCCTGCCCTATTGGAAAAGCAGTAAATTGAGTTCTGAGGTGTTGAATCTGCTGGGTAGAGTAGCCAAGCTCTTGAAGGGCAGCTAGTACTTCAGAATTGACAGTTTGAAACTCTGAGTTAGGAATGAGCACTGATGGAAGATGAACCACCATATTACGGATCCTCCTTAAACTCTCTATGTTTGACCGGACCACTGGGTCCAGACTACACCCAATACAATCGGAGTACAGGATAGCAGAAAATAATGTGGTTGAATCCCATTCATTTCTACTTCCATTAATCATAGCAGCTAAACATTGTGCATTTCTCCTTTGGGATCGAGGAGACTCCATATTTCGGAAGTCCAGTCCATTTCTGGGTTCATCTTTCCACTCCCCCAGAACATCCTTGTAACGATTGTCCCATTCCCTTTTAAAGATTCGTCGCAGAACAGCCGGTAATATTATCTCAATAGAGACATTGGCTAGCCTGAAGTAGTTATCTTGCTCATTGGTACATTGGTACATAGAGACATTGGCTAGCCTGAAGTAGTTATCTTGCTCATTGGTACATGTGCTGAAGTAGTTATCTTGCTCATTGGTACATTGGTACATAGAGACATTGGCTAGCCTGAAGTAGTTATCTTGCTCATTGGTGGATGATGATGGAGCAGCCATATCCAGCAAGATTCGATCTCCCAAAAGACTAAGACCTGTCAGAAATGAAGAAATAGTTACAACATTAGAGACAACTGTCATTTCTGAAGTACCGGTACATATACCTATGTTTCCCAACCACCACTTCCAACATAGGAACAACAGCTTGTTCTATGACACTTCATTTGGGACAAACGGTTAAATTAGAGATTGATTCTGGCTGGATGCACATGTATCAGGGTGTTTATAAGTGAACTCCTTTTTTCATTGGTGACAACTACACATGCCTCAAACAACAAGGATATTTTAAAAAGGTCTTTCACTCTTTTTTACACTCTGCAATGCTATAATGATAAATTTACAAAATCCCTATTGGTTTTTTTTGAGAATTTTTAAGTGTATTACAATACATTTATGAAGCCCCCCTGTTTTTTGCTATTAGGACTAGACCTGTTGTCTGTAAGCCAGTGGTATCAGTAGTTGTTAATAAATGACGTTCCCATTCCTGACTCTTGACTGCATTAATGGAGTTTTAGTGTCCAAATTGTTTGTTCTCGTTTCAATGCAGAGTGATTAGAGAACAAAAAAGGTTTTAAGTTGAGCATGTGTGTGTAAGTGACGCACGCTATATACCTATGCTGAACATGTCAAATGACTCAAAACTACCATACAGACGCAAACCAAGGAAATAGAATCATTATTAATTTAACTTTCGCAAAAGAAACAATTATTCTTGAGGTGAGGTAGACTCTAACCTGGGCCAAGTTGTTTGATCAAGCAGGGTTATAGTGTAGTGCTAACCCCTGGTTAAGTACAACCCAAAATCTATTTAGTGCTAACCCTGCTTTGAACAACTGGGCCTTTATCAAACCCTAAGACTATATGTAAATGCTACAATCCTAGACAAAATTGTTGAGAAAATGTTCATGCACACGTCTCAATTCAACCCAGGATTTGCATTACAAACGAATAAAAGCAGTCTTTACCCCACCTCCTCTCACCCCCAAAACATGTTGAATTGTAGCTGGCTCAGAGACCAACTGCTCTGGCTGTGGTCGGGGGAGGGCCAGCCTCGGCACATCATTTGACACACACACACACACACACACACACACACACACACACACACACACACACACACACACACACACACATTAGACAGTTTGACGGGTCACTGCTGGTGGGATAATATGAGACCAATGCAATAACATTTACTCCTTGTTTAAAAACTCACCTTGCAAACGACCCCAGGAACAGTTTTATTATGAATGTGTAAAATGTTTGTGTTGTACATAGTTCAAAATGAAATTCAGGTTTAAATGGTGTCAACCTAGTTTGGTTCTAAATTTCGAAAGGCATAGTCTCCTAACGCTAAGCGTAATTCACAATCACGAATAATCTCGGTCAGAAGACAATGGAGAATTAACACTGAATCAAACTATACCAAAATCATTTGCACCTGCATTTCAAACAACAACACAGCCAACTTACTTTCAGATTCACTAATTTGATGAGCTTGAGATGCTGCAGCAGATCTTGAGGATTGCTGACTGGATTGTCCAGCATAATCAGGATTACCAAAGGAAGAATTGTCATAATTTTCCGCTAAGTCTCTTCGATTCACAAATTTATGACACAGGGCCTCATGTAAGACCTCGTAGGTTGCACTCGACCCATCTCTCCCTTTCCAATGCAGCAACATTGCGTAGGCTTTCTCTGACAACAACTCATTTTGTTTGTCAAACCCAATTAAACATGGCTCAGCGATGCTTAGTCTTCGTCCAAGGGGTTTCCATGCTTCAGCAATATTCAATGAAAGGCCTTCCAGCTCTTCAACTGAGGGGCAACCCTCTTTGACTGAAACAAGAATAAAGTTCTTGATTACAAGCAGGAAGGGGAACTCTACTGCTAGACTTACCTGAACAGGAGGGTCAAAGATAGTCTGGGAAAATTAAACACAAATGGACACCACTGAAAAGTTGTCCCGTGTAGGTAAGTTGTCCCTAGCAGAGTGTTAACAAGGCAGGTAAGGCTACCCTACC
The DNA here is from genome assembly GCA_014634185.1 of Astreopora myriophthalma. Lineage (NCBI taxonomy): Eukaryota > Metazoa > Cnidaria > Anthozoa > Scleractinia > Acroporidae > Astreopora > Astreopora myriophthalma. The sequence continues at coordinate 55,997 of BLFK01000943.1, read as the reverse complement.
TGCTTGTAAACAGGGCATAAACAAAGAACTCATCGCTGCAGCAAGAATGTAATATAACTTTTACTAGTTTTCTTAGTCACAAGTAGTGTATTTTCATCTCCAAGTGGTAAGGACTAAGAATGCGGTTAGGCACAAATGAACCTAAACTTGTAAGGTGTATAAAGTCTAATTGATGTACATGAAAGGTATGCACCTTAGCATGCTTCATGCAAACACCTTTTACGTGATGTACGTGCGTATGTACTGTTGCACCTGGCTCACTTACAAATAAAATTTATGCCTGCATGCAAACACAATGTTCACGTGACATAACTTCAATCTGATTGGTGCTGCAGTTTCACAAAACCAATAATCAAACCAAACTGGCATACTTCCTGAATTGTTGCAATCACTGTGTTATTTTTTGGTTTTGCACTAAAAAGAAATCAGCTAAAAAACAAGTACTGCAACTCAGTAACAACATATTTCAATGTTTACCTTGTACATTATAATCAGTCACATATTGCTTTGGCAGGTTGGAAGGATGGCTTTCAACAGGAGAGAAACTCCTTCTACTTTTTTCTGTTGCCTTTCGCATGCTTGGTAAAAGCCCTACATAAACAAAACAGCTACTGATCAAGAACTGCATGCACCCATAGCTTTAAATATTGTATGTTTCCAAGTTGCCTTCAGATCCACTGCTCACATGAGCTTGCAATTGAGGGGCTGCAACAGAAGGCTAGTGACTGTATTGTGCTGCAGAGGAATAGTTGCCGGTACTGCCAGAAATTCCTTTTCGAGGGGAAAAAATTAGAAACAAAAAAGTAAGACTGAAGATTCAAATCCACCAAATGCACCTCAAAAATGATCAAAATGAGTAATACAATCAGAATTTGCAGAGCAAGCAGTTGTACTTGCACTTTCATACTTCCAGTCAATTCAGGGAATTGAAGTGTACTTCCTTTACAGAAAAACCAGCATGCAGACTATAGGAGAATTGAATTTGAAAATGAGTTTAAGAAGAAAATAATGGTCGTTAACAACTACGTACTGGAATGGAGGTTGGGTGACTGGGATGTTGACATCACAGGACGGTTTTAATGTTATTGTTTTCTCGCACTGCAAAATTAAAAACAGCAACACTTGGTTTATTCGATGAAACTGTTACAAAAAATGATTCTTAAATCATGGAAATAATCTTTTAAAAAAGAGTAACATGGAGGATTTATTTTATGGCATAAGATAAATGTAAATGTAAATATTGTTGAGATGCATGCAAAGACAGCACTCAGACAACAACAACTTCGTTACAACTTCGTTCTACCTCCTCATTTGCATATTCGAGATCCCACGAGAGAGAGAGAGCGCATGCGTAGTGAAGATCATTACAGCGTTGCGATTCAGTGGAGATCGTCCGAAGATTTTTTGCTCGTAGCAAAATCCACAGAAATATTTTGCATCGTTCACCAGAGGTACCTTCTGATTACAAGCGAAAGTTTGTACATGGTTACAGTGTGTATTGTGATTGAAAAGTTTCCCTGAACAGATTTGTAATCTTGTTTATCGCGGTCATGTCATTAGACCATTACAACTGCAGACGAAAACTGCACTGTTGTACAAGTTGATGTACATGCTACAGCATCACCTGCTGGTGCAGCAGGGGAAAAACAAACCCGAAAGGGAGTGACAACTACCCGAAAGGGAAAAACGGCTGAAAAGCGTTCTAGTTCGGCCAGTAGCATCAGTAAACAGGCTGGAGGGAAATCCTCGAAAGGTCTACACAATGAGGCGGGAAATGTCTTGCCGACACAGTCAGGTGCTGTCGCTAATTCATCCTCAGTGCTGGAGGATATCGTTGACATAAAGCAACAATTGAAAGAGCTCATTGGTTCTCTAGCACAAATAACACCAGTCATAACAGAGATTAAATCGGCTTACGACAATTACAACCAGGCTGTTGATTGTGATGGCCATGACAGTTGTGACAATGAGTCCGTGCTAGACCCGACAGCAGCTGCTCCTCCACAAAAAGAAGTTCAAGACACACCTGACGACGACGACGAACCGCCGAGGAAAAAAGCAAAGGAGGATTCTGGTGTGCTAACTAGTATGGCCAAAGTGGTAAACAAGCCACAACAGGGTGGGGAGAATTTCGACTCTGAATTGTCAGAGCTTGTAAAACAAGTAAAGACGCCAGGGATGAATTGCTGGGTAAATTCCCAACACCGGCAACTGCACCCGCCTAGAGGTTGTACGAGTCAACCCAGAGATATTTAAAGTGCCCATGTCAAGAAAATCTTTATTTTCCTATTTGAAAGTCCATATTAAAAAATGAACTTCTGCGAAAGAATTTTTTGATTCGAACAAAACGCGAATTTTCTACGATTTTTTAAATCCTACTTTTATTTGGTACACCCCTTCCACTGGTCAGGGTTTCATGGGCTCGCTGTGACGTAGATTAAGGAAGGCATGTTGGCGTGGAACGCCAAAGTATCGATTCCTTTTTCAGGATCCGCCGTGTTGTTACATCGAGCAGCAACGAATCTTTCAGGCATTTTTACGCATCAACCCCACAAAAATCCTTATAGCGTTGATGTTATCACGTGTTCCTTAATCTACGTCCTACGTCAAGAGAAGACTTGAGCCAGTAGTGTGCCAAGATGGCGGGCAATTTGAACGCTTTTAAAAAATCGTAGAAAATTCGCGTTTTGTTCGAATCGAAAAATTATTTCGCAGAAGTTCATTTTTTAATATGGAATTTCAAATAGGAAAATAAAAATTTCATGACATGGGCACTTTAACCCTTTCCTGCCCAAGGGCTACCCCAGTGACGAGTAAAATCGTCTGGCATTAGACAGAGTAAAATCTCTAAAGTGGGTCTTGGGTGTTAAAGGGTTAACTCTGTCAGAAAAGAGACCAAAACGGAGGACGTGATGCTCCAGAAAGCCCAAAACCCCTATTAAAGGGAATAACTGCAGTTACCAGACTTTTAGATGATTATACGAAGGCTGAAAAAGGCCAGAAACCTTTGCCCACCATGGAAGCAGTTACAAAAATTCTGTCTGACAGCATTTCACTCTTATGTGATGCTTCACATGAAATAGACCTCAGAAGGAGGACTTTGTTTAAGGGTGACATGAAAAGAGAATACCAACTACGGTGCAGTGACCAAAGTTGAGGACGGTCTGTTGTCTGGCACCGAGCTTGGTAAGTCAGTGAAAGATTTGATAGAAGCCAGTAAAATTACTTCTCAAGTAACAATCAAGCAGAAACGACCTCATGGTAGTGGTCAGAATTTTCATGGGAGGTCAGAACAAAGAAGAGCTTTCCCTTTTTTAGGCCAGGGCAGAGGCTCTGTTGGCAAACAGAGGGGCGGCTGCAAACATCGGCCACGGTGAAGTCTACCCCAGTACCAGCCTCGACGATAGTCAGAAAGACAAAGGCAAAATCTGTAAATAGTCTTCAGGTAAGACCCATTACTCGTGGAAAACCTAGGTTGCAAGGTGGGAGAACACTGGTCGATGAACAAATTGTGCAGGCCTGAAATTTCACCATGAGGAATGGACAAAGATCACATCTGACAAAGTAATTTTGAACATTGTCAAGGGTTACCACATTGATTTTATTTCAGTACCCTTTCAGGATCATCCACCTAAGCAACCAACACTTGACAGACATGAGGAAATAGTTTCAAATGCACTCCTCACGGAACTAATACAAAAAGGAGTTATTGACAGATGTGCTCATGAAGATGGGGAGTTTATCTCCCCAGTTTTTCTGCGCCCTAAGAAGAATGGGAAATATCGATTGATATTGAATCTCAAATGTTTAAACACACGTTTGCCACATATCCATTTCAAGATTGATACCCTTCAATCATGCATCAATCTAATGAAGCAAAACTGATTTATGGGATCCCTTGATTTAACAGATGCATATTATTCAGTTTCCATTGGCCCAGAATCACAAAAGTACTTCAAAATTTCAAGTACAAGATCAGATTTGTTACCTTGCCTAATGGTCTTAGCTCTGCACCGCGAATTTTTACCAAACTTATGAAACCAATGTACTCCACTTAGAATAATAATAATAATAATAATAATAATAATAATAATAATAATAATAATTATAATTATAGTACACCTAGGATTTTTGTTGAACTCAATCTCTGTGACTGTTAGTCTCACTAAAGACAAAACTGATAACATTACTTGTTTGGGACAAGATATTATAAGTAGACGGTCATGCTCGATTAGAGAAGCTGCTCAACTGATTGGCACTTTAGTTTCCTGTTCATCTGGTGTAGAATATGGACCCTTGTTCTACAAACAGCTTGAAATTGAGAAAACTGATGCTCTTGAAAGGCATCAGGGTTCCTTTGAAGCTCAGATGCAGCTGTCAGAGCTTGCTAAATCAGATATACAGTGGTGGATAGAGAAAAGCTTCCAATACCCAAAGAAAATTTCTCACGGTAATCCCTACTTTACACTGACAACTGATGCCTCCCTGGAAGGATGGGGAGCACACCGAGATGCTAAGAGACCAACTGGAGGCAGATGGCTTGCTCAAGAAATTGCTGAAAATAAGCATATCAATTGTCTTGAACTTGAAGCAGCTAAACTAGGCCTCCAGGCACTCCGGCGTACACATTCTTTTACAGCTTGATAATGTTGCTTCAGTGAAATTTATTAATAATATGGGTGGGTACCCATTCTAACCATGTAATAAAGTAGCACAAGAAATTTGGCTTTGGTGCCTCAAGAGGAGGATTTGGCTCACTGCCAGCCATATCCCGGGAATTCAAAATGAAACTGCTGATAGGTTTAGTCGCAAATTTCAAGATAGGACTGAATGGTGGTTAAATCCCAGTATTTTCAAACTGCTAGTAAAACGATGGGGAAGACCAGAAATAGATTTATTTGCTTCTAGACACAATTATCAGTTGAAACCTTTTGTGTCCTGGCATGCAGATCCTGATGCCTTTGCAACTGATGCAATGTCCTTAAGTTGAAAACATAAATTTGTGTAGTTTTCCCTCCTTTCAGCATGTTGTCCAGGGTCCTCCAAAAGTTGCAGGAGGATCAAGGCCGAGCCTAAGTCATAGCCCCACTACGGAGAACACAAGTTTGGTTTCCCAAGATGAGTCGGATGTTAATCAGCAAACCAGTACTTCTACCCAAGGAGGAATCCCTTCTATGGTTGCCACACGACAACACCAAGCTCCAAACACTATGGCCTAAACTTCAAATGATGGCATGTCTCTTGTCCGGGCGAGACTGCGACAGCAAAAAATTGCAAAACGAGCTTGTGATATCATCATGGAATATTGGAGATCGGGGACCACCAAACGGTACCGAATGTATCTGGATAAGTGGAGAAACTTTGCAACAGCAAGAAATGAGAATCCCATTCATCCATCTGTAGCTAATGTTACTGACTTTTTGACACAAATGCATGACCCTGGGAGTAGTTACTCAGCAATTAACACTGCCAGATCTGCATTGTCTGCTGCTGTGGAATTGACTGATAGCCCTTACACAGTGGGTGAACACCCCTTGATCAAGAGACTTGTTAAAGCAACTTTCCAGTCCAGGCCACCTGTTCCACGATATCAAAGTACCTGGGATGTGTCTACAGTTTTGAGTTTGCTTGAGACTTGGAGTCCTGCTAAGGAACTGAACTTGAAACTATTAACTTTTAAGTTAGTTATGTTGTGTATGTTAGTTACTGGACAGAGATGCCAATTGGTATACCTAATGGACATGAAACATATGACTAAAGGGAAATCATCATACAAGTTTCACCTTGAGAAACTAGTTAAACAGTCCAGGCCAGGGAAGCCACAACCAGTTTTGGTTCTGCCTGCATATCCTGCTGACTGTAATGACATACAGTACCGCTCAAAAGTAAGTTGACAGTCACTCGCGAGTCGTGAAACTCGACTCGAGACTCGATTCTCGATCCTCGAAAATTTCGAGGATCGAGTCTCGAGTCGAGTTTCCCAACTCAAGAGTTGAGTCTTTCGAGTTTCGAGTCGAGAAAAATAATGAGCTTGCTGCTTGACTGATCTCTCGAGAAATAAATTGAACAAACGAACCGCACTCGTGTGTTGTACATGCGTGGAAAAAGCGGGTCGGGTATCAAGTGTGAGTAGCTGTTTGACGAAATATGCATACAGTTTGCCGTTCCCTTCCTCAAAGGATCATTGAATAGTCTGTCGCGATAATTCACAAAAGGGCTGCTCTTCACAATCGACTCGACCATCCACTCACTTTACGCCGATAATAAGCGGCATTGATCGTTGGTTTCCTGTATATAGAAAATGCAATGCCTTGAGCAAGCGATCTTAAATTTGTTGTTATAATTTGGGGTTTGAACGACTAACGCAGATTTTACGCTACTCACCCCGCGTCAGTCCCTTTTCTTTTACCGGACGTGAGGACAAACAACAGTGGGACATGAATCGCTTGTTCGCCGCTCTTGACAAACGCATTGTTGGCAAACAGTTGAGTGAAGGGATGGCGACATTGCTGTACTTAGAGGAGTATGTCGCAAGAACGGCTTCACTTAGAAGCTCTGACCATACTAGACTTTTCTTTAGCTATAGCAAACCACATCATCCTGTTTGTCAAAGTACTATTTCTAGATGGGTCAAAACAGTAATGAAGAAAGCAGGTATAGATACTGAGAGTTTTAAGCCACACAGTAGCAGAGCGGCTTCAACTTCAGCTGCCATTAGGAAGGGAATACCCCAAGAAACAATCATGGCTGCTGCAGGGTGGTCTGCAGAATGTACTTTTGCCACTTATTATAAGAAAGATGTCAAAGAGGATGCTACATTTGGACAATCTATACTAAGCTGTTAGCTGTGATATTGTCTTTTATGTCCAGGAGGTTCCAATAAACCTATCACTGTTGTTGTTAATTGTAATGTTATGTAAGAATGGAAATGTGAATAAACTATTGTTGTTGTTGTTGTTATGGATAGTTTGTCTGGTTGTTGGTTTGTGCAAGGCCCATGTGCTTTAAAGTCTCATGGGATCTCGAATATGCAAATGAGGAGGTAGAATTAAAAAATTAAACAAGCCTTACCTGTCAGGTGAGGTTTGATTGGAATTCTACCTCCTCATTGCTGCATAGAGAGATCACGTGCCCAACCCAAAATTGGGACTCTACCCGCCCATTCAACATGGGCCAATGTCTTTAAAGGATCATCTTCACTACACATGCTCCCTCTCTCACGTGATCTCTCTATGCAGCAACGAGGAGGTAGAATTCCAATCAAACCTCACCTTACAGGTAAGGCTTGTTTAATTTTTTAATTAAAAGGCAACAGAACAAACGGTATGTGAGACATAATTATGTCTCCCACAAGTGTCAAGTAATGTACAAGAAAATGTTTCATGATGTGATAATCATTTCCTTAAAAGTTGATGCCTGCCTTTTGTTGCTTTGCATTCTGATTGGCTGGTGAAACTAGGTTATGAATTATTCAATTTGTGGTTGGAGGGTTTAAATTTCCTTCACAACATGATTGGCTTTGTATTTTGATCTGTTTTGGTGCAATGACACTCAACTGAAAACTGGTCCAATTTGGAACAATGGAGACCAAGAATAATATTACTTTCTTTGAACCCTGCATTCCAGATAAGTTTCAGAGATAGGGTGCCCATGGGGACCCTGGATGGGTCAATATTAGCTCTCTATCATTTCTCAAGTCTATCACTTAATTTGTTGGGTCAGGTACCCAGCTTTGTCCAGTTTCTTGAACCAAGACCTGTCTCTTATTTGGAACACTGTGAACCACACACAAACAAGCAGTCACTCAACAGTGCTCAGTTAAAGGTGTTTTTATAGGTGTATTCATTTCCAGCATCAACGTTACTTACCTCAGAGCAATACAAGTACACCTTGTCATTTTGAAACCCCCAAACAATAGAGACAAACTCACTGATACATTGGACCTGTGAATCAAACACAATCAATCCTCAGCTCAGGCAAGGTTCTACGTCCTGTATTTACAGCCCAGAGTTTGAGCGATGATGTTTGGACCCAGAAAATACCTCTACCCACCCTGTATAAGATTACTGGAAATCCCAAGGAGGAGGGGGGGGGGGGGGGCAAAAGCAAAACTTTATGAAATTTGTGAATGGATGTATAGAGCTAAGCTGGAATGTCTGGAGGGGTGGAGTTGGAAGGACTCCCCTCCCCCCCCCAAAAAAAAAAACCCTTCCACAGGGGACATTCATATTAAATCAGAACAATTTGGATGATAGGACACAGTAGGCAATAATATTATCTTGGTGCTTCTCTTCATGGGTGGGAAGAAGAATGGGGACTGACAGTGGGATGCAAAATCAAACAAATAACATGGAAGTGGAAAAATGGGATTGGGATGCAAACAAGACAATGGACAGATGAGATTGACAAGACCTATTTTAGGACCTGCTATTAATGTCTCATGCTGCCTCAAAATAGGTGAGCACATTTGAGCACATTTGCAGTGAACTACACAAACAAATGAAGGGCCAGGATGCCGACAGACTAAAAGAAACTAGTTTTTAACATTTCATTAAAACAAAGGTCAAATGGACAAAATAAACAACATTTTCTCAGTGAATTGGAAAACACTGGGAATACGTGCAATCTGGAAAGTAGACAGTAAACTTCATGAATACTAAAATGGAGAACAGGATACAAAAGACCGGAGGGTGAGATTCAAAGCTAGGTTCAACTCCTGCCTTAGGCTCCTAGCTAATGATAATTAGTAACTGTCAAAATAAGTAACCTTTTTTAAACTAGCATTTCACTTATTTGTCAAATTAGAGCCACATTTTATGGGTAAAAGGCAGCTAATGTCAGCAATGAATTGCCACAAGTTGTATGCAAGAAATGAGGGTAATATGATGAACAGAGGCCAAAATAATCTTTCCCCTGTTTTCGTTCCTGTTGCTCAGTTTCTTCCAACAGTCTGTTGCAGAAGTACCCAACAAGTCGAGTCCCCTTTTATCTTCTCTACAGACGAGAAAGAGAGGAGACTTGGCTGAAACCATCTACAGTGCTCGTACAGTGCAGTTTCTTTTTTGCACATGCACAATGGCGAGGAATTGATTGATTTACAGTCAAACCAGGTCAAGTATAGCCCCCTAGATTACATTTAGTGAGTGGATTATTTGAAATTTGAGCATTGTTTTTGAAGATTACCTTTGTGAGCAAAGCTGTGTATGTTCAATTGGCTTTATTCCAAAACAAGAATACACATACAAAGGTTTACACCCAAAAATAACCCCTCGGAGAATTTTGATCTCATGGAAATGAAGGCAATTTTCACTATCTGTTTCTTGACAAAAATTAATGTTATAGGGAAATCTTCCTAAATTTACCTCCAACGAAAATTCTAGAGGTCATTGTTGGATTAGATGTTACACGCAGATGTCTGGTTTTCTATAGTTGGACCCTGAACACTACTTGTTGGGGGGAGCCTCATCTTGAGTTCCCCCATTTCGTATGAGTCATTACTGCAGTGTCGTGTACATGTAGTGTTTAAAAGTGTTGATTGCATCATGTTGAATTTGTAAGTGAACCTTGTAATAAAATTTTCTGTTACACTGTGAATGTGGCGGTTCTACAGTTACCTGAAATACAAGCAAAGAGAAGTATTACAGTCATTCCAATTATTCTCATCACAAAATTCGGAAGTCAGTGAAATGCGCCCTAAGTTACAGGTGGCCATTAACAATATAAGCAGCACTAATAAGAAAAAATAATATTGCTGATTAGAAACTCTATAAAATTCATATGATAAATCATTTTGATTTAGTGTTTTGAATTGATTGGCAACAAATTATTTATTGCAACCGTTCAGTTCTCAAAGCTTGCTTGTAATGCAATCCTGTCATTTTAGGTGCTGTTAGACTTCATGTATGCTTGCTCACCCAGATTTAGTCATTAGCTCAATTTGCTGCATAAGCTGTGCACATATTTTATAAACCCATTTGTCCTGTGGTAAAACCAGTTTGACTAGCCCTGAGACTTGGGCAACAGCCTTCAAAGAAACTACACTTTCGGCAGAGTCTCCTGTAGAGTTAACGAGGCGTTATCATCATTAACTGGTTTTTAATCAGGAATGAACCAGGCAACAACACAACAGACACATGAGAGCACATGGAATGAATAATCAAGAATGTGCGGACTTATGGGAAAGCCTTATAGCTTACATCACATCTCCCTCCGAGTCCAAAACAGATGCTATCCCTAAAAGCGACATCAACAGGAAATCAGTGAGTGGTCAATGTCTCTGATACTTAAATGGAAGCCTAACATCAACCCCACAGTCACTGGTCTCTGAAACGTTCAGGTAGTCTAATTTTGCTGGCCACAATGGGTAGTTTTGATGGTAACAGCAGGTGCAGGGGGTGCACCGCAGTGTTCCTCTTCTCACCAGGTAGAGGAGTTGCACTATTGTCGGGGCTATCTGCTTTCGGGGTTTCTGGAAGACGGTTCAGATGGCGTCTGTTTCTCCGAAGCAGGCCATTCAGTGTCTTCACTGTGTAAGACATTGGGGTGCCAGATTCATGTACTACTGTTCCCTGATCTGGCAGCCAAACATGTTCTCCCAGAGTAATCACAGGAAGAGGTCTAGCAGCATGGTGCCTGTCAAAGTTCTCCTTTTGTCTAGCTTTCAGAGAGGCATCTTTCTCTCGGAACTGCTCCAAGTATGACCAGCCTGGACCAGTAGGGTCGGCAGGGTAGGGAGTCTTGTGTGGATTTTCCACCCCATCAGCAATTCTGCTGGGTGATCCCACCTTCAAGGGGTGTGGCACAGCAAGCCGTCAGGGCTTGATAAGGATCTCTAGCCTCTTAAGTAAATTTTTCACAGTTTGGACAGCTTGTTCCACCTGGCCATTTTCTTGTGGATATCGGGGGCTTGTCATGATGTGAGTGAACCCATACTCTTCTGCAAACTTGGTGAAAAACCTGGCTGAGAATTAAGGGCCATTATCGGACAGAAGCTGCTCCGGAATTCCATGTCTTGTGAACATAGACTTGAGATGGGTCACAATATTAGCAGAAGTTGTGTGTGACAGTTTAGCTACTTCCACATAGTGCGAGAAGTAATCGATGACCAGAAGGTGCAGCTGACCTTTTAGCTCGAAAAGGTCTGCCGCCACTTTCAGCCACAGTTTATCTGGAAGATCTGAAGGGATTGCGGGCTCTGCTGCATTGACACGCTCCCTGGTGCAGGTTGTGCACTTGTTTACCACTTCCTCGCAATGCCTTGGTCGGCTTCATGTATTCTGTCCAACACGTCTAATCGCATGGACAAGGGATCACAATGCAGTTGCCTTTCATCAGTAACCCTTGCTACACATTCAGTTCATCTTTCTCTGGTCAATAGGACTTGAGAGAACCGGGAAGGCTGGATTCCTCAGCTGACATCTTACTGTACTGAAGGGTGGCCTGCATCATGACTTTGTCTTGCTGCTGTTGGGACCTGAGTTCCTCCAGTCGATTTTCGGTAGCAGGGAGGTACTTGACAATCAAGTCAACAAACGCTTTCACTTCGGTCTCCAACTTTGCCTCTTCGTGAGTTAGGGGTCTGACCAGGGGGCTACTATCATGGCCGGACGTGTGTAGTTGAGCTCCGTGCCGCCCTTCCTGAAACAGTCTGGATAGAAAGAAAAAATGCGTGGGAAGTCCATCAAACATTTTCTTTGAATCTCAGAATTGTTGCTAAGAAGGTATGAAGCAAGCTGAAGGTGGATCTGGCGACAAAATCGTTTCACCAGGGCACAAACAACCATGTGGTGACCGATTGAACATGGTGTCTCCTTCAGAGTGCAACGAACCACTTCGGGTGGAATTAGGCAAAGCTGAACCAAATCTAAAGGATATACATAACCTTCTCAAGAATATTCAGGGTGCTATAGACATTATTCAAGGCACTATTACTTCATTAGCTAAAGATAACAACAAACTGACTGAGGAGGTTGCGGAGCTTCGACACAAAATCTCAAAGAGTAATAGCTCAGTCACCAAACTACAAAAAGAATTCAAGGACCAAAACACGTACGTAGCGTCACTGGAAATCAAGCTAAACAGGGTTAACAAAAAACGTCAAGGAGCAGAAGGAAAACACTGAAGAATTGCAGGTAAGCATTGAAGAGCTTGAGCAATATTCTAGGAAGAACTCTTCAGAAATACACGGCATTCCCAAAGACATAGATGCCCAGACCAATGAGATTGTGTGCAAAGTGCCTCAGGCAGTTGGAGTGGAAATGATGGCTGAAAAGATCGAGATATCGCATCGTCTATATCATAAACAGGGAATAAAGCCAATAATTGTTAAAGTCACAAATAATTGTTAAAGTCACAAAGACAAAACTAAATTATACAAAGCTCGCTCTCAGCTCAAGAATGTCACTCTCTCAAGTATTTTTCCGAGCTCCTTGTCCTCTGGACAAAGGAACCATCGCATCTTTATTAATGAAAACTTGACTAATTACAGAAAGGAAATGATGTCCTTGGCTCTACAGGAGAAGAAAGATGGAAAGATTATAAGTTTCTGGTCATTGGATGGGAAAGTATTTATCAAAACGGCCCTTCGGGGAGACCAATTATTTATGTACATACTTATTGTTTAAACATGGTACCTTACATTTACATGTACAATACTATGCTAAATAAACACCAAAAGAACAAAGTTACAAACTAGAATTTTTTATCTTTTTTTCCAGCCGCAAATTACAATATGACTATTTACGTGATACACTACAGCGATTAATTAACCTTATGAAATACTAAGACAAATAAAGTAAAACACAGCTGAATGGGGAGAAAATTCTGTGACAGACAGGAAGAGAGACCGCAGGAAGAAGGATTCTCTCTCTGAGGCAGACGCACCTTTATAACAACCAGCTAGTGCGGGACTCTTTACAAAATGCTTACTCAAAAGTAAGAACAATTGGAGAGGAGAAAACTGGAGGACCCGGGGAAAAAACCCTCCAGCTGTAAACACTTACTCAATCCACATAAATTTGATCTAGATCCCAGGGAACATTAGTGGCAGGCAAGTGCTCTCACCACTGTACTATATCTGCTTTCCAAGCCCTGCACAATTCAAGCAGAATACCTTTGGAGTATAGAATATTTTGGAGGGCAGCGAGGTAGGGCCTAATAGCCATGTTGTGCAGATACACACTCTGCAATCCCCAAAAGCATCGCATGGCAAGCAAGTCGTGTATGTTACACCTTGACACACAACTGAAGAGTGATACTGAATCACAACTGCTGGTCTTTAAGGTCATTCCAGAACTATGTAGTTCAACTACACTGGCCTGCAATTCTGCTTGTCCACACAAATAATGTTACAAAACACAATATCTCACTTACCCTTATTGAACGTACACTCTGAAGAACTGATTATTTGCTTCAGTGGTTGAAAATCACTTCAAATTCAATAAGCCTCCAATGAGAACCAGAAGGCAAGCAGTGCTTTCCTGAAATAAATGACAAAACTATGTTGAACATCACATAAATTCCAGCAGTTCACACAAGTAATGAGCAGTCTCCTCAGTGTATTCAGTAAAGATGAGAAATATTGTCCTCGTGAAGCACTTTTTGGCTTTCAGCAAGTCCACTACTAAAATAACAATACTTTTTAAACTCATCAGCAAGATGAGCTTGGAGTTACGTGCTGGGTGCACATATCCAGATACAACAAGGTTGCAAACATGGTAACCCTACCACAGTCCATCAACTGGCACCTGGTACACTGACGAGGCAGTCAGTGGAACAATAACCAATTGATACTTACCCACAAGAGGGGTAGCCAGGAGCAAAACTCACAAATGAAAAATGAGTGAGCGAGCGCTCTAGATCCACAACATCGAGCATGTGAGCCCCTGCATGGCAAGAGCGGAGCCACCACAGACCTAGCATGTAACACTGCTGGCTAGCAATGCCTCAATTTTAACTTCATTGAAATTGCATTTAGCCACATAATATTACACTACAGTGAACATGATGGGGTGTTCACAGTCAAGCTATGTCAAGCATGACCAATATTTTGGAACCTGCATCATGCCTGCCTCTATATAATATCCCAGTTTTAAATTTTGCTCTTAAGAATCAAAAAACATTCTAATGCCAAGGCACTAGAAAAGTAAAAAGGGGTTGGGTAAAGCTTGTACACAATTCTTGTTAAAGAAGAACCATCTATTCTGTAGTGCCCAATTGTTACTTTTTATAATTCTCTTACACACACTGTATGTATAAATTTACATCACAAATTTACACCGTATGTATAAGTTTACATTACAAATGTATATATATATATGTACATATATATCATTATATATATTTAATGATTTCCAGCACATATGAAACTATTTTTGAGTTAACTATTTTTCAGGGATGATTTCACCAAAACTTTCAAGATTCCATTCAAATGTCAGAAGTTCTAATGCACAATTTCTCTGATTTCTTATTTTGGTCTTTGACTGGAAGGCTTGATTAGTCTTTCCTTTTAATTCCAGCAGCAGCAAGAACCTCCTCAACAAATTCACACAATCTTAATCAGAGTGCTAGATGTCTTTGTGAGTTTATACAAGAAAGCTGACCTGATGGTTTTATCCAGGTACCATCATTTCGTGAATGGATTATGAACGAGGACAAGAACAAGTCTACTGACTAACTACTTCAATCTATACGGACAAACTACTTGTAGGCCTTCTAAAGTTCTTACAGCTTATGTACATGTCAGAACATTCTATATTAAAAGTCTATGTATGCCTGATGATTGTAGTCACTTAAACAAATTATAGGCATTCTTAAGACAGGGGTATCAACCATTTCTTTAAGACCATTTATGATGTCATGTGTTGCCATGGTAACTGTAACCCCCCAAAGACATACAGTGAATTCTCGCCTTGCAGATACCCCACCATTACAGACAAAATCCAGATCCCTGGCAAAAGCTATAGAACTTTGACCGAAAAGGACTTGCTATTACAGACTCTCATTAGAATGGCATTATGGGACACTTTAATAGTACCAACATAACATTATTAATTTTTCTTGATTTGGCTCTCAATAAAGCACACTTCAATTTAACTTCCCATATAACAGAATAATTATTAGTAAAATTGCAGTGAGTCGTACTTCGTTTGTCAAAACACACAGCACTAGGCCCTCAGGACATTTATTTTTGCACTGATTTCTTCAGTGCAACAAACTTTGCATCTTCACTTCACCTTGCACCTTTTCCTTCTAGTCTCTTTGCGAGAGCAAGCCCTCATTCATGCAGCGGATATTTGTTACATATAGCACAAGACTTTGTTTTGTTTTGTTTCTATGAACGTTTTCAAAGTTTGCAATGTTCTTCACCAGTGTAAATTAGAAAAAAAAAATATATATATATATCTGTAGTCCACAAATCAAAAAGAAAAAATCAAAAAGAACAAATTCAGCACAGGTCACTCAGAGAATTTCCTAGATAAATTCATCATCAACTTGCACCTTTTACTTCTGGTTCACGTGATTCTGTGCGGCGCTGTGATTACTGGTCATGAATTTTTATGGGTGTGGAGAAAACATGGGGTAGGCCATGGTGTAGGCCATGGTGTAAGCCATGGCCCACCCAATGGCCTACCCTATGGCCTACTGGTGGTCAAGTGTGAGATAAGTAAAGAAATAAAGGAATACACATACACACATACCCATTCGTAAACATCTGGGTGCGCATCTGGTGTGTATCCCGCATCCAAACACCTTTCTGGTAATGTTACAGCAAGTAAGTGTGTCTCTCAGTCCAAAGTTAAGAAATATTATTGCGTAGAAGGTAAGGGAGAGGGCGAACAGCCAATGGTTCCATCATTGGTGGAGCCGCCATCTTGATTATGCTCAGTGACCATGCAACTGAGGGCATGGAGGGGTTAGCACTTGTTCAATGCACAGAGATCAAAAGGACCTTGGACACCTCCTGACAATTACACGACATGAAGAAAATTAATGTTCAGAAGAGTAAACGTGTCCAATCTTGCCCATTCTCTTCTTGTTCTTTCTGATTACCACTAGACCAACGAAGCAAGCTGTTAAAAAACTTTCAGTTTTTTTAAGTATTTAAATAGTTACCCATAACAACTGAAAGCTAACCATTTCAAATCGGTGCTTAGACCTAGGACTGTAAGATCAGAAATGCTGTTTATTCAGTCAGTTTTCTGTCTAATCCATAGGGTTTTTGATAACAGTACGCCTGTCATGGAAAATATTACGTCGTGTAATTGAGAATGAGTGCTAACCCCTCCACACCTCCCATTGCGTGGTCAAAGAGCATAATCAAGATGGTGGCTCCAGGAATGATGGAACTATCTGCTGTTCACCCTCTACATAACAGTATTTCTTAACTTTGGAATGAGAGACGCACTTACTTGTCATAACATTACCAGAAAAGTGTTTGGATGCAGGATACACGCCAGATGCGCACCCAGATGTGTACGAATGGGTGTGTGTGTATGTGTATTCCTTTATTTCTTTACTTCTCTCACACTTGACCACCAGTCGGCCATAGGGTGGGTCATGGCCTACACCATGGCTTACACCATGGCGTACAATGTACACCATGGGCTACCCCACGTTTTGTACACACCCAATTTTTACATCACCGCGAAAGATGAATGATTAAAACTGCTACTTAGACCATTTTCCATGGCGATACCAACAAAGAAAAGCAAATTATCAACGGCTCACGTTCGTAAACAATTGCTCAAATTACACGTACCGAAACATAGTCTGAATCATGTTTACGGTAAGCTTGAATGTTTGGCGGCGGTGAAACAGTTCAATACATGACATGGGTCTCAAAATCTCTTTTTAAAATTCTTTTCGCGTCGAATTGCAAGTCTCAATGGCAAAAGCAACAACGACATCTCTACAGTGGGAAGAAACTCCATTCTATACTTACTAACTTCCATCCTTGTGCCGCCATGTTTCAAAACATTAATCCAGAATGCAATGCGATTCTAGTACCACAGGATCACCAGCTATACAGGGGAGGGAGGGATATGCGCTTGCCATTTGATAGAACGGACCGGCCAGATCGGGCTTTAAATGGGTTAACTCTACAACGCCTTCAAAATAACACATTTCGAGCACGATATGTACTCCTCTAAATGAACGTGTGGGATTATCATGCAACTGTTCCTTCAAATTGTTGCATTTTCTTTGCAAACTAGCCAGTCTTGCCAGCCAGTTCTGACAAACTGAAAGCGCCCTGAGACTAAATGCACAGTGGTCAGACACATTCATGGGTGCTTTCACCTTATAAGCTCTCCATAAAAGCTCACACAAATCTTATTAGCGCGTCCTTTCCGTTTTGAAATATAATTTTTTTTTCTTTCAGAGATATTTGAGTTTTTGTGTTATGCAAGTAGCATTGTCGTCGGTGGTTCCACAAGGCAGACACGGAGATAGGTCACAAAATCAAGAATATCTCGGAAAATATAACAGTGATGTTATTGAACTTGGCACCAGTAATAACCTTTAAGAAAGGTGAAAGATGGTGCAGAGTATGACTTAACCATGGCAAAACTATTGGCTGCAGTCCCTTTTGGTTGTAAACGAAATATCTCAATTTCCTATCAAAGAAGCAAGACGGACGGCCCTGCTCAAAATAGACATAGACCTTATGTTGCCGTAGGTCTATAAACAACTCATTGAGAGTCAATCATGTTTGATTCAGACAAAAAATGGGAACATCAGATCTGCACAAACTCGATCTGGAAACAAAGAATGTTGCTATGGCAACTGCACAGTAGGTGTCATTTTATGCCTTGTCTGATGTACATTACTATTGCCAACTTTGAAGGGCGCCGGCCTAATATTTCTAAAGATAGTTATATTTTGTGATTTGTCTTCCATTGGAACCACTGATGACATCATCAATTTTTACACAAAAACTTGAATATCTCCGCCCAGCGGGCAGAGCCCCCTTTTGTCTTTTTCTTTACTGAGGAGAAGCCAAAATCGAGCTAGCAAAAGAAAGGCTCTGCTAGCAGGATGGAACATCTCCAGAACGAGAAGCAATATTTCGAAAAAGTAAACACCATTCTTCTTTCCTTCAAAAAGCCTTTCAAATAACCTTCGGTTATTTCTTTACATCTCGGTGGGGTAGTAGGGTGTATAGGAGGGGTTGGTAAATCTACTGTCACAAATGCATTGTATGAGGCCCTGTTTAACTAGATATCTGAACAGCATGGCAAGTAAAATCCTGACGAAATCACAGTACTTAAAACAGCTCCACAGGAGAGATGCCATTCAATGTCAAAGGAAACACATAAAATGCAGTCTTAACCTGCCAATAAAGGATTTCAATACTGCCCACCTGATAATGACAGACTCATCTTTATTACGAAAAAAATAAAGAGGCTAACAGTTCTACATGTATTTATTGTTGAAATCTCCGTAGTTGTCGAAGACATCAGCTCAACAGAGCGGCTTCTCCGATAATATGTATATATGTAAATGTATGATAGGAAGTCGTATCACGCTTTGATTTCCTTCAACAAATTACAACAAATAATGGTTACCAAGGAACCATATGGAGAAATTAATCTCTGAGATATTTGTCTCAGTTAAAATCTCTGTATGATTGATGTGTGGATTTTTGAAAATACCAACACATGCTATTGTTCTTTGGCGAGTAACTTGTGGGCGGAGTATGTTACCCTATTTGAGCTACTACAGATAAGGAAGCAAAAAAGGCTGCTCAATCTAACCCAAGGAAATTTGATATACTATTGTATCAATTATATTTACTAACCGCAACAAATGCATCAGTAAATGGCCAGAATAGCATTATATATAGATACTGTAATTGGAGACATTTCCGATAATCTGAAGCAAATGAAAGCAAAAGTTCCAGCCAATCCAACTAAAAAGCAATGGGTTTACTTGTCCGTTGTATCCTTCAGCCTCATGAAGTTGCGATTCATCATTCTGGTACAATCCATTTGTCTTTGACGTGCCTCCTGAAGTCTTTCAGCAGACAAAATGCCATCCTTAAAGGACTTGTGGCCTCAGCTTGTTTCGCTGAGTTTATGCACTTGGTATTTGGCAGTAGTATTGGCACTTTTTTGAGCAATCGAATAGCTCTGCCTGAATTTGAGCTCTAAAAACTGTTTTCATGTATTCCATTTTTGTGTATCAGCGGGTTTACCTAAAACCTGGAATCCGGAATCTGGAATCCCAAGTGATTCCGGAAACGTCAAGCAAGGGCTAAAGTCAATAAAAAAAAAACAATAAAATCAACAGATTACACAGTTTTTATTAACCTTCAAAAATTATAAGGTCCCTTAAATTAATTTTGCAATTTGCTGCAATAAAGCCTATTGCGTTTATTACATTCTACAGCATTATTTTAGGAATTTAGGTTTGCTTTTGATAACCTTGATTCTTTTAAACCCCTAAGGCCTGGTTTCCATATGATCGCAGACGATCTCAGAAGATCGCAGATCGGAAGCAACCGCAGACGATCGCAAAAAGGCAGTTTCCAGATACAATGGAACCTCTCCTTTGGGACACCTTTATTAAGGGGACACCTCCATTCAGGGGTCAAAGAATTTGGTCCCGCAAAAAATGTTTATACTAATCAGTTTGCATCCATTACTAATCTTTGTATCCACTGACTCCTCTGTTCAGGAGAAAGGGACACTTTTTCTGGTTCCCGAATCCTGGTTTCAACCACCACTAACGGGACATCTTTGTAGTGTTTGCCATATTTGGCGTGCCCATATATGGGCAGGAGCATGTGCTCTCGGTAGAAAAAGAAGGAAGAACATCGCCGCCATAAATAAAAGTGTTGTGTTTGTACTTGCGGTCTTTAGGCACTACATTTGGCGACGAGGATGGCGATCACCTTGAGTGGTTTACCTTGTGTTGCTCCTTTCGATTGCGTCGGCGAACGGGCCACGTTAGCTCAGCGCTGGACGAAGTGGATAGCCGAATTGAAGTTGTATGTTGCCGCACCACACAGAGTTGAAGAGCAAATTTCACCGCGAAGAAAATCTTACCCTGGCGAGATTGCTGGATATTGTGAGCAGCCATCATCATAAAGAAGCACTGATCCTCCTGAGGGAAGAGAAAGTCAATCGCACCAACGAGAACCGTGGTAAAACATCGAGTTATCAACGGTACATGGTAAGCAACGCTTTCTTGGCAAATGTTGGAAGCGTGATAAACCTGGTCACATGGGAAAAGATTGTGAAGTTTCTAAAAATCACGTTTGCAGGACATTCGGAAAACAAGGGCATATGGAAGTTTGTTGTCACACCAAACAAGAGAAGCAGTCCAAAGGAAGAGGTGACAGGAGAAATTTGGATCGATCGGCTGGAAAACGACAAGGAGTGAGAAACATAAGCGACCAGCCGCACCGTAAGGATGACGAAAGTGGATACT
>BLFK01000943.1:20564-23064 GCA_014634185.1 Astreopora myriophthalma | reverse complement strand
CTAAAAAAAGGCCCCAATCCGGCATCCCGAAAAAAGTATCGTGGACCCCACCCAGGGAAGCTGGTCATGTAAACAAAACTGATGCGTAGTGGACACGGATGGTCTATCCATGGGGGCTTGGTAGCTTTGACTTTGACGCGCCAAGAAATCACTTTCACATCCCGATACAAACTATTTCAGATCTTGTTAACCTAGCACTTCCTGTGGCAAATCCTCAACAGGACTTTGGGCCCAACAATCTGTTCACCTTGCTTCCTAAAATTTTTTGACTGCATACCGAGCTCCCTTGCTACTGGCGCTAATTTGGTCAGGTTTGTTCGACCGTCAAACGGAAACGTGATATTCTAAGCTTAAGTTCTTCGTTTTGTAGCACAATCCCCGCCGGGCTGCTCGGAAACGAAATCTCATGTGACCTCAAGGACCATGGTGATTTTCCATCGTTGAGTTGCACAACTCAGTGGGTTAAAAATTGTTTTGACCACTAATGATGGTGTGCCTTAACGGTAGCTGTATACATGCGTACATTGACTCAGCGCAACTGCTCTTAATTCCTCCAGAAAATAATTATAAAAGCGCACTTTATTTTGCTCCCGCACGAGCAACGAAATGCTGTTTTTAAGATTTCCGCACAGCTCCCGCATTAGTTATGCATGCATATTCCTGTCAAAACTCTATTATTAAGGCTATTATTGCTAAGTCGTGGAAGTCGTGCAGGGGTTGGTAAACCTACTACTGTCACAAATGCATTGTATGAGGCCACTTAAAAACATGTGCTTGATAAAACTAAAATCCTACTGTATGCATGTAATTGAAAGAACTAATTCCTTATGTTCTAACCGAGCAGGGGCTATAGCGAATACAAAAACGAATCGATTAAATCGAAAAATTAAGGCCATCACGGGAAACAGGATCAAAACATCAGTGTGTTTGCCAACTTTGAGTGTTATTGCTTCAAACGTGAAGACGTAGTACACTTTTGAAAAGCTGTGACTAGAGAGATTTGTATGGTTGCTGGATGGCCCATAATCCATACTAAGCTCTCTTGTCTGAACATTTTTTAAAAGCCCACATTGGACTTCCCTTTCGCCCATCAAGGATTCTTAAATCTCACTACCTGAATATTACTTGGACGCTCTTTCGTAGCCAGTCCCCTACTCGTTTAGATCATAGCTAATACTTCTCGCCAATTTTGAAATGGCACTAGATTAAGCAACGCTGGGTACCAGAGGTAGGTCTTCTTTACTATTCACTTATGCGGGATAGGATCACGGTCGAGAGGAGAGAGGTCGACGAACGCCGACGCACTGGAAAACCCGCAAAAAGAGGAAACGTCTCTGGCACACAGGCTAAGACTAAACAGAAGATAAAAATATTCCAAACCCAGCTGTGAATTTCGTCAACATAACTGGCAAGCCTTGCTTCTTGAGCGGAAGCACAGTGAGTCAAAAAGACCGTGACTTGCCAGATATGGATTCAACACTCAGAATCCCATTGACTCCTCCAACAGTAAGTAATAGGGAGCTTCGGCAACGAGGACAGCAACGGCAACTGAAACGTCACATTAGGATTAGGAAACATAGGATTAATGAGCAACAGTTCTGCACGCTCTGAAGGTGCGTTTTACATTTCGGTACATTTAGTTTGCCGTCCTCTGCAAAACAACAACGTCCAATCGCCAACTTGCGGCTTAGGGAGAAATTCAGCCAACGACGATGAATTTTAGATACCGTCCTCAAACTTGAACGCCGTTCAAACAAGCTTCATTCATTGATAACAGATACGTTTTATAATTATGTTAAAAAAGAGTGATTTCAATGACGCGGATTCCTATTTTGAAGCGACGTTCTCCTTCTCGTTCCCGTTGCTATCCTCGTTGCTAAAGCTCTCTGATTTCATTATTTATAGAGGGTAGTGCCTAATACACCAAACACTAATAAACTTGCATCCCTCTCTCATTAAACCTATGAAGTACAATTATAAAAATTTCAGACTTTAAAAGGCATCAACAGTATTTTACATAACCACTCTACGAGTCAGGCAGAACGCCTACAAGATGATACTAATATCTGAGTTGTTGCTACGACAAACGCCGAAGTCTTTCTCTTTATGTTTTCCTATGCTTAAGTCACATAAAAGCTAAGTTTGCATACTTTCAGTTTTTATGAAACTTTACTACTAAATGCTTCCCAATTAAGGTGCTAATAATACAATAAAAACCCGCGTATAAGAACCTAACATTTAAGAACCTGTTAGGCTAAAATTTCATTTTTAAGCACCCTTCACATAAGAACCATTTTAGGCTAAAATCCTAAAACAGGTTCTTATTTGCAAAAAAAAATATATATATAGAAGTAAGAAATTTTCTCAAAAAAAAAAACAAAAACAGTACTATAGGTTTGATTGTAACAGAATCAGATTAAAATAGTATAGTATTTTGCTTAACGAAGCCTCCAAGAATACTGTTTTTGGACATTAAACACCAGATCATTTAAAAATTCAG
>BLFK01000943.1:7679-17679 GCA_014634185.1 Astreopora myriophthalma | reverse complement strand
AAGGAACAATAAATCTCGTAAGCCAAGCCTCGAGTTGATGAGTTTGGGAACGAGTCTCGACGGGCAAAAACAAAAGTTTTCAGCCCCTTGGGATTCAAAATGGCCGGCCGTGAGAAAGGCGAATTAACATGTTGCTTGCAACCGAATCGTGAGGAAAGATTTATTTCCACGTAGCGACTCGTACTCTTGGTGTTCCGTAACGACATCGAGCACAAGAAAGTCATGCGTCTATAAAGTAGGTCTTATGATCAAAAACACTTTTTGTTTAAAGTGGCTATGAAGTAAAAAATTTTGTTTGCTTATTTAAAAGGCCTTTACAAGTAAGTAAGAATGACACATTCTTTTTTGAAAGGTCTTCTTTCATTCCCGAGATATTCAAGTTTTTCCTTAAAAATTGATGACGTCATAAAATGGCTTAAGTAAGAATATAAATCACAAAATCAAGAATATCTCTGGAAATATTTCACTGATGTCATTCAAACTTGGCACCAGTAATGTACGTCAGGTGACATACAGAATGTCACCCACTGTGCTGTTACCATGGCAACAGTTCCATTTCCCATTCTATTTCATACGAGAGTCACTTTCCCAGTTTTTGTGTTAATCAAGCATTGTTTACTTACAATGAGGTAGTGAGTAGACGTAAGGTAATGTGGGCATCACGTGTGTTTAGAGTATGACCATCTGTCACTCCTTATCTGGTCAAAAATAGAGATATTTGGTTCTTCGCAAACAAGGCCTGGAGCCTAGACTGTTGCCATGGTAACAGGCACTTTAAGATAGCTCTGTGTTTGCTCAGAACTAAGAGTACTAAAAAACTTTGGGCCTTGAAAGAAAAGAGAAAATTGATATTTGTTCTGCAGTATGGTAAGCGGAAAGAAAAAGCATGCCTGGGATTGTAGCTGTGGGTACGACTATTCGAGGAAAATCAAGTATCAAATTTGAGGAAAGATTAAAGCCGGTTACAGACGAGCAAGTTCTCTGTGACAAGTTTTGACTTGACAAGCTTCATTTGCTGGTGTGTAAAGAAAAACTTGTCAAGTTTTTCCTTGACAGGTGCACTTGTTCAAAAGCTAGCATGCTAGGTTTTGAACAAGTGCACTTGTCAAGGAAAAACTTGACAAGTTGCAGAACTTGCTAGTCTGTACGGATCAACAAGGAAAACTTGTCAAGAAAATTGAGAAATATTGCGGGCCCTCAGCGGTGTTCTTGTTGTGCTAGCCGTAATGGCGGATAACAACATGGCCGGGAAAAACACTGTTCGTTAGACCGATCATCTGCTACATCACTCCTGGAATACCTAAGATCAAGAGAAAGCTTGTGGAATACCAAAGTGGATTCCTACAGGGACCAAAACAAGAAAAAGCCACCTCTAATTCGTATGTCTCCTCAAGTGCTCATATTACAAAAGTAAAGCAAAACCCAGACCACAAGCCAGCAAGCTTTTTCTCCCGTCAAATAAGCATGAGCCATGATCAAAAAACGAAAATGGCACCCTGTGTTTTTGCTTTCTGTCCTCCGCTGCATAATTGCATTGCTGGCTACAGTTAAAACTTGTCAAAGAAAACTTGTTCATTCGTTCACACCAGCAAAAAAAAAATTGTCAAGGCAAAACTTGTCACAGAAAATGTGTGGTTCACACACAACACACATGAGCAAATAAAACTTGTCAATAACACTTGTCATGGGGAACTTGTTCGTCTGTAACCGGCTTAAAGTTGCAAAAAGAATACATAAACTGACCGAGCTTAAATAAGTAAGCTCGAAATAAGCTTTAGGGATTAGTAATCAGTCATTGCAAATGGGCGTATGTTCATTTGTGTTTACAGTCAAACCAGGTCAAGTGCACCCCCCAAGATTCTATTAATAACTGGAATATTTGAAATTTGAATGCAAATAGTTTTGTAACACGATCGTTGCCAGAAATACAGGATTGCTTGACAAGCGACCGTTGGCAACTTGAGCGGTTATCATAAATCATTTATTTATTACAGTTTTCTCCAATACAGCAAATGTAAGGATAAGCAAGTACACTGAAAAATACTAAGTTTAAGAGGAGAGGGAAGTATCCAAAAGCGCACTAGACACCATAATGCAGGATGCATCCCCAAAACGTACAATATAACATGGAAATGTATACAAGTCAAATCATATCTAAGTCTAAGATAAGGGAGTCTAAAATATCCAAAGTTCTAAATTATACAAAAAGAAATCTAAAAATACTATTACCAAGAAATGATATAACTTTGTGCTTAAAACCAGAAATGCCAGCAGATTCTTTTATATCTTCATGGAGGCTATTCCATTCACTGATAATACGGGTAAAGTAACTATATTTAAAACAATTAGTTCTAGCGTACATACAAACAAGGTCAAGAGAGTCATTTTTTCTTAAATTATAATCTAAGTTACGGTCTTTACAGAAGGGCAGCTTGTCGGAGATATCTATATTATACTGTCCTTTAATTAAATTAAATAAAAACACAACATCCCTCGTAAATCTCTTATTGAATAAACTGAGTACATTTCATTGACTTAGTCTAGTGTTATAATCCACATTAGACTTAAGGATAAACTCAGTTGCCCTCCTCTGAATTGCCTCTAATCTATTAATATTATGTTGTGTGTGAGTATTCCAGGACTCACATGAATATTCAAGCAAAGGCTAACTAGACTGCAGTAAAGCCTTCTTAATGTAGTAATATCCTTAAAGTCCTTACACATTCTTTTCACCAAAGCAAGAACCCTATTAGCCCTAGCAGTTATAGAATCTACACGTGAATTCCATAATAAATTAGAGCTGGAAGGAAGCCTAAGTCCTTATATATGTGTACAATTTCCAAACTTTGACCATTTATGTAATGGTCCCTAATCAGGGGATTCTTTTTTCTATAGTAATTCTCGTAATTTTACATTTCTAAACATTGAATTATCCTCAGGGGCATTAATGATCCTATATAACTTGCTATCATCGGCATATAAGGCAAATCAGTGAGCTGTCCCCACTGATAACCTCTGGTAAATTGCTAATGTAAATTATAAAGAAAAAAGGACCCAACAGGGAGCCTTGCGACACACCAGAGGTAACTGTTAGCCAATCAGATACTTCCCCTTTTACAACAACTCTCTGCTGACGGTTAGTAAGATAGTCTCTACACCAATCCAAGAGGCTACCACGAACTCCATACCTTGATAACTTATTCAAAAGTATGGAATGATTTACAAGGTCGAAGGCCTTAGCAAAGTCGACAAAAACCACATCAACCTGACCACCATTAGAGCGGCTTTCAAATGACTGTCGAAAGTAATTATGCGATTGCCATTGCTACACTTAGTTATTGGCCTAAAGATCTCGCGCCACTTTATCAACCAATGAGAATCAAAACCAAAACCAATCGCGACTTGCACGCACTATTTTTCCCGCGCTTTGCGCAAGTGACATCGAATTACTACGAATTTTGATTGGCTCATTGCGCTGTTTGCACCTGCTGTGATTGGTCGGAGTAATTACTTTGGTATTGGTTTTACGACACTCAATTGAAAACCGCTCTATCAAGGGCTTTAGACCAGTCATGGTGTACCAAGAGAAGCTGCGTAGTACAGGATCTGCCTCTTAGGAATCCGTGGTGGGAACTGTGAATGAACTCGATAACTTAACTTCAAAATCACCAGTTCGGAACACTGAATTAAATTTCTGTTATGAATGTTGTGTTTCAGTGTTATTTACAGTATTTAGAGTCTCGAATCAGCGCTACTTTACATTCTACAGTCGCTCAACTTGTCCACAACCACTTGTAACCTAACACCGTCTTGCTCACAAGGGTCATGTTCCGAAACGATTAAATAGTATACAAATCTAAAATAATATTTTGGTTATTAGGATCTGGGCGGGTACACTTGACCTGGTTTGACTGTAAAGTGATCCGACTAATAGAGACAGCTATGAGCAACCAAGAAATAATGATTGAATAGAGGGTATAGCCATTCAACGCCTATTGGGAGACACTGACAACATGATCAGCCCGGACAAGCTGTCTGAATTGGCTCAGGACTGTTGTGGTTGGAGGAAGCTTGTACTCGCCTGCTCTGCAGCCGACCGATGATGATGATAGCCATGCTCCCTGGTAATTATTTTCAATCTGTTTTTAAATTTCGCGACCCGCGTGGAGGCGTAACCTTATTCAGAATTGACCGATCAGGATCCGTTCTTTAGTAGCGGCTCAAGTTTTTACTGAAACAACAGGCTACAGGTAGCCTATGCTCTGGCCTTCCTTTTCGCCGATTTCCGATTCAACGGTCACCAAGTGTCATCATTTCTTACAATCTTGTCCCCAGAGCCCGCTCTTCTTTTGGTCAGCACCAAGAAAACGGACTCTGAGTCCGTGTTCTTGGTGATGACCAAAAGAAGAGCGGGCTCTGGGAACGAAATTGCATTTTTTAGTTTAAGGCTGACGAGAAATGGTAGGCGGCCATGGTAGGGCGTACCCAGCATTCCGAGGGAAAGAAATGCGAGCCTGACCAGAAAAAACTCGAAGAAGTCAAAAAGTACAGTCAATACAGTTAAAATGACCATTCAACTGATTAAAACAGCAACTACAATAACATCTACTCAATACCGAGTGATGAAATTAATCTTCCGCTGTTATCCTATCGCTACTATTCGTCTTCCAGTCCTCAGCAACGCCTGCTTCATCCCTCGTCAGATCACGCGTAAGACTAGAAACTATTCAGTGAAAATGTCCCAGGCATTCCACAACGATACCGATAACATCGATGAACATATCTAAAACTGTTACAATATGAACTGATTCGAGTCAACACAGGTAAATGGATGCTTGACAAGTTTCTGCGATGGTATTTCGATAACTACAAGACTTTTCATGAGCGGTCATGGTACAATGAAAAGAAAATAGCGCGCAGGAGAGTGCTGGCTAGTCAAGTAATACAACCGGATATTACGTACACTAAAATACTTGTTTCCAGTCACGTAAAGATGTTAATAATTTTTCCCCCATTATTATGACGTCAGCCCAGCCGCTATCGCTTCTGATGCAAGAGAGCGCTGGTTTGAATCCCATTGCGTACAGCTCAACAGTAGTTCCTTTACCAAGAGTGCTGCTGATAACTTCCAAAAATGTAATCGATATTGATTGAAATCTTACGCATGCGCAGGAAAATCGTGACCCGAACCAAAAAAAAAAAAAAAATTAAAAAGATTCAGAGGCGAATGCTTAACTTTGGGCCCTACGGCCAGAGTAAAAAATATGATGGATAGACTGCCATGCATGGGGCATTCATTTTGCTTGGCACAACTTACTGCTCAAGTCAACTGTAAGTTCTCTCATCTTGGAAAATGGGATGTTAAGAATGTCGAGGTTCCCAGGCAACAAAGGACCTGCAAATATATAACACAAAGGGAGTTCAGAAAAAGAAGGTGAATCATTATTAGAAGAGAAAGCCAAAAAGGCGGGAAAAACACTCGACAAGATAAGGAGCACAAATTATATATTGCGTTCACTAAATCTTCAAACCAGTGTAGCATAAAACTATGTCTAAATGGGTAATGATTACGTTTCATCACCAAAAGCCCACAAGTAAGAAGCAGCTAATGAAGACGTCAAGCAGGAAATACCCTAAGGGGAGTATCTGGTAGAGAAACGTCTCTCCCCCTGACGTTTTCCTTTTTTAAGGGAAGGAGGGGGGGTGTATACAGGTTACTATTTAACGGCTTGTTATAGAAAACGTCCAGCGATAAGTTACGCGGCCTTACACATGTTTGGTATTTTCCCGTAGGGCGCAGGATTTGTTTGTTAATCGATATAGCGTGCTTTGAATCGGTTAAAGCCCTCAGTTTCATTTGACAAAAATCTCAGACTGCCGGTCGTTTAGACTCAAACGTTAAAACCAATGGAGTCTTTGAAGACCAAAAACAGACAATGGGGTTTTACGCTCTCACTTACAAGGAAATGACCATTTGTAATGGCTATCTGAATGGCATAGGGCTTGTAAGTGCCAGCTCGGCTTAAAAATTCAGATGCTTCAACAACGCATTGCTTCAGCCGTTTTAATCTTGATTGCAATATAGCAGTCTTGATTCCGATATGCGAAGCTGAGAAATATTCCAAATGTCAACGCTTACATGTAGACAGTACAATGTGAAGGTTTTGATCTTTGAAGCAACACGATATTCAAAACTCATTAACTCATATAGCGGTATTGATCACATATTTTCCAATTTCGCAAATTCTTGTACAAGTGGAAGCTTGACGGATGCGATTGCAGATCATTTGCCTGTTATTACTGTTTATATGATCCAAAATCAAGTCATTTTCCAGGCTATATCGAGTTCTCAGATTTTTGGTTTTTTGACAACGAAAAATATGCATCAGATTTGAAACAAAAAAGCTGGGGTTCAATATATAAATGTAATGAAGTAAATGAGAGTTACTCTAGATTTCTCATATTTTCACTAAAACAAATAATGCACCCCTTAAAAAAGCTAAAATCAAACGTAAGGCATATAAACCATCTGAACTAAGGAAATCCATGAAGCTCAGAGATAAAATTTATAAAAAATGGCTGACCACTCGTAATTCAATTTTAGATAGCATAATTTTAGAAAAATAAAATGACTACAATCAACAAGATATACCGTGATCATTTTTATTTAAGAAATAGAAAAAATTTACCGTGTTTTTATCGAGTTTTAGTGGAATTCTACTAGTATACTAATGCAAATGCTGCAATCTGATTGACTGAGCTACTCGTATACTATCAGCCATTAGAGTACAGTGGCTGCCGGTCGTCCACAAAATGCGATGTTTTTGTAGTTTTTCCGAAGTTTTGGAAGGAATTTTAGATGTAAACAGGTAATTAAATTCCTGAGAAGACTAAAAGGAGCACATTTACGGTCAGGAAACCGTAACTTAAAAAAACTTGAAAATATTGAAAAAGCGGGTACGCGCGTTAGCAACTGCAAATTTGCCAAGGACAGTTCGATACGTGCAACTTTGTTTAAGGGTAAAGTTCAATAATGCGTGGGGAAAACATTGGAAACCGTTATTTGTGTTAATCTCAGTTAGAATTCTACTAAAACAATTAGATTATTCGCTCTCGATTTCTATGAAGCGATAGTTGAATAGAAATCTCGAGCTCATAATCTAATTGTTAAATAGAAACACGAGTGCTGCGCCCTCGACAACTATCACGCGATAGAAATCGAGAGCGAATAATCTAATAGTTTGATAGAAACACGATTATTAACCAATCAGCGCGCGTATTTTCCTTGAGCTATTTTCTAAAATGATATATTAACCAAATCAGATAATACCAAAAATATGTGGGATAATGTAACTTCACTGATAAATAAGAAATGGCCAAGCTGACATATAGATAAATTGCAAAGGTGGATTATAGGCAATACCAGCAACCGTCAACTATTTCAAATTGTTTCAATAACTCCTTCTGCAATATCCCTTCTGCTTTAGCATAACCATTACCAAAATGTGACAGAAAACATGCCTCCCATCTTCTTCAGGAAGCAAAACTTGAACATTTCATTTCTCTAGAGTTTCTGGGGTAGAGGTTTTCTTATTAATTGAAACCCTTGAAGTCCTTTAGTTTGCGATTGCCATGGTTCATCAATTTTTGTTAAAAACCGCAGCACTGCAAATATGCTATCCATTAATACATGCTTTTAACCTATCCATCTGTCATGGCATTTTCCCCGACAGCATGAATCTTGCCAAAGTTGATCCATCATTCAAGCAAGGTTCTTGTCACTCTCTGATGTGACATTTATCGGCACATCTCTATTCTCTCTTCCTTAAGCAAGGTATTTGAAAAATCTTTTATGACCAAGTTATGCTCCATCTTACACCTGGTAAAATGTTTTCTTTAAATCAGTATGAATTCAGACCGAGTTATTCAACCTTTAACTATTTTTAGCTCAAGAGGTGAACAACAGAGATGAAAACAATTCGTGAATTTCCTCGTCGGAAACTTCCTGCAGCAAACCAGTTGCTAGCAGCCATTTTGCAACAAACAGGAGTATTTATATTGACCGCGCTAAGCGGTGAATCTAAAGTCATAATACGAGTCGTTCCACTGATCAGATTACGCAAAACTCTGTCAAAGAGTTTTACTTGAAGTACTACTACGATCAAAAATCACTTTTCATTTTTCTTCACATTTCGAAAGTACTTGTGCTGAATACTCGGCATGCGAGATTTCATGCAATTATTTCAAGAGGAAGACTGTCTATTTTGGCAAGAATTCTTTTATTTAACAGGCCGTCATTGCTTGGTGCGGTTCCGACCGATAAGCCCTCAGAAAGCTGGATCGAAGAGAAAGTGACGTCATTTACTCACTAGCTTAAAAATGGGGGTCAGTACGCAGCTATTACAACAGCCCACGCGATTGGCACAGAAAACAATAGAAGCATTCAAAGAAACAACAGAAACAATGAACCCTAACCGTAAATAAAAACAATAGAGCTGCGTCCTAAACGGATCCAATGAAATAGGAGGTTGTAAACAGCTGCGTGGTATCAGTAAAAGTGGAGTGTGTGATTGTGGCTTAATTAGTATACAGAACACGGATTTGACAATCTAAAGGCAAAAAACTCGTGTGCTGCATACTAAATAAGCCGCTATCACACAATCCATTTTTAATGAACTGAATAAATGATCCTCACACTTTCTGGACAATTTAAGCAATTGTCTCTTATATGCACTTTCAAGTGACTCCAACGGGATTCGAATCCACGACCTCTGCGATGCCGGTGCAGTGCTCTTACCAACTGAGCTATGAAGCCGCACAGTTGAGAGCAGGTCAATTTGTCGGGCTCATGCGTGTTTTCCCGTGAAAACACGCATGAGGCATCGCAGAGGTCGTGGGTTCGAATCCCGTTGGAGTCACTTGAATTTTTCAAGTGCATATAAGAGACAATTGCTTAAATTGTCCAGAAAGGGAGAGGATCATTTATTCAGTTCATTTCTAACCCGCACTTCAAAGTCATTTCTTTCACTCCATTTTTAAGCTAGTGAGTAAATGACGTCACTTTCTCCTCAATCTAGCTCTCTGAGAGGTTATCGGTCGGAACCACACCAAATAATGGCGGAACTTTAAATAAAAAAGCCTTCCTCTCGAAATTACTGGAAAAAATTTCTCCTGTTGAGCATTCAACACAACTATTTTCGAAATGTGAAGAAAAACGAGAACTGATTTTTTTCACCATAGTAGCACTAAAAGTGACCTCCCGTAAAGTTTAAAAGACAGTTCGCATGCCCCAAACCAAAAAGCCTGAAGTTTTTCTTGGCTTACACATTACGGAACATGAAGGCTGGGTTGCTCCGCCGAAGCTTGGTTAGCACTAACCAGTGTTAAATACCAAGACAACGTATTGGTCTTCAAACTACTTAACCAATAGTTAGCGCTAACCATGCTTTGAGGCTCTGGCCCTAGAACAATCTTAAATGGTGTGCTGCTCCTTAGGGCTCCCTAGCAAAAACAAAACAAAACAAAACAAAAACAAAAACGTTAAGCAGTCTTGTATGTAATTGCTTGCAAGCTTACCAGTTGTCCCAGCTGGTGTAATTTCCCTCAAGTGTTTAACAACCTCAAGTCTGTTTGAATCTTTGGCTTTCTTTGCCAGGCAACGGATCATTCTCTTTGTCCCAGGATCTGGTTGGTCTAGAGAGCTTTGATCCAAATGTAGGCTCTCTTTTAGCTGAAGTACAATCTGTTCTGGGTCACATGAATTCGATACAAGAGAAGAAACAACGTCGCCAGGGAGAGCGAGAGATTTCTTGTCATTTCCTGCTAAAATAATGCAATGACTGTGTTGTACTAAAGTTATATACACAGGAAATGTATCAACATTTGTTCGCATACTCGGAGACCCTGAGAAATTTAGGGATTTGCGCTTGGCATAACACAAGGCTATACCATATAGTATAAAGAAGGAGCTATGAAGCACTAGTTCGGGGGGGGGGGGGGG
>BLFK01000942.1:567588-584559 GCA_014634185.1 Astreopora myriophthalma | reverse complement strand
AAAGGTTTAAGGCCTCTAGTTTATTTTACAGCCAAAAAACAAGCTCTGGGAAGGTTAAAGGCAAAGTTTTGGCCATAAATAAAAAAGCACTAAAATGGGCCATTTTCGGCCATTTTGCTAAGGGGTTAACCTTACCATTTTGGCCAAAATGGGCCAGCGTATCAGCAATTTTCAAAAGTGTCAAATTCCATGAAAACGAGGTGTAGTTGCCCTATAATGCACTTTTCTCAAAGGTTTAAGGCCTCTAGTTTATTTTACAGCCAAAAAACAAGCTCTGGCAAGGTTAAAGGCAAAGTTTTGGCCATAAATAAAAAAGCACTAAAATAGGCCATTTTCGGCCATTTTGCTAAGGGGTTAACCTTAGCATTTTGGCCAAAATGGGCCAAAATATCAACAATTTTCCAAAGTGTCAAATTGCACGAAAACGAGGTCTAATTGCCCTATAAACAACTTTTTTCAAAGGTTTAAGGCCTTTAGTTTATTTTAAAGCAAAAAAACAAGCTCTCGAAAGGTTAACGGCAAAGTTTTGGCCATAAATAGAAAAGCACTGAAATCGGCCATTTTCGGCCATTTTGCTAAGGGGTAAGCCTTACCATTTTGGCAAAAATGGGCCAAAATATTAGCAATCTTCCAAAGTGTCAAATTGCACGAAAACGAGGTGTAATTGCCCTATAATGTTCTTTTCTCAAAGGTTTAAGGCCTCTAGTCTATTTTAAAGCCAAAAAACAAGCTCTGGGAAGGTTAAAGACAAAGTTTTGGCCGTAAATAAAAAAGCACGAAAATGGGCCATTTTCGGCCATTTTGCTAAGGGGTTAACCTTACCATTTAGGCCAAAATGGGCCAAAATATCAGCAATTTTCGGAAGTTTCAAATTGCATGAAAACGAGGTGTAGTTGCCCTCTAATGCACTTTTGTCAAAGGTTTAAGGCCTCTAGTTTATTTTACAGCCAAAAAACAAGCTCTGGGAAGGTTAAAGGCAAAGTTTTGGCCATAAATAAAAAAGCACTAAAATGGGCCATTTTCGGCCATTTTGCTAAGGGGTTAACCTTACCATTTTGGCCAAAATGGGCCAAAATATCAGCAACTTTCAAAAGTGTCAAATTCCATGAAAACGAGGTGTAGTTGCCCTATAATGCACTTTTCTCAAAGGTTTAAGGCCTCTAGTTTATTTTACAGCCAAAAAACAAGCTCTGGGAAGGTTAAAGGCAAAGTTTTGGCCATAAATAAAAAAGCACTAAAATAGGCCATTTTCATCCATTATGCTAAGGTGTTAACCTTACCATTTTGGCCAAAATGGGCCAAAATATTAGCAATCTTCCAAAGTGTCAAATTGCACGAAAACGAGGTGTAATTGCCCTATAATGTTCTTTTCTCAAAGGTTTAAGGCCTCTAGTTTATTTTAAAGCCAAAAAACAAGCTCTGGGAAGGTTAAAGACAAAGTTTTGGCCGTAAATAAAAAAGCACTAAAATGGGCCATTTTCGGCCATTTTGCTAAGGGGTTAACCTTACCATTTTGGCCAAAATGGGCCAAAATATCAGCAATTTTCGAAAGTGTCAAATTGCATGAAAACGAGGTGTAGTTGCCGTATAATGCACTTTTCTCAAAGGTTTAAGGCCTCTAGTTTATTTTACAGCCAAAAAACAAGCTCTGGGAAGGTTAAAGGCAAAGTTTTGGCCATAAATAAAAAAGCACTAAAATGGGCCATTTTCGGCCATTTTGCTAAGGGGTAAGCCTTACCATTTTGGCCAAAATGGGCCAAAATATCAACAATTTTCCAAAGTGTCAAATTGCATGAAAACGAGGTCTAATTGCCCTATAATGGACTTTTTTCAAAGGTTTAAGGCCTCTAGTTTATTTTAAAGCCAAAAAACAAGCTCTGGCAAGGTTAAAGGCAAAGTTTTGGCCATAAATAAAAAAGCACTGAAATCGGCCATTTTCGGCCATTTTGCTAAGGGGTAAGCCTTACCATTTTGGCCAAAATGGGCCAAAATATCAACAATTTTCCAAAGTGTCAAATTGCATGAAAACGAGGTCTAATTGCCCTATAATGGACTTTTTTCAAAGGTTTAAGGCCTCTAGTTTATTTTAAAGCCAAAAAACAAGCTCTGGCAAGGTTAAAGGCAAAGTTTTGGCCATAAATAAAAAAGCACTGAAATCGGCCATTTTCGGCCATTTTGCTAAGGGGTAAGCCTTACCATTTTGGCCAAAATGGGCCAAAATATCAACAATTTTCCAAAGTGTCAAATTGCATGAAAACGAGGTCTAATTGCCCTATAATGGACTTTTTTCAAAGGTTTAAGGCCTCTAGTTTATTTTAAAGCCAAAAAACAAGCTCTGGCAAGGTTAAAGGCAAAGTTTTGGCCATAAATAAAAAAGCACTGAAATCGGCCATTTTCGGCCATTTTGCTAAGGGGTAAGCCTTACCATTTTGGCCAAAATGGGCCAAAATATCAGCAATTTTCCAAAGTGTTAAATTGCATGAAAACGAGGTGTAGTTGCCCTCTAATGCACTTTTGTCAAAGGTTTAAGGCCTCTAGTTTATTTTACAGCCAAAAAACAAGCTCTGGGAAGGTTAAAGACAAAGTTTTGGCCGTAAATAAAAAAGCACTAAAATGGGCCATTTTCGGCCATTTTGCTAAGGGGTTAACCTTACTATTTTGGCCAAAGTGGGCTAAAATATCAGCAATTTTCCAAAGTGTCAAATTGTATGAAAACGAGGTATGATTGCCATGTGCTGGTCTTTTCTCAAAGGTTTAAGGCCTCCAGGTTAGTTTAGACCAAGGAATAAATATGTGGGAGCATTGGAAGCAAACTTTTGGTCCTAATTGCAAAGGCACTGAAATTGACCATTTCAGTTCGACGATTTTTCTTAGGGGTTAACGTTTGTGAATTAAGAAATCGTTTTATATTTTTATTCATCCGTTTTCCAAGTGTGCTGAATTTATGACGTTGTTGCAGTCTCACCTTACAATTTATGAAGCAGAGATCAGAATGATTGTAAGGCTATGGGTGAGGTTACGTCTCCTTCTTTCATCTGTACAACAAAAGACAGGACAGCATAAACATTTTCATGACGTTTTTTTTTTTTTTTGGTTCATTGTGTGACCCTCTGCTTTTCAAGGGCGTGGAAAGTGCACATCTGTAAAGATTGAGGTTGACTTGGGTACACTCAGTGTGAGCAAAGCCTTGACTCGTAGTAGTACAGCAGAGACAGCATATATGCAATCATTAGGTAGTCTTCCAGCGTCTTCCTCGGCAGTTACTCTACTCACAGTTATGCAAGGGCAAACGCAATCAGGGTAGACCAAGGCTCAGATTTAAAGACACTGTAAAAAGAAACTTGAAGAAGTTGGACATTGACAGGAGTTCCTGGCAGCAGAAGGCTAAGGACAGAGCTGTGTGGTGGAATCTTATCAGACCTAAATGAAACAGTCATGGTCGTCCGCGACAGACTGCTATGATGATGATGAGGTAGTAGAAAGAAATGTATATGTATATAATTCAGTTGGTAGAGCCTTTTGAGGGGCATTTGCACAAACAAGGTTCGAGTCCCTTTCAAGCCTGTGATGATCCCTCTTTCACTGAAGACCCATTGAAACTTTCACACAAGTAAAACTTCAGTTGTAAACATGGCACCTGTTCTTGAATTAATCATTCCTCGCGTCGGATTGGCGTTGCATGCCCGTATATTCAGTGGAAGTTCTGCTTGCACGCGCTGGCCAAGCTGCATCGCAGTCAAGTTGAACAGGTCGACGCAAGCCTGATTAGTCAGTACGTGCAAATGATCATTAGTTCCAGTTAAAAGATTTTGTGTTCATGCCTATGTTTTGCTTGGACCAAAGCTTCATCCGTAAGTTTCTTCACAGCTTTCGAGATGACGTTTTGCGATATGCCACCAATGTTATTACAGCAACCTGCAACAACAGCCCTGTAGAAGGAGATTCTGAGGATTACCTGGTGTAGTCCTTTTTGTTAGGTCTGCACTGCAAACGGATTTGAAAAGCCATCCTGTTTTATCACTGGGACACCCAGAACTCTCTCTGAATGTTTTCAACATTAGCCGGCAAACGAAAACGCGTTATTTGAACTGTCGATGGACTTAACATATCGAGTTAATTGAGTATTCAAGCCGAGACTGAACTGACACAACGTCAAAAATGACCTTACTTTTCACTCCATGGATCTTTGTATTATTTATTTTTCGTCCTTCTTTAGTCAATATTTCTACTAATAATTTATACAAACACATGAACCGGACGTGATGCTGTCGCAGGCTAATTCTATTCTCACTCGACGATCGCGCAGCCCTTAACAGAATCTGCATACGAACGTCAGTGCACTTTAAAGTTTAAAAGTTTTAATTTACTTATTTTTTACCGACTATGTTTAATGCTCGGTATGCGATAGTTTAAGTAAAAACTTTAGTTTTTCCCACGACAACAATGATCCGAAATCGGACTGAACAATTTAGGGTACGTATTTCCACAGAATTTACTAGTTTTGTATTCCTGCGTCACCTAGAGTAGGTACTTGGGATTACCACAAACGATTTTCCGGTGAAAAGACTATGCAGAGCTATTGGAACATCAAGAGATATTTCCATTTGTTTCGTTAATAGACGAAGTAGCTTGTCGGAACGAAATGGTAGAATGTTTTCCTAATTCTAAATTAGCCCCAAAACACGAGAAAGTCCGCGCTGCCAAAAATAACACTCTGACGCTAGCGAACAAAAGCTATTGGACCAAACTAGACTACCAGTTCTATTCATATACTTTAATAGGGCAAGACTGCCAACATCACGTAGTAATAAATCATCTCATGGACTTCTTTGTGGCGATATTATTAATTCCGAAAGCCAAACGCCAATCATTCAGGAGCGTAAGCCAATCATGTCGAAGACACCTGTCTTTTCTGCTTATATACCTCGCGCTAATTAAATGCAGGAACCGTCTCGTTTAAAATTATTCACATAAAAAATAACAAAATGACGCAATTCTGAACGACAAGAAATTGTCTGAACGAACTAGAATGTGGAAAAGAAAATTCTTCCCATCAGAAGCAATGCTGCTTTTATTTAAAAGCCGAGAAAAAGGAACACAAAAAAGCCTTTCAGCACTGCGACTCACTCGTGCTTCTTGACGCAAATCCCCCCAATGTTGACGTAAGTGGAACAAATGAACCACTGCTGTGATGCCAAACTGAGTTCGGTTTCGTCAATGAACCCTAAAAATAACTTCCCTTTCCTGTGGAAAGCCAGGAATTAAATAACTGAATAATAGCACGAGTGCGTGGGTTAACTCAAAGGGGTTAAATTATGCGTGCATTGTTGGCTAAGCGTCATACACTCTTTCATCCCACATCGTCAGTATAAATGTATGTTGCTTTTAATAGCAGTTAAGATTAACAGTTGCCTTCAAAACGGAGAGATATGGGAAGCGTGAATCAAGAATGTACATGCAACATGGAGAAAAAGGTACAATGGGCTGAAAATCTAGAGGAAGTTCGATACTTTGTACCTCCGAACAAGTTGCGGAAGAGTTTCAAGAAAAGAATGACAAAGATACGCCGTAAGGCCAGTGAAATAACAGACAAACCTCTTCGCATTATCACAAGCATGGGAGAACTGAGCGCTAACGCAGTTCAAAATGGTATCGAGTTTATACTAAGGCATGGCCAAAGTGGATCATTTGATGCTGACAATGTGACTTATGAAGATCTGATCGAGGAATGGGACAAACTCTTTGAAATAAGCGCTGCGGCGAATGAAGAAGAATCGACTGACGACGATGAAGATGAAAAGTGCAAATGAAACAAATGGTCATTCTCTGACTTGACTTCCTCCATTTCATTGGAAAGTAACGGTTCTCGCCGAAAAGCAGCGTCAAAACGACTATAGACTGCACTACCTAAAAAAAAAACAGGAGAACGGAAGATGTAGTCTTTACAGACGAACATTCTGTCAAACATCACCCAAAGAAAGTAAAGGCCATAACCTCATAAAAATGATCATAAGCTGTGCTATCAAAGCCTAGGCCTCTTGAACAATAAAATAAGACTTGAAGGCTGAACTTCGAATACAGTGTGACTGGTTCGCAGGAACGAGCGACATGATAATCTATGAAAACTGACATGCCTGACAGTTTTATTTATATGAACAGATTTATCATTCAATATTTTCAAGAGAGTTATATTTATTGCTTCATGTCTGGTAAAGGACGGCGAATAAAGTCATTATCTTGGATACTCAGTATTTTAATACAGAAAATAGGAAAAGTCTTTTTGGAAATTTCAAACCATATTTTTTACCCATTGTATCAAACAGAAAGGAACAACTATGTGAATTTTTATAAAAGAAAATAGCGCAACAAATGTTCTGTTGAACAGCAGTTTCTTAATTTACTCTATAAACGGTAATATTGTACATTTCAGTAAAAAGCTTTTGCGGAATCAGTTTTGAAAGCAATACAAGTGAAATTGTGACAATCGATTTTACTGACATTCAGAAAGAAGTACAAAACAATAGATAGACATTTTCAATAAAAAAAATAAACTAGGCAAGAAAATGTATGGTGCGTCATTAGATTTGTACAATGATAACAACATTATGATGTGCCCTACATTAAACTAAACTAAGAGAAATAAGGCATTTGAAGATCACTGTAAGGTGATTTTTGCTATCCCAAGCGCTGTACCTTTGTGATTTTGCCGGCATGGCTCACTAAGACGACAACGTTGAGCTTGATTTTTCAATGAGTATGGTTACTTTGCACAAGGAGTGATTTAATAATTATCTACTCATCTAATGTTGTTCAAAGTTGCTCTAACGTCATGGAATCCTAAGTTGCAACCACTCAGATTGAAGCTACACAGGAATACTCTACGAAGGCCACTTTGTTCATATTTTGGAAAATGAAATGGCGAGTTTTGTCAAATTTCTTTTCCACAGTACTCACTTCAGGGGTTAAAGGGATAGTCAGGGATTTTTGTTGTTGTTGTTGTTGTTGTTGCTTCATACTGAATACATTGTATTCAGATGATGACTGCTGCATTAACTGGTAATAAGTGCTTTCCTCTGTATCGGTTTCTTATTGTGCTTGTCCTTCAATAGGCTGCTTCACCGCTGACCAGCGTGCATTGACACTACGCTCCTTGACCTTGGGGCATACTGTAGAAAACAAAACCCGGCGCCATGGTGGAAAGAATGTGTCAAAGACAACAACCAAGTGACGCACGATCGGTTAGAGGTCGGAGCGTAAGCGTGGGCTATACACGAATTGTTCCGACGTGAAT
The DNA here is from genome assembly GCA_014634185.1 of Astreopora myriophthalma. NCBI lineage: Eukaryota > Metazoa > Cnidaria > Anthozoa > Scleractinia > Acroporidae > Astreopora > Astreopora myriophthalma. The sequence goes on along the minus strand of BLFK01000942.1, from coordinate 577,268 downwards.
AATCATTTGCTCAAAATGCCCTTGGCCGCATGTTTAATGACAATTATAACATCCGAAAATAAAGGAAAGATAGAAAAGCCGAGAGGTGTCCGAATTTTCTCGGCGCTCCTCGACTCTTAGAAGGGGTTGCGTACGAAGGTTAGCGATTTGGTCTTTCCAGTTGTCGGGATCATAATGGGGCATAATAATAAAGTCGTAGGAAAGCCACGTGGGCCGAAAACCGGTCTCGTTTGGATCGTATTGAAAAGTGCGCAAAGCCGGCGTGGGTGAATCATGTGTTCTTGTCTCAGCTGAAGTCCATCAAATCAGAGTTTGATTCAGTTTGTTTATCAATCTGCAAGCTCCATCGATTGCTAGTTATTTATTGGCTGCATCTGAAAAGTGAAAAGGTAGTATTTGCGTGCGTCACAACGTTCAACAACGCGGAATCGTCTTTCTGCGCAGATAGTAAAATAATAAGTTTATTTATATTGCATTATTACACTTATCAGTTGCCCATAACGATTTAGAAATCGTTACACAGAATCATCATACAAAATCATCATACAATTCATACTAACAACAGTTCAATTCTATTTACAGTTCTTCTAATAACAAAATATATTTACAATAAATACTCTAAATAACCAATTCCATATGATAAGAAAATTAAAAATTCTAACAAAGGTATACTTTCTTGAAGAGATGGGTTTTCAGTTGACGCTTAAAAGCATTGATGTCGGCAGCCTTTCTTAAAGAAACTGTCAGTTCATTCCAAAGCCTTGGTCCAGCAATGGAAAACGCCCTATCTCCATAAGTCACAGTTCTAGATCTCGGAACAGTTAAAAGTTCCTGAGAACAAGATCTAAGTGAGCCCTTCTTACGGCGCGGGGCCAAAAGGTCAGATAGATAAATAGGTACCAAGCCGTTAAATGATTTATAAATCAATAGACAAATCTTAAAGGTAATACGTTGAGATACAGGTAACCAGTGCAGCGATTTCACTACAGGAGTTACGTGATCTTATGTGCGAGTGAGAGTGACCACACGCGCAGCAATGTTCAATACTAATTGCAGCCTATTGATCTGATATTTAGGTAATCCAACCAAAAGGGCATTGCAATAGTCAACCTTAGACGTAACAAAGGAATGAACTAAGTTTTCCGCAGAACCCTGATCTACGAATTTTCTAATGTTCTCTATGTTTCGAAGATGGTATTGGGAGGTTTTACATATCGTACTTATATGTTTATCCATTGCTATATCCTGGTCAAGTATCACTCCCAAATTTCTTACAAAGGGCCGGTGTTGAATGGTTTCAGCTCCTACTTGAATAGAAGTGACCGTTGGTCGTGATCGAAACGTAGAGCTTATAACCAGCAACTCTGTTTTATCTTCGTTAAGATTTAGCTTATTGTTAGCCATCCATCTGTCGATATGTGCAACACAGCGTTCAACTTTTGATCTGGAGAGGCCCGCATCCACATCACAGTTGGTCTTAAAAGTGACGCATAATTGTGTGTCGTCAGCATAGAAGTGGTACCATAGATTATGAGACTTGATGATGTCAGCAACAGGTGTGGTGTATAATACATAAAGTAGGAAGCCCAAGACTGACCCTTGAGGAACCCCATGTATTAAGGTACGCGTAGTCGACTTCCCTAAACTTGGACATAGTACTTACGAGATTTTAAATAGGACTCAAACCAAGCGAAGACTGTACCATTGACACCATATCGGTCTTATAATCTAGATAACAGAATGAAATGATCTACAGTATCATAAGCCGCCAAAAGATCTAATAGTAAAAGAATCACTGAATGACTACTGTCAATGGCACAAAGAATGTCATTCTGCACTCCAACAAGAGCAGTCTCAGTAGAGTGATAGAGCTTGCAGGCTGACTGGAACCATTCATCTAGATGGGGGGTAGAAATATAGGCTGTTAACTGTACTACCACCGCTTTTTCAATGACTTTGGACACCATTTTCAAATTCGAAATCGGACGAAAATTTGAGTAGTTCGTATAATCAGCATCAGATCTCTTAAGGGCTGGTAGCAGCTCAGCAATCTTGAGTGCATCCGGCATTGTTCCAGAAGAGAGAGATATATTAACAATTTTCGTTATAACTGGCAACAGTATATCTAAACAGTTCTTCATCACTGAGGCAGGTAAAGGATCAAGATTGCACGACTTAAGCGCTGACTTTCGAGTAAATTCTTTTATAGAGGCTTGACTAACCTTCATAGAATTCAGAGCAAAATCATAGAATTCCGACTGGCATCTAGGAGAAATTATGTCAGTAGGGCCCACGTTTACCAGTTTCTCTTCAAGCTTAGAATGTATAGTGTCAGTCTTTCCTGTAAAGAAGTCGGCAAAAGAAGTAGTGCTAGAGTGGTGGTATTAGAAGAGGGCGGATAACGTTTTGTAGCTTCCTTTTGAAGCAGCTTGTTTACAGTGGAGAATAGAACCTTTTGGTTCCCAGAGTGTTCCTTGATGGGCTCCCTATAGTAGGTAGTTTTCAGATTACTGATCAGATTGTTAACAACGTTAACAGAGCATTCGAGCACACAGCGCTCAAGGACGCACTTTAGCTTCGTTTTACGCCACGTCCGCTCTAGAGGTCTCCTTTTGTTTTTCTCCAAGGCCACTTGCTGATTGTACCAAGGGGCCGAAGGGCGTATGGTTACCACACGTTGCTTAAAATATTCGCATCAACCAATTGATTAAAGCTTTGCGGCATTACCTTCATTATAGACGCTGATATATAAAGGAAATTGCCGGTGTTGTTTCCCTGCACGCCTTAATTCGTTTTGTTAAATTTGTTTTTTGTTATAATTATATATGTTTTCTGTTACAATAATAATAATAATAATTATTATTATTATAACTATTATTATTATGATTAATAATAATAATAATAATAATTATTATTATTATTACTATTATTATAATCATTGACAATACTGAAAGTTGAACTGAGAAGCAGTGTCTCGAACGCCTTGTAACGAACGCAAAACCAAACGAAATTAATTAAAGAAATAGAATGAAACTACCAGAATAACCAGAAATATAAGTGAAGTGATGCTTGTTCAGTTACGTTCTAAAATTAGAGTGCAATGGAGCGAACGGTGCGGTTATGATTTAATGCAAGATACAGGCCGAGCCAATAACATTTCATTTCAGAAAATAATATTTTTGTTTTAATGACCAACTGTGAGAAATGAAAGCATAAAGTGTCTGGTTCGTTTTCTCATTTTGGTCACCCGCTCCAGTTGTTTTCAAAATTATTGTTTTATTGCCGAAAGAGCTATTGCCGAAAGAGCTATTGTCGAAAGAGCTATTGCCGAAAGAGCAAAAGCTTCTTATGCTTCTGTAAACAATGTTGCGATCTGTTTTGAAGTCAAACATATGAATAAATTGAAAATGGGGCTTATTTTGAACATGTGGTTAGTGAAATTTTGCCCTACATTAACTGGCTACTGACACCGGAAACTCAACTTGAGGTACTTTATTCATCTTTTCTTGATCATAAAAAACACATCTATTCAATTGGCAGTAAATTACACTGGAAAATTTGTATCAGTTGTGCCTAAAAACGTTTAAAGCTACGTGGCGCATAGGCCCACAAAGGCGCCTCGATGATGAACTGATCATGAACTGCGCTTAAGTACGGTAAGATGAATGAGAACAAAACCAAGAAGACGTTATATAAGGTTGCATGCGAATCGACGAACGTTTTAGATAAAGGAACCACCAAATGTTTGGGTCTTGCTTACGCAAGTTCTGTTTGCTCAGTTTACTGGCGTTTTCATGCGGTGCGGTTAAAACATATTAAGTATTAATGAAAATGACCATTTTTTTTTTAATTCTAAACTTCGTTTTCAACTCAAGGCCAGTGTTCGCCGCGAGACCACGCCGGCAAATCTAGTGAGCAAAATAGTTCTGCGTTTGAGTATTTGGACACAATTGCCTCTCTTCGCCGATAAAAAGTCGACTTTTATTGTTATCTAAAGATGCCCCTGCAGAGGTCGATGAGCTGTGAATTCACAAGTTTTGCACACAGCGCAGGATATCAGTCAGATCGCGAAAAAAGGAAGGAAAGAAGAAGCAGATCAGCTGGCAAGAAAAATGTGCAGTGGAGTGACGACCTTGAGGAGGTTCGGTATTTTGTGCCGCAGAGAAGCAGAAGCGAAAGCATCAGAAGAAAATTCAACAAGGCGAAAAAGAGAGCAGAACAATTCACAGAAAAACCGTTAGTACGAGCATTCACGAGTACGGCCGAGTCTAGGTCAAGAAGATTACGACTGATAAGCCGACACGCAAATTGCTTTTCACTTGATTCTGGAAAGCAGAGTTTTGAGGAATATAATAAACAGTGGGATAGATTGTTTGAGCTGTATTCAACTCCAAATCTCAGTTCAAAACAGGCAACAGGGAAGGACATAGATTCGCCAATGTTGGAGCGGCAGTAGCGTAACAACGACGGAACTCCGTGATGGCTTTCTAATAATAATAATAATAATGGTCCGAGCGAATGGTCGGTGCAACGGTAATGATAGACGAAAAGAACACAACAGCGAGCTACGTGAGCACGCATGCATTTGCAACAACGTAACATGGCGCAGATACTGCCTGCTGGCGCATGGAGTTATATAGGACAGTTCTGCCCGGGCCAAGACCAGTTGCTGTATGAGATTCTGATTGAGGAGCCGACTACCGTCAAGGCGGGAAGTTTTTCAGGACTAGAAGTTTACGTTGTTTGTTTTAGTTAACGAACAAATCACTCACTTCGGTTTAGATTGAAAGTGAATAGTGGCCAGCCACTGCACTGCTAGCCTGCGAATATAGCCGCCCTTCGTCGCTCACCGCCACGCTTCCCGTCTTTTAAGTTGAGGCTCAAAAGTGACATTTCCACTCCAGCCTCCCTCAGATATTCCGTGGAAAATGGAAATTCGAGACACTGCAACGACATGAAATTTTGAACGTGCTCCTATGTTCAGTCGCAATCACATAAATGATATGTATTTATTGGCTTCACATCCTTTCGAAGATGTAAGGAACACTATGTTAATACTAGTCTCTCAGTAGTTTCAAATGTCCAGACCAGGCTTCTGGAATCTTAAGATTAATTGCCTTACCTAGTGAAGCACAATTTCCGCTTAAGTTTGCTGTGTAAGCGACACTTGTCTAGCAGTCAATGCCAACTAATGGCCTAATAGTGCGGTCCTTCCATAATTTTAACTTATTACAATAGATCGTTTTCACATGACGTCACGGCGGCCATATTGGTGTACCTAAACAAAGAAACGGAGGCCATATTGGTGTCCCAAAACAATCCTCGGGGAATTGAACTCCATTTTTATGCAAATATTCTCTTCTGTTTCAGTAAATCAATATGGCCGCTGGTCACGTGAGTGAAAACGATCTATAAAAATACTGTGTTAACCAGGAGAGGCTCTGTTACAACATCGACGTCAGTAATTTTATCAGATCAAGTGTGGTATTTTTAGACCTTTTAAAGAATATTAATAGGCAAAAGACGTAGTTTTGAGCAAGAAAATTAATCTTTCCACCGTAAAAGCTGCATTTATCTGATCAACAAAGGCCGAAAGCGATAATGGCTACACCTTGTCCGTTCAACCAGCTTGTCGAATTGTAATAGACAAAAGGAAATTTCGACGTGAATCATCCCCATAGACAGTGAGGGAGAGAAATGCCGGCCCCCAGACCATATGTGACAGATCCCTTTCGTACTCGCAGCTCAGTCACTTTCTACTAGATACAATGATTGCGAACGCGATATATATCTGGGACTGTGGTTATCGTGTCTTCCATATGGTAAGTAAATTTTTTGATACTCATTGCAGTACTACGGAGTTGACGCAACACATCTGATCCTGTGGCTGGGCCTTATACATTATGTACCGTACACGAAGCCTGACATCAAACAAACATGGCGGATACGTGGAAAGGAAACTATCGTTATTTTTTATGCCCTTTTGTTGTCTCTTTCTAACATTAATACTTTACTGTTGGTGGTAGTTTTGCTTTTTATGTGAACCGTTACTGAAATGTCAGACAAAACGTATCGAAAAGTGGTCCTTCTTGGAAAAGTGAACAGCGGAAAGACTTGTGTTGTTGCTCGACATCGTTCAGCCACAGGGCCCTATACAAACTATGCGGCCGTTTACAGTGCCTCTATATCTTTCATATCATATCCCTAAAAATTCACGATATCGTCGTGTACTGCTATCACAATCACATATTATGTCAAATAAACTCATCTTTACCTGGAATGATGTGTATTGTCGTCCTTGTGGCTGAAAACGACGAATTTCAGCGATTTGAGCGGTTTTGTGTTCGATGTTTTCCTGAACGTATAAAAGAAAGACAAGAGAGGAAAGCTAAGCTATATTTCGGACCGGTCCAGCGCCGAGGAGATTTTCACCAACAAATTCCCATTGCACAGCTGAAAGTCGGATATTTCTTCTCATATACCGTTATGTTTCAAATCCGTCCAAAACTCGAAATGCTAGACCTCAAATAAAGTCGAGAAATACAGCGATCGAAGCTCCGCCCAACAGTAGCTAAAAATCCGCGTGCCGAATGTTAACCGTTAGGTCGATTGGTCCTTTCTGATTGGATCACAACAGACAATTCGCGCTCAAAAGTTCATCCCGCGGGACGGCAGGTAGGTGTTGCGAAATGAACTCCAGGATGACAACTCAACTCTTTATTTCACAGTAAGAACACAAAAGAATCATGGCGAAACGCGACCGAGAGAAAACGACACCATTAACTTATTCTCAAAATCCCGCTAGAACAGCGCAAATCGCATAGCTCATATGCGTAAAATCACTTGACAGCTGTCACTCACCGTCTTTACAAAACGTAACGCAACGCAATGTAACGTTCTCCTCAACAGTAGGGGTAAATGAACAGGCATTTGCTCATTTGCCACTACTTCCCAACCCACGGGATGAACTTTTGAACGGGAATTGTCTGTTGTTATTCAATCAGAAAGGGCCGATCGACCTGAAGGTTAATATACGAATACCATGAGTTCGTACATATGTATATGTATATGACGTACCTACTCTTGGAGAACCCCTTCTCCGCCCAACTTGACCCAACTTCCAACTAAGGATATATTTCTTTCACATTCGTAGATAATTCCAGTTTTATTTATTTCCTTTTTAGTTATTTATTTATCTTTATTTTTTTGTTTTTCTTAATGATCATCATCAAAATTTTGGCATACTAACCGTAATGTTCCATGTTCCTTTTCATTACGCCCTAAACTGCAACATTGCAGAAACTTGAACATTCGTTGACTCTGGAGACAGCGCTGGTACCGACACGGTATGACTTGAAGCAAAATTTATATAATTCACGTCATGTTGAGGAGGGCAAGCTTTACTGCGGCAAGAAAACTACTGGACTGATTTGTTGTTGTTTTGAAAAATCATTAATCGGTACTTTTCATTAAATTTCGACATGAGAGATGCAAACATTAAAACTGAGACTGACACTGTTTAAATTGTTCATAATATTTTTCAATGTTTGCCCATCATTAGGGTTGGGTTAGATCTTTCCGTGTCATCTTCTTGAGCAATGCTTAAGTCAGGAACGAACAAAGCCAATATCACAAACTGATAAATACGATGCTGACTCAATAATTACTAATGCATTTGGGAACTGATGACGTATCGTACTCAAAAATAGGTTGAGAGTGTGAGAACAGTCGGCGCCGAATCGAAAACCCATCATATGGACCGTTGTGGTTTGGCGGTTTTGCAGTTGAACAACATAGCTAACAGGCGTGTGAATTTCCGTCCATTAGCAAAGACGCGAGTTCCTTATAACTACTCAACTCAAAACTTACAAGTTGTGGTTTGAAATTCGTGAATTCGGTGAATGCAGACTTACACAAATATTAGAGCAGCAATAAAGAAAGTAATGGCTGTTTTTTCACTCGTTACATTTCGACAGGTCTGCCAATGTTAATTTAGGAACTAGAACATCGAAACCTTTATTGAATTAACGATATAATGACCGGTTAAGATGCAAAAATTTCTGAAACGACGTGAAACAAACGCATGGACGAAGACTTCTGGACTAGAACATGCTGCACTATATTTTAATCCATGATTTATTTTTCATTGTGGTAGGCCAATGCATGCACTCACATCTCACCCATAGGTAAACCGCTACAGACGCTTTGAAACAGCGCATCAGTGTTCAGAGGGCGGCGAGAAAGCAATCAATGTGGCAGATACTACCTAAGAAGGAACTGAACTTTTTCTCGACCAAATGACGTATGACTTCCCATGCCATGATATATCATCGAGACGGTCAAGTCAATGGAAAGCTCAAGATAGAGAGGAAACTAGAAAAACATATTAAAAAATCTCTAAATTAAAACGAATTGAGAAGTATTATTATCGAATTGAAAGGCAACTCGATATTATGCTAAGATCACGAATACAAGAAATACCTTAGGCAAGTTCATCTTAACACACGCTGGAAAACAGAATAGAACCGGCAATACAGCCGGTAGTAACCTGGTGGTTCTAAAAACCTTTTAGAACCACTATCGAAATGGAAACATTTAGGACCTTAGTTGGCGTGGAATATTCCTGAAGCTGCCTTTAATACGCGCGTGACAAAAGTCAACGAAAGCTAAATATGCAAACACGCGTTGTCATTATATAAGTTATTGATTTCCTGTGGCTAACCATAATATAGAAATACCGAGCAAGCGAAATTGTATTGCTTGTCTGGGTGGATATTAGGCAGGTTGACTTTGAGCAAGGGTCGCATCACACGCAAATTATTTGCAAACTGCTTGTATGTGTTAAAGAGTGTGTGAACATCAAACGACCAAGACAGTAATGTCGTCCCTGTCAAAATCTGTAAGTTGTGACCATATCACCGTGTCTGAAACTGATTCGGTAAAACAGGTGCGATGGTCGATGGATTTGGAAGAAATTTTCTATTTTACACCCCGAAAGCCTCGCAGGAAAAGCATCACCGAGAGGTTGAGGGAGTTGAAGGACAAGGCGAACGATCTCGCTGATAGAACATTTCGGCCAAATGTACATTATGTGAACAGAAACCGGCGCCGGGACTTGGTGTTTAGAAAGGGATACTCAATCGACTTCGCCAACGATCTCAATCGGGAATGGGACGAACTCTTTGAACTCTACCGAGCAAAAAACGTTTGACTACCTAGAAGAAAAGAAATGAGCTCAAAATACTTGATCTGAAATTTACACGTCTTTTTCACGAAGATAGGTGGAAACAAAAAACACGAGGATCTCAGTTCCTTCGTAGCGAACTTTGCAATTCGAAGGGTGGAGGTAAAGCTCCGATTAGTATTGAGAAGGGTTGCTCCAATATTAGCTGACATTGCTTGCATATTGTAGGACACGGATGTCATCTGTAGACATTGATATCAACATGAATGGAAGGAAAAAGGTTGCTCAATCTATCTTTCTTTATAGCAATGGAGATAATGGAACGGATGAGATTCACGTTCGCCACGGTGGACGTTTGCGAAACTGACAACGCTGATAACCCCGAAGATTGAACGAAGGAGTGCAGTTCCCACTCAAATTGTCTTGTAACTAGATGATTAAAAAACGAAGTACACATGTTTAGATCAGTCAGTTTAACATATCTTCTTGTGCTTTT
>BLFK01000942.1:530088-562588 GCA_014634185.1 Astreopora myriophthalma | reverse complement strand
GTAAATTTGATCACGTACACGCGATCGCTACTGTCACTATACTTGGCAGTAACTGAGTGGTGCTTACAAATGAGATCATGTCAAGATGATTTTGCAACTTTACATCCTGTCCTGAATGTCTTGTCTCGTTGCCTTGAAAGGCTTGTCAAAACAACCAAGGTACAGTCCGTTGAATTTCTTTTTACAGATATAAACACAATTTTTCCTCGGCCAATCAAAACGTTTTATTTTGACATCAACTGAGTTTTCTTTCAAACGCAATGAAAGATTAATTTAAACAAAAGTGTCCAGTTGTCATCGATTTGTTAATGAAAACCTATGTATCAGTGCTGCCAACAAATGCTAGAGATCGACAGCAACGATGTATTCCAACTAATCTCACAACACAATCCATGGAAAACCAAAAAAATGTATTTCGCCCGCTAGCGACTGAAATGCGAATACAAAACAAAAATAGAACCACCTCGACCTTTCACGCAATAACTAAAACGCGACCTGTTTCATCAATTTTGTGGCATATGTTTGAAGGAAATAAGCAAGACAATTGCTAAGGATATTATTTTGGCATAAGCCTAGCATGCTAAGACAGCAAACTTCATCGAAATTACAAAGCGCTTTACGAATTATTACGAATCATGCAGGTAGCACACGTGCTCATTTGTTTTGCATCACGCACTCATTTCTTCCCACTCACGATCTACACGATTCACGAAGAAACACGCTTTCACAAAAGTATGTGCGTACGTGCTACAATGGAGCACGTGAATACAATAAAAGTTGGTTATCCACGCTTTAGTTTACAAAATCGAATAATTTTCTCCATATCGAAGCTAAGAAAAGAAATCTCGTAATTTGAGGAAACTAAAAGTCAAGATTTCCTTGAAAGATGAAGAGCTCAACATGGCATGGGACGAAGATCAAGAAAACAAAATCGTTCAGATTGATTAAAAATAGGAAAAAGGTTCACTGGTCTACACAACTCGAGGAGATCCATTTTTTTGATCCAGAGCCTGAATGTGCTTTTCCTCCAGACGGCGGTGTAGCTTTCCACGGAATTTGCACCGCAGCACCACAACACCAAAAACAGTTTCAGGCAAACACAGCAACAGCCGCTTTTGAGTTACAGCAAAACTTTACTGAAACAATGTCGCTTGAAACTAAAGTTAAGCGGCCTTCTTGGAAGATAATTCTTGACCATGAAAATGAATTTGCTGGAGAAGACTGGGTGTGATGGGAACGTGGTGAGTTATCGGTTGACACCGATAACGTGGAGGACTATCAGTTGATACCCTAAGGCATAAGGTTCGACACTGAGGACAAGAGCAGATTGGATGAGAAAAGAATGAATTTTTCGACGCCGAATTGAAGTTGGAGAGATATCAAGTATCGTCTTTCACCCATTGCACAAAAGTGCACAAAGCAACAAAATAGCTTAGTAAATGGAGGGGGGATCTTCTTTTGATTGCGTTTGACATATTTGCTGGATACAGTACAGAACAGCATTTTCCATGTTATTGTAAAAAACAAATCGACAGCAGTTTTCTATGGTCTCTACTCTTATAGACCATAAAATGACGTCATAAAATGTTCAAAACTCAAGTGAAACCACGAACCGCTGGCGAGTGGTTTCACTGCCAAGTTTTGAACATTTTATGGCGTCATTTTATGGTCTATAAGAGTAGAGACCATAGAAAACTGCTGTCGATTTGTTAAGTGGAAAATTTAATTTTTAATTTTCGAACTGGATCGGAACTAAAGCAACTTCCCGAGAGCAGCAGTATTGTTAAATAAGATAAAATTATCCTCCCTAATGCTTTACACAACGCAATTTCCCGTAATAGAACTGAGGAAATCAATGATTTATTCACTATGTTCTACAGTTTTCTCAGAAAGGTAAACAAAATATTATATTGTTTAGAAATATTAGGCCAGCCGTTTCTGCACTTCTTAGGGAAACAGCATTGAGTTTTAGTCGGCTAGATTTATTAGAACCACCGCGCCATCTGCGGAAAAATCATGCTGACCACGAATGACCACGAACTTCTCCGCGTTCGCCGTCTCTACGTGAAAGGGAGCAGTTAACGTTATAATAAAATAAATAATAAATAACTTATCGATTAAAGCTAGAGTGATCATCGCAGTTAATGAATTAACTGAAGCAGTTGCAAACTGAGTCTACGAAATCCAGGCTTGAACGGGATTCGAATACATGCCCCGCGCGATTACGCTGCAAATTACTCTACCATCACTTGGGAGCTGGTCACTTGCCTAACTCAACCGGTAGACACTAAAATGAAAACCGCCCTATTAGCTTGTATTGTACACCTGACAATAACAATATTGTTTACAGCATACTCAAGAAACCAAAAACTGGTAAAGAAACAGTTTAGTACAGGTTACACGCTTACACAGACCAGAAATTGAGCTGTTTCTCTGGCCATTTTCACATTTTAGGAAATGCGCACGCATGCCTACACTTCGCCGGGTACTCCAGTTCGTACCAAAAATGTTTGCGTACCATATGGAAGACACAATAACCACATTTCTCAAATACATATCGTTCAGCCGAACTGAGCCGCGAGTACAAAAGGGACCTGTCATATATGGTCTAGGGGTCGAGATTTCTCTCCCTCACTGCCTATGGGGATAGGTATCCGAAAGCTGGCGAAGGACCAAAAACTCAGGGCTGTATCAGCGGTCCGCTGGTCGAAATTTCGGGGAGACTTGTCATGGTACAACGCTCAGGCTTAAATGTTAAAAGGCACTGCTACTGGTTATTTTTTGCTTGCGCATGCGCAGGATCCCTAGTGCACCAAATAAATACATTCCACGTGGAAGTAAAATAATTGGTACGAAAAGCCTTATCTTCAAATGATTGTTACTTCGAGCCCGTGACAGACCCGAGTGTTGTTGAGAAGAGCAAAGAACTGAAGAATAATTTGGGTAGTTAATATTCAAGTCAGCAGGGGTAGTTTTGTAACAGTAATATAACAAGTATGTTCGTTCGTTCGTTCGTTCGTTCGTCGTATCACTGTCTAACTTGCCAGTTTCGATTCGCTATCTTCGTTGGGATTTGTGGATGACTAATGTTAGAAAAGTTAAGCGAAGTAGATAGAATTAAACCTTCGAGAAACCCATTGTAAGACCGGCATATAACTTAGAGGTCGCAATATCCAACACAACAGTTCAAAGGAATCCCAATTCATTTCCATCAGTCTTTCTGTATACGCCTTCTCTGAACTACGGCGGCTACAAATTAGTCGCGACGGCCTGCTTTGCCTGGACGCCGAAATTAAAGGCATGAATGTCCTCTTAAAAGCGTGGATTCCATGCAAGAGAGGCATAATTTAATATCGGTCACAACAAAACCTTACTGCAGCTTTTAAAAGATGTCTCGAAACCGAGCGGATTCGAAGACTGAAAAGTTCTTATCACACCAAAAAGCTCTTTGGTCTTAGCTCAAATGGTGGGAAATGTGCGGGTAGTCCGGCTAAGATAAGCTATTTATAGCCTATTGTTGCAGTATCCAGGAGATGACAGACCGGCTCAGCATATTGAGCAACCTGGTCGGCTTGACAATTAGCTTGAAGAAGACGAAAGCCACGGGTGTTAATGTCCCTTCCCCAATAGAGATCAGGGCAAGAGGACAGGGCATTCCACACCGACAAGTTCACATACCTTGGAAGTGTGCTTTGCCAGGATGGCCGCACTGGTGTGGACATACAAAACAGGCTGAATAAAGCGAGAAATGCCTTCACGAGCGTAAGATCAGTGTGGAGGTCAGCAAGCTACAGCACAAAGACGAAACTTAGAATCCATCAGAGCTGCGTGTTGTCAACTCTTCTTTACGGCTCGGAATGCTGGCGAATGACGGAGCACGACCTTTCAAGACTAGCGTCTTTCCACACAGCTAGCCTCAGGAAGATTCTGAGAATCTTCTGGCCCCGGCCTGAAAATATCTAATGATGAGCTTCTGAAGCAAACCAAACAGGAGGATATTCGTACCCTTGTCACCAGGAGAAGATGGAGATGGATCGGGCATATGCTGCGGAAGGGCAACAACAACATAGCCAGAATTGCAATGCGCTGGACACCTGAAGGCAAACGGAGCAGAGGGCGCCCCAAAACAACTTGGCGCAGAACTGTAGAAAGGGGACTAAGGAAGCTCAATTACAGCTGGAGTGCCATTGAAAAACTGGCCAAAGATAGGCAGGATTGGAAAGATTTCGTTGCTGCCCTATGTGCCACATAGGCATGATGGGCAGTAGGTAAGTTGCAGTATAGGAAGTTTTCTTTAACATCTCTTCAATTTTACTATTGGTATATTTGTATAGCAGTTCTGCTGACTCAACCGAACAACTGAGGACAATAACCGACAAATCTCCTTGAGGGGGTCATTATCGACTGTTTCCATTACAGCGCATGGCAGTTAGCCAAAACTCCTAGGGAGAAATAGCCAAGCTGAAGTCTGGAATCAAGTTCAAGTATATAGAAAATCAGTATTTAGTCCACCCTACAACAGAGCCGACAACATTCGTAAGAGTGACTAGGAAGTTAACGGTGACGTTACTTGCAATTAACCTAGACAGAGGACTTTATAGAAAGTCTATTAAAATACTCCAGTACTTCCGTGTTTGCTTTCGTTGCTCACTGTCAACAAAACAGTGGTAACCGCGTGCACTGAACAAGAAACAAAATAAGCTATGCTTTCTCACGTTGAAACAAACATGAGATTGTCTTCTCAAAACTAAACTACGAATCTAAGTTTATAGTTATTCAGAACAACAATATTTCCAACCGTTTTGCACAGATGTAGGACCTCATAAACCTCTTCTGTTCAGTTTAAAACGTGCAATTATTCGTGTGCATTTCGATGTGGTCATTTTGTTATTATCAGCATTTTTCAAAAGGATACGTCTCGTTATTAATTATTTATTCATTTGTCTGTTTTCAAGGACAACGTAAGCACGTGCACTAGAATATTGTGGATATAACATGATTTTTGCCTTTTTAGCTCGTGGAGAGCTATCGGGATAGTTAGGGAAGCAGGATGTCAGGCGTAAACAATAGAAAATTTGTAATCGATTTCTCGATCGTCTCAAGTTCGGCAGGCGCATCCATGCATTCGTTGAATGGTCGCTAACATTAGCTACATCAGCTCCCTGACACAGTATCTTACTTCCTCCACGACCTTACCACAGCATGCCTTTGACTTAAAATTGTTACTTCCTTGTGACTGTGCGATAATAGCAACCTTTAGATCGGAGTACGACTACGACTACGAGAACGAACTTTCCGTACTGAGCATGTGCATTAGGCTCGGAGGACGAAATTTTTCAAAGTGCGCATACTCGGAACGAAAAACTCGTGCTCGTTAGTCGTACTCGAACTCCAATCAAGGGTTGTTTGCTCATCTTTGCTATGGTAACACCAACTTGGGGTGAAAGTTCATTTGTGCGCTTACATTTTGATGATTGATCACGTGCGAAATCAACGCTTTAAGTTTGGGTAAAATTAATGTTCAATTTAACTAGAAGCAATATTAGGTAAAAGAAGGTACCCCCAAGGAATTAGAAAGGTTGACAGTATAAAAAATGAACGGCTCGGTTCAAATCTATATAGCAGCACTCTGCCCGAGCCATAGCAACACTCTGCCCGAGTTTAATATCATTTCCATGTTGTGTAGCCCTATTTAAGGACATCGATTGAGTTTACTCTACACATAGATGTAGAGATCACTGAATTATAACGGCTGCCATATGAAAAGGGACAAGAATCTTAAACCATTGTTTAAGTCTTGATAGTTTTCATTTGCTTTTGTTCATGAGAAAATTCAGTTGCTCGAAGTGAACAGGTGCAGCTTAAGTTCCTGTTTTTGACTATAATGTAATTCCACATCTGCAATATTCTATACTAAGTGCTAAATATATCTCACTAATAAATACGTAATTGTTATGGCAAGTAATTTTTATGCCGCCATAAATTCAACAAAAAGACGATAAGAGGAGATCATCGATGAAATAAGTAAAGCGACTAAAACTACAGCTTGAAATAAAGGAGAAGTTGCTGATTCTAATGTGATAAATTAAGAAGATCCTACTGCCATGTGGTGCAGGATTACAGGGACTGCATATGGAACCTGTTTCTACGCAAACGTTGTTATGGAAACTGAACCAACTGCAAAGTTTGCTACACTCGTGCAACGCATTGTTCTTGGTTAGCTGAGATAAATTATTCAAAATCAGTTCATTCTTGGAGACAAACAAAATTTTCTAATGTGGGCGAATGGTGATTGTTGTCGGCAGTTTGGAAACCAATAGACAGTAAGCAAAATAGACGGAGGGCTTTCGACTGATGTTTCGTACACTGAAAACACTACAACAGTAAAAACTTCCCAGCATAGCAGTGCTATAAGAAAAGAGAAACGCTTATGGCCATTGAGCAAGCACCGGACGAGTTCAATATCCTTTCAGGAGATGAGTTCGTGATTCTGACGGAAAGCGATGATGACCCGGTCTCGCCACCTTACAAGAAACATAAGCGAGTGCATTGGTCACAAGATTTAGTGGAGATCTTTTACTTTGTGCCGACACAAAATAACTCCGTAATTTCTCCGCTGGCGGAATACTGCGGCAGTCCAAAACTGCGAAAAAAGAAATCGCGGCGATCAGCTAATTCCTTGACACGAAGCGCTGGGCAGATAAGCAGTGTTATGGTGATGAGAGGACTGCAGTTTATAACAAGACAACTGAATGACTTGTCTGTTGGTAACGTGTCGGATGATCGGTCGCGAAGGTGGGATGAGTTATTGCAGTTGTACATGATAAGAGAGAGACTTAAGGACGAGAAAGGCGATTGGGTGTAGCAGTGCAGAAGGAAATTGAAGACGAGCCTAGTCAATTCAAACGTTGAACTCCACAGAGATGGAAACGAAGCGTATACTGGGTGTTGCATTCGGGAAATGCTGAGTAAAGCAAGAATGGTCGCTTATTTGAGAAAAGAAAAAAAAACTCTTGGTATAGCAAAGAAGATGCATCAATGCAAGTTTTGAAATTTTAAGGACCTGCATGGCTTTGATCTGCATCGAATATTCGTAGCAACAGTGGTACACCCAGCAAAGATACTCTTCAGACAGCAAAGGATATTTGCTGATTTTCAGACTGAAGGGCTGTGAATCCATTTTTTTTTTTTTTTCATCAGTCGAGTTTTCTTTACGTGTTCAGTTTTCAATATTTGGTGCTGCAGCGTATTTTTATTGATGCTGTCAGTGGAAATGAAGAGTTACCTCGGCGAGACACCCTTATGAAATTTGGAAGAGGAGAAAAATCAAACAAACGCAATGACATCGATTTTACTGGGTTTGACTGTTATGTAACTGGAGCAGTAAGAGGGAAACCGTCACGACAGAAACCGTAATTTCATTGGAGATTGTTTTGAAAGCAAGACATCAAAACATGAACTTTGTATTCTTTGTGACCACAAGCAATTAAATCGATTGCATTTTGCAAATAATAAAGGGCAACAAATTTGTCTAAAGTTTTTCAACGCATTTCTATCAGAAACAAGATATTTCGTTGTGAATGTGTAAATTTTAAATCGAGATAAAGGAAAATATCACGGAAATGTATACTTTTTTCATACATTGATCATGAAATAAACGATTTGTAGTTCATATTGTGTTCTTAGTGTAATGATCCTTTTTTCTAAAAAAAAAAAACAAATAATAATAAGAGGAATGTGTAGTTTCTTAATCGAAGTTTCGTACGGGTCAGCGATGTGAAAATCTATGCAGGGACGAAAGTCATTAATTATTGAACATGATCAGGTCA
Source organism: Astreopora myriophthalma (assembly GCA_014634185.1). Lineage (NCBI taxonomy): Eukaryota > Metazoa > Cnidaria > Anthozoa > Scleractinia > Acroporidae > Astreopora > Astreopora myriophthalma. Next base: position 554,759 of record BLFK01000942.1, on the reverse strand, counting down.
AAGACGTTTTAAAAAAGAAAATCGTATTTACACTCCCCTCGTGGAACGTTCGAATACGTTTGTGCAAATATATATATGCACGTTTTAACGTCACATGCAAAGCGCGGCGTTTAGTTTTCTACCCTTCCTGCTTAAATTTGGTGGATTATCGTATAGCCTGAAAGTTGACAATCGTTAGCGAAATCAGTTTTTTGTTTTATGCGCACCCTTGGGTGAGCCATGGCGCATCGTTTCGGCACTGCGGCTATTTATAATCACCTTTTAATCACCGGTATTGGCATACTTTGCGTTGGTGAGGGCATTTATCTGCCATGTGTTTCATGCTCGGTGTTCATTCGGGAAACATTCTAAAGTTTCAAAAGAAGGCATTTAAAGCTACGGCACCAATAGGAACTGAAGGGAGTCCTCGGTGTCAGAAATTGGGCTTTCCGTTGACTTGTTTTGGCGAATCATTTTTTTTTTTTTATGGACGTTACGTAAACTAAAAGTTAAATTTACAGACGATTTCATCGTGAATTCAAAATTCAATCAGATACTGAATTTTGTGGGACAGTGTATATATATCTTTATATATGTTGCCCAGTCGTCAAAGCGGTGCTCCGAATAAATCTCATTTGTTGGTGCAAAGACAGGAACATTAAAATTCTTTCACTTTCGGACATTGATAAGATGTTTGGTGTTTCGAAAGCTTTATGCTCGTGATGTAACGCATGAAATAAAACTCACCAAAGTACAAAGAAGTCCAAGATGAAATGTATACTTGGTCACGGTGTTTGTTTTTTGACAATGGTATACTTTTGAGACTCAAGTCATTCGTGCCAAGTGTTAGTGTTTTTTCCTTGTTTCCAATAGCTCAACCACAACGAACCAAGACCCAAGTTATGGGCTGCAGACCCGACAGATTGTGTCATCTGTAGGTACGAGAAGCGCAAGTATCCGTTGAGTATGGGGATTTATTTTATTGACTAAGCGGGCATGTTTTCAAGTGAAGAGCAAATGTTATCCTCTGGAAATTACCTGTCCATGAAAGAAGATTACTGGGCCATTATGGAAAAGTACATACACAACCGTTTTATTTTCCGAGGGAGAACTGGGGACTAGCCATGACATGACAGTCTATAGCAAATTTCGTTATCTCTTGCGCGTGTACCGACTTATGTAACAGCTGTTACGTTTCGAGCTTTGAGTAAACGGCACCGAAGTAATTGGCTTGCACAGTTACGGTGTCTCTGCCTTTTGCATTGATTGTTTGCTCTGTATCATCTTGTAGTCTCTTTTTCTTTGTTTTGTTAGGCGAAGTTAGTAAAATAAATAAATAAATAAATGACAACACAAAATACACGCAAACCCTGCAATTAATTATTTTTTAACACCCCCTCATTGCAAACACACAAGCAATTAAACAAACAAGAATAAATAAATAAACAAATAGAAGATAGACAATCAGATGTGATAAACCAGATGGACAGTTTTCCTCTTTAAATAAAACTCAAGAGATTGTCAAATGCTTCTTAACCATTTAACTGGGTTTGGAATTGATTCAGTGTCCCAATTTGCAATTGTGGCATAATATTTCAGAGGATTCAGAATAAAGTGACTTAATTCAAGGCGATTCTTATGGCCAATATGAAAGGAAGCCGATCAATTGTTGTTTGTTGAACAACATCTGGTATTTGTGTTCAGCAGGTTGATGGGAGAGACTTGAGCCAAACTGCACGTGAACTGGAGCCTCAGTCGAACCACGAAGAAAATACAGTATACAAGCCAAAAATTTTGCCGTTATCTCCTAAAATAGAGACATCATTCCAAGATAGTGTACTTCTCAGCTGACGAACCGAACGAGGAAATGTGACGCTGAAGCCAAGAGCACGTTTCCGGATCTAAAGGTAAGGCGAGTTCACGTTTTTATGATCTGTTCAGCACAAAATTAACTTTTACAGCAGGCTCTCTTGTTTCAGTTGGTCAATACCGTATCATGAAGGACAATATTTTCCGCTTCACTATTTACTCTCCGAGTGTCGCTACTACATAATTGCCATATGGACACCGAACAAGCCGAGATCCTTTCATGCAATGCAATACATCTTGATGTTCGAAAGAGAGTCCACTGGGCTTTGGACCTCGAAGAAATTGTTTATTTCGCTCCAGAGGCGGAGTGCAAGGCTCCACTTTCAATGCTGAACAAATTTAAAAGGAAGCTGAGCGCTTTGAAAAACAATCATTTTTCAGGCTTATTGGAGATTTGTGACCGCGAACGGCTGCGCAAGCTTCGGGATAAAATTGAACGAATCATCGAGACGTTTTCAAGTCTCTCCGATGAATCGCCTTCTCATGATTTCACTAACTTGAATAAGTACTGGGATGAGCTTTTTGAACTTTATGGAGGGTACAAACCTGTCTATGAGCAATAAACCTGCCAGTGCCGCTTCCTTCTAACATCGTTTGGCTTGACCTGGCATGATTCATGCTTTTAACTTAGAAGTAAACACGGTGAAGGAGATTCGTCGATGACATGTTCGGTTCTAATGTCTCGCGCACTGAAATCCTTTGAGTTTGTAAGTTGATAACACTGAGCCAGTTAACCAATTTACAGATCACAGAGAGTATATTCAAGTCATACTTTTTCCTTTAAATGGAGAAAACAATGAAAAGAGACCAATTACTTATAAACGTTGTATTTATTTTTAAAAGAAAATCACTAGATAGTTGCGTGTGAAGAAAGGCATTTGGTTTACAAATGAACAAGATTAACTACAGATTTTTTTTTTTTTTTTTTGTTTTGCATGAAAAGAAGGTACCCGGTGTGGTCGAATTCAGAATAGCATACATCAAAATACAAACAAATCCTAAATTTAAGGAGCACAATATAGGGGGGAAATTTAAAATTAAAGAGTGGTTTGCATGCACATAATTTAGAAACGAAACAAAATTCCGGAAAAATTGTAGCCTAGATTTCACGTTTAAATAGATCTCGTTTTGTTGTGTAAAGAAGTCAGGAGCGTAGTAAGCCATTTTTGGGTGGTAAGCCTTTTCCATACCTCGTAAGTGTAGTGCGGCCGGGGAAGGTAGGGGAAGTCAAGTACGCCCATGATTTGCTCAAATATACCGAGAAAAGTTTGTAAGCCCGGACTTACTGGCTTAAAGGGAGCTACGCCCCTGGAAGTTTAAGTGAAGCAAGCCATAATTTTTGTTTCTCAGGTGGAATAAATAGGCTATGCCTTGACAAATAACGCATTAGCTTCAGGCCTGTTGGTTGCCGGAGTTCATTGTTTAGCAGCTGTTGTTTGGCCTTTCAGTGTGGGTTCTTCCGGGAAGAGTAAAGTGCGCCGGTTTGGATCAGCTGAAATAGTGAGCAATTAATCTTCCTGACCTCGGTGGAAAATAATGAATTACTGTCTAAATAATAACGACAACTGAAGAACCTTCTCATAACCATAGGAACAATATGCACAATTGGCTCTATACTCTTCGTTATTCAGTGGCTGTTAGCAGCCCAGGATAGTTACCAGTAAATCGCTCATGCCCGATCCACTACATCTCTTCTAAAAACAAACAAACAAGCAAAACAACAACAACAAACCCGCCAGGCAAAAGAAACAACACAAGCAACCAAAAAAATCCAAAAATGAACCATTACATAAAACTCGAGGCTGTCGGCATACGTAGAAATTTTAGACATTTTTTTTTATTTTTTTTTTATGTGAATAGCAAGTTATGAGTTCCAGCTGGCGCCGTAACTTAGAAACGGAATACACCTGAGTGTACCCTCACGTGGCCTGGTCTGACACCACAAAAACATTAACTTCATTTACCAACTCCTTGACTTATTTCATCCGGCGAGGTTTCGAAAGGAGCATTGCTGTTGTTGATCAGTTGATTACCGTTTTTGATACCCAGCCTGATTTCTCCACGAAACATGTGAGGGACATCGTTCAGCAGTAAATTAAAAAGGTGCGGTTTTATGTTTTCAAGTGTTAATAAACAGGCTCTTTCATGACCAACGCTTACAGCTGAAATGAAGAAACAGATCCACAGAATTGCATTCCAAATTCTTTATGTGAATTTTACTCTTTTGCTACATAGTGCTAAAAGAACTAATTGACATTGCCATGCTGATATTATTTAACGTGTTTTTGTTCAGATGATGATTTTGATTCAGAAGTGTTTTTGCTCAGACGTCAGCCGGTGACATCTGATAATCACATGCAGTTTCGTCATTGTGCAGTATTTACTTTATTTCCGTACCTCTTTTTTAATAAATTTTTTATCACAGACAGGAGATCAGGTGATCAAACATGACCTCGACATTTCATGACTGCATCCTCCCTTTGTAGGGTCATGAGTACTTATAGATCCTTGAACTGGTGACGTGCCGCTCCACCAAGTTGTGACAACATAATTGTACTTCTTTACAGAGTTAATCATTCCTTCCTTTGTGTTATAATTCACTCAACTATAATGCCTCGTTCAAAATTGGAATAAATTTTGCTCAAAGGGACAGTGTCGTGGGAGATAAACGATTTTTGATAAAAGTTCACTTAATGCAACCTTTAAACACTTTGTTAGCCTTCGACTAGCTTCTAAATAACTAATTTTGAGAAATTAAGTCAATCTAAAACAACGGAATGAACTGACATATGTTACAGGGGATTTTTTGCCAGTTACAAGACGAAACTTGAAAACGTCGGCCCGACGTTTTCAAGTTTACAGCCATCTGTCCTTTACTTATCTGCCGCTCAAAACATCTACAAACATTTTCTTTGCAATAAAATTGACTTTTAAAGGAAATTTGGACATTATCTTGCGGCAATTATCAATCAAAAGGTGCCCTTTTGATTTTCCAAAAATACTAAAAATTGCGTGATACTGCCCCTTTAAGAATATGTCAGTATATCCAGATTCACATCGATCCAATGATAAATCCGCGACTGCAGCCGAGCCATTTGTCCTTAAGGTCCTTCGGTCCCAAATGATGTATTTTCCTCGTTGGAAAGACGTCAATGTATTCACACAGTGTGAAAATTGTTATTTATGAATGAATAGCTCAAGAACATTGAGGCAAACAGCATGATAGAAAAGCTGAAAATGTATTATGGTCGTAGAATTGTAAAAAAATAGTATTTGAATTTGAAATTATCATTGCCATACTTATTCTTAAATAAATTCTTTTCTCTGATCGCATTTTTAGCATATCGGACAGGAAATGTTAAAAAATTCAAAGGCCTTCCCAAATTATTCTTTCATCAAAAACACCTTTTTATCATTAACAATTATGAATTATTCAAACTAGTGAGGGGTAAAGTCCAGGCCGTATTCAAATATATGGACGCTTTAAGCATTCTTGTTCACAAAAATCTTCTTGTTCACAAAAATCTAGATTGTTCTAGTCCTCTTTCCTCGCCTGAAGCTTTTGTACAAGTTCCTTGATTCAGAGTACCCACGCCAGGTGATTCTAAGCTAAGTGTGTGAAAGTACTCAAACCCATTCTTCTTCTTGTTCTTCGAGTCGGTCCCTCATTCCGTCTTGGTATACTGCAAGAAGTTCTTTCCACCGCTTATTGCTTTGATGATGAAAAATTTTCAAATTATCGCTGCGTCTCCTGAAACTGTCTAGCTGCTGTGATAAAACATTCATACCTGTTCGCATTAGGACGGAATTGGCTCCGCTAATACTTTTAGACAGGGTTTGCGTTGTTTTAAGCGGCCGTCTGTTCGACTTGCTCAGCGGCTTAGCGCTTTGAGTGCGTAGTAGTTTTACTCGCTTGTCAAATGGTTTGATTGCTGAGATGGTATCGTCTCGCACTGTGAAATAATCGGGAGCGAAGTAGATAACTTCTTCTAAATCAGTAGACCAGTGAACTTGTTTTCTTTGCTGTAATGGTAAACTTCTCTTTCTTTCCATGAGAGGGATCCTCGAAGGACGTCCTGGAAGCGACAAAGATCTTCTCGACATCTCAAGTTTGGGATTAAAATTCTCCTTCAGCCGCTTCACGTTGAAATCAGTAGTCTTTCTGGGCAGGCGCTTGATTTTACTGCGTCAGCTGTGTAGTCAGTTCCTTTCTTATCACTTATATAACGTGTTGCTGCTAGTTTGGTCCTTAGCGGGGCTTATCCATTAAAACTACCCACAACTTCTAAAAATAGTCATATTAACTTCCTTGACGGATGCCGTGTAAGATTGCACGATTAAATCAAGTTTGTCGATAAAAGCTTTCATATCTTCCCCGCACAGTTGATGAAAAAACAGTGGCACCTAAATCTTTGGTCCAGATTGGCTTACCACATTAATGCTACGAAGACGCCGGAGTAGTTTGTCTAGTGAAGTATTGCCCACCAATCAATTCATTCTTCTTTCTTAACACTTTGTGAAGAATTCAAGTATTATTTTCAACAGCAAATATATTGTGGTGAGGTATCTCTTACTATCATCTTATGGGTGTAAAATAACAGTGATATCACTGAGCTGGCGTGGTGGATCTCAATTATATAATTTTAGTTGCGCAAGAAATTCGTGGACCCTTGATTCACATCACGAAATTAAAATTCAAGGTCACGTATTATATGAACTCAACTAAACTCAAAACAGTCAGAGTGCAACTTTAACCATAATATTTAAGAGTTAGCATTTAAAACAACATTTGTTTTCGAGTAAATGCAAAAAGAATTATTTCCGCGAATGATATGAATAAGAATGAGAGGGGAAGTGCAATTTTAATATTCAGCTTTTAAAACACCTAACCATTCATTTCCAAGGACATTTTCTTACTCACATGGGCTAGGGTTAAAATCAAAGAAAAATTTTAATGAAGATTATGCTTCATTTCACCGGTAAGCCTGTAACGTCTTAGAAATAAATGAACTGGAATGAGGTGGTTAAATAGGTTACGGATCCTGGAATGAAATCAAGTCAAGAATATTGCGTGATATCGATCGAAACAACTTTCAATTTGGATATGTATCGGAGCCGATATCAAAAGTGAGAAACGGCCAGGCCGCACAGCGCTGAGAAAATGTGCAAGAGAGCGGCTTGGCTCAGAGGTTAGCACGATTGATTGCATGCGGCCGAATGTTACGGGTTCAAGTCCTTCACTTCAAAAACCGGTTGACTCCTTCCAGTTGGGTTTTTAACGTTGTTGTGTTCATTTAAATTTTCTTTCTCTACGTGGCCCCACAAGCTTGAAGTTTCAAACATCACCTTGTATGAATGAAGTTTCTTTTCTTTAGTTTCACTTGACATGTAACAAACGAGGGATGAGCCTTGAAACACTGAGTAAAGAGTAACTATCCAAGGGAAAAACGCACAATAATCACTACAAAATTGACCACACTAACTTTTACCTAAAATCTTATTCAGTCTGGACTGATCAAAGTATCAGTAAACATACTAATCTCCTCTCTCTCTCTCTCTCTCTGATTAAATATTAGCATTTTTTTTTAACCTAATCCCAGGCCAGTATTTTTAGTTTTATGACAAAGCAAATATGTCGCTTGGATACCACGTGTTTCCTAAGCAATTAGTAAGAATTTAGAAAGCGCTAGAAACTAAACGACAACAGGGCTAAGGCGAGTGTCTCTCGGATCCACCTACAACTGTTTTGTCACCGTAAATTATACCGTGCTTCCAAAAGCTAATGAAACTAGGCCTTTACAACAAGGGTGGACCCTTGTATCTTGAGAGTTGTATCTTGAGAATAAATTTGTATCAAAGCGGCGACTCTTTTGTTCCAAGCAGGATGGCTCCAAAATTGGAATTGGATTTCCGCCAGCCTCCATGCTTTAATCCGCTTACTTCCTTTTTTGATTGATTATTTTTAATAATCGTCGACATAGCCGCCGGAGACTGGGGTCTGTATTTAAAATTAAAACGGCACCCGATTTCAAGCACAGTTTTCCAAATACGGATCGTGACAAGAGGACAGCCGGCTTGACTACAGACTATTGTACATAAAATGATCGAACAATTTCATTTGAGCCAAATAGCCCATTTCCGAGTTGCTGTTTACCTCGGTTTGAAAGCGAGTCCTGGTGCACAACCATTCAAATGGCCCCGGTTGAGTGGTTTCATGTAAATCAAACTCATTATCCTTTGAATGGTTTAGCACCAAGACTCTCTTTGAGAATAAAAGATTTTTTTCTTCTTCTTCTCTTTTTTTTTTTCAAGTGACAAACTATTAAGAAGTGAAAATTATTTTCGAAGTATTTAAATCACACAGACAGCTCAGTTTCCGTCTTTCACGGCGGTTGATGGATCTGTGAAACAGCCCTCGCAGTCTGCCAGAAATATAGCTGTAATATTTTATAATAAGCTGAACCTGGATAATCAAGTTGCAGCCATATGTAAATGTGCATTTTTTGCATATCCGTAACCTCTCTCGTATTCGGAAGTTTCTCACTGTTGATAGCACGAAAATGTTAGCGCATGCCTTGGTATGGAGGCTGGCCCAATTGCAGACGTGACTGAGTTCGTTTTCAAAAAGTAGTCGGTAGTCACCGCACATTGATCTTGGTAAATATGCAATAATAATATTTCCAAAGACGGCCAGGACAGTTTTGACTTCCAGTGCTATCAGTTCAAGGGTTTTACAGTGCTTGTCTGGTTAGGCCTTTTCGAAGTCAAAAGAGATACCACTAACCATAACACCTTGCTCGTCAGGTTAGCTGGCGTCAATTTTGGTTTCACTAACAATAACTATATGAGCGCTAATCTTGCAGTGGACAGTTGCAGCTAGTATTTCAAACTTATTCTGGATACTGTTGATGTTTAGTACAATGACACATCAACAGCTTCTTATCATTAATTCCTCTTAGTGATTCGAGCGGCTCGTTATCAGTTAAATCGCTCGAAGATCGCTCAGTCTCTGCTTGAAATAGGGTGGGATTCTCATCAATGTACAAAGCCTCTCATGTAGAGTTGCCAACATCATAAAACGGTAAATCCATCAAACAGGTCGTGGACACACACGGTGGGCAAATCCAAGTTGAATATACAGACTTCTGCATCCGTTTGTATTCACCGGGCTTGATGTTTCCACACTTTACGTGTGTTCGACCTTTACACTGATCACAATGGATGACACGATGATTACGAAAGTATCCTCGAGCATGCAATGCATTTCTCCGGTCCTGGGTTTGGTCTCTACTAACCTGAAGCCGACGTAGTTGAAATGTTGAGGTCGAGTTAGGATAACGCATTACTCTGGTAGCGAGAAATGTTGTCCGCCGGGATTTGTACATTGTATACATGTTGGCTCGAGCCACGTGTGGCAAGGATGAGCTGACTAGGACAACTATATATTCCATGAAATGATGGTTGATAGCATTTACGCTATTCCCTATTCCTTTCAAATTGATTTGAACATCATTTAAAGGGCCAGACAGGTAAAGAATAGCTGAAATATAGCATAATGTGACAGAGCTCAGCAAACCATGTTCACTTCCAGTCTCGAACCAATCAGATGGCGCGAATTTTGGAATTCCACCCGCTCGCAAGCTCACAAAAATGATCAATATTTCCGTCAAAACGATGAATACAAAACAGGTTCTTTCTAATTTGAATGCAGAGAGCCTTTGCTCGTGAAATGGTGATTAGTTCACTTGCCCTTATAGCGTTATTTCTCCGTGTGAATCACTTCAGTACAAAGCAACATATGTTTTGGTCCTCGCGTGGTCCCCAGAAGTTCCAAGAGTTCAGTAACTGACAGCGGTCGCACGTGGAAAACGTGTGATGGTAACATCCCACACCTTTGTTAATTAGGAAAGAAAAATATCGTCTTGCGCTTTCGTCCAAACGTACATAGCAGTCAAAATCTTTGACGCCTCAAAGGGTAGGTACTTGGTGTACCAATTACCTACCATTAGTCGCTCAGCAACCATTGACCACAAAGGCTGATGGCACTAGAAGCGGTGGAGTTTAAACGCCGCAGTAAAACGACAAGCACTTCTCATCATGCCTTCAGTACCACATAACGACGACTGCAGAACTCAACAACCCAGCCAGCAATACTTCCTAGCTACGAAAGGACAAAGTTAAGAAGAACAAAATGCCGAGTAAAGCGAGCCGGCTAGGTTTTCGCATTATTAGTTATGGAGGACGTAAACTGTTTCTCGTTTGAGAAAGGTAATAATAGCAATATAGTAGAATACATTCATCGATCATTTGTGTCCTAGGGAATGCCTACAAGGCCATTAAGTAAGCCGCGTTTACACAAAAATCGGTTTCATTTGTAGTCACAAAGGTGATTTAAATCAAGTGCTCTATTCAATAGAAATATAGCCAATATTCATAGAAAGATGAATTTCATTTCAACACTTCACATAAAAATTCTCACTGACAGTGGAGACGAAAAGTCATCTGTCTGCGAAACTGTGTAAGAACCTTTGCTAATGAGAGATGATCTAAAAACTGCATGGCACCTTTTCACTGTTCGCGGCGATAACCCAAGGATCACTAACCTACCGAAGGAAAAAACCCACGCGGAAATAGGAGTTCTCATCAGATAAATATACACAAGGTCAGCAACACAGTAAAATGACCAACTTAGACAAAGTGCACCTCTTGTGTGGAGGCAGATCTGAATGCATCTATGCAAATTTTGAACATTAAAAACTGAGTAAAAAGATCTACTCAGAAATTAATACCTTGTGGGTTTGTAATGGAGATTTATCCAGTGGTATACGAGAAAAACAGTTTCTGTGGCGGAAATGCTCGACTGATCACGTGCGCGCAGTTATCGTGTGGTTCGGTACAAATGAGTTCTCTTGTTGGAGATCGAAAACAATTTAATATTTATTAATCATTGACATAACCTACCAGCACAATAGTAGCAATAGCGAACTCTCTAAATGATTGTTGCTGGTTCAATGGCCCGCCTTCAGTATGGTCACTCAATCGAAATTCAGAACGAAGTCTTGTATGAAACAGCCTCAAAGGTGAGAGCCAATTGACGAGGAACAGCGTGAAAACACCAACAAAAAACGCATTAGAGACACGACTTGATAAGGAAAATTTATAATATATGGAGTGATCACATTTTGGCCTTAGATAAAGCAAAGCAGACGAAATAAAAGAAAATCAGGTGTGAAGAATGACTTCAAAAAAGTTGAAGTTAATATAATATACTAAACTGTATCAATTGTTTTCTTGCGGCTTAATTCCAGGCTCAAGGCAAGGCCGGCTTGCGCAGTATAGTGTAATAGCCTCATGGTAGATAAATTCATGTGAAATGGAAAACCAGTTAATGGTCAGCCGATATCAGCGCTCAAAAAGGCGTTTTGATATGACAGTTGAACAGGCCAGTTGTGAAACAAGCGCAACGCCGTTACTGATTGCGAAGACAATGTACTGAGCCAGCATTCACAGTTAAACACGAAGTGTTTCATCTTCACAGTCACCCTCATTTTGATCATGCCAAAAATATATTTAGGGTGTTTATTTGTTGTTGTTTTGGGTGGTGGGGGTTGACGTCCACACTTGATCGTGCTGATACTATGTAAAATTTATATAAAAATAGATGTCGCTGTCATCTTCCGCACCTTTGACAGCTGCACAGGAAGACACATTGCTAAAGAATTTGCATCCGGCTTTTAAAATTCATTTTCTCTGGAGAGCAAATAATAACCCCGCATTCAAATAATAAGCCCGCATTCAATTCAGTTTTTTTATCGCTTGAGCCAATCGTTGCACTCTGTTTGTGTATAATGACATGAGTTTTATGTGACAATTATTAAAATTCGCTTCTACATAAGAGACTCTTTGGCTTCCCTAGCCACACATATTGTTCACATCCCGAGAGTTAGCGCTGTTTTTGCTCAAATTATTAACTTGTTTTACTGTATGAATGACATGGATCTCTCAAATCAAGAAGCTCGAGTAGTTAATGACGTTTTTCCAGAAAATCAGCGTAAAGTTCACTGGTCAGTCGAGCTGGAGGTAATACATTATTTTGTACCTGTACCACGAACAACAGAAGGTCACTGGAAGACAAAGATAAAGCACTTCAAAGAGAAGGCAATGTATCTCAAATACAAGCCTTTGCTACTCCTCTTGGACAGCGAGATGGTTCAGTTCTTTCAAAACGGACTTGAATGCTTGGGTAGGAAAGTATGTCGTCGATCAGAAAAACTGGACTTTGAAAACATTCGCGGAAAAAATGAGCAGTGGGATGAACTTTTTGAACTATATTCAGCGCGCGAGGAAGTATCAGTCGAAAGAAACGTTGTAAAAACACGGGATTGCGTCTGATGGTACGACGTTACAAAACAATGCCGGGAATGACACAAAAACGCCGTGTTAACTCTTGAACTGGGATGACCACGAAACACTAGTTTGCCGCTCTCACACAAAGTGCATCAGGGCCTGGACAAGCTGAATAAAAATGGTTGCTGATATTTGAAAAAAAAAAAGGAACAAATTTCGAGGGAGCGATTGGAAAAATAAAGAAGCTGTTGCAAAACACGTGCACGTGAAGAGACTTGGTCTTGTTCACGTGAATTGAGAACTGGTTTTGATGAATTACTAGTCTTCAGCCACATTAAACAGTAACATTTATAAAAAAAAATTCGAAATCAGGCTCAGTAGGAATTTCCTCTTGTAAACCAAAGTGTTAATGCTGCCAACCCATGAAAGTAAGAAGGACAACAGCAGCTTGTGGGATAAAAGGGGTGTAGGGGGATGAGGTACCCCATACAGGTTATGCTTGGCTAGCTTGGGAATGGGCCCCACTAAGGGTCAAAATGCCCTATGAGCAGGGCCCTGTCAGGTCCTCCCCAAAGGGCCAATGCCCCCCAGAGAGAGGACTGCACGGGGTCCTTCCCTGGAGGCCAAAACTCCTTCATGAGCGAGGTCCAGACTCCTCCCGAGAGGGCCAAAATCCCCAATGAGTGAGATCCTGATCCCCCATCCCCCCCCCCATGGGGTCACAATACCCTCTGAGTGAGGTCCTTTTCCTATCCAAGTTTGTGCCCATGGTAACAGTAACCAATTAGGAATGCTGCAGAATATAGTAGGGCTGCGAGTCCATGGGGGTGAGTGTGACCTGTAAAGGGAGCACTTCATCCCCCATCCATGTTTAATAAAAATTACTACCTTGTGAGGCATAGCAAATCAGTAACATAACATGGTATGGAAAAAATTGTAAGCAAACTTGACATGAGCCCACACATGAAGGCAAATCCATGTCTGTACAAACAGTCAAAAGCCAAACTTGGCAGTCCCTAAGTGTTCAAAGCCCTGGCCTTGAAAGGCAGAGACATTAAGGAAAATTAACATAGAATTGTACAAACATGTGAACCAGCCCTGTTGGCCCTAAGGAAAAACATAAGAAGCTAGTACGCTCATGTATAACATGAGGCATACTATGATATGGTAACATGCCTTGTGAGGCATACCAAATCAGTAAGATAACATGATAGGGAAATAACTTGAGAAAATTGACATGAGCCCACTCACAGGAACATATCAATGTCTGAAGAAACAGTAAAAAGCCTAACTTGGCAGTCTCTAAGTCTTCACAGCCTTGGCCTTGAAAGCGAGTGACATTAAGGAAAGTGAACATGGAATTTTACCAACATAGAAACCAGCCCTGATGGCCCTAAGCAATGACACAAGATGCTAGTACACTTCTGTAACACCTTATAGGTAGCCTGGTATGAGCCACTAGGTACAATAATCTGTGCACTAGGTTAACAAGACAGCAAATGAGAGGGAGGGAGGGGAGTTTGCTTAACAGAGGAAAAATAGCTTGAAGATTGCAAGATAAAAAACTGACATGAAAAATCATGACACCATCTACATGCATCAGCAGCAAAATGTCATTGGTCTTAAAATAACATACTAAAAAGCATGTGCATGCGAGATGACCTTAGACAGGGAAGCTTTTGTCTTGATACCGATAACATAATGCATTACAAACAGGGTAATGTTACACCACTGACTTCATGGTTGCCCCCTTAACCTAAATTTATAATACTTATAAATTTGTGTTATTTTGGGTGACTAGAGTTATTTTTTTCTTCCCAAAAGCATTACTAACAGTTACAGGCGAGATCAATTTCCATTAAAACTGGATACCTTAAATATTCTTGCCAAAAAAAAGGAATAAAACGTGCAGAAATAAAATCCAGTGTTTTTATTTTGTTTTGCTTTTTCCACTTTAAGTCAGTTCAGGTTACATTATTACTGTCACATATTTGGTTCATAGATTTTAGGTTGGGAAAAATTAGCAATTAGCTGGCCTGTTTTGGACAAAATAATAGCTTAGCAAGCTGCACTGAATGCGTTCAAAAACACTCCAATTCACTGTCTTTAAAACAAGTCAGTCAGATGTTTAGGAGTATGTGCATTCACAGATGAAATGACAAATATTGGTATGAAAATTGTTTTATATTTTATAAACGTTTAAAACGGTGGGTTTTTTTTTTTTTTCATAAACAGATCATGATTTTCCATTGAAAAGAAATGTAAAGTTTCAAGTGCATTTAATATAGTTATATCCGTTAACAAGTTGACTCTGCACGTGCTGAGAATTCAGTAGGTGAGCTAATGTTCTGTTCTGGCTTACGTAATCGACTGCTAAGAATTGTCTTCACTTTGCCAGGTTTGCAGGCTTGAAAGATATCAAACTACGTCATGTACCTCAGCAGGGGATAGAATATATCTTAAGCTTCAGAAATATTTTGTACAACTGTAATGCAACTTGAAAGAAATTACATGTTTAAGTGTTGAAGCAGGTAAATCAAATCGTCTTACAGTCACTGTTATCTCCTCTTTCGGGAGAGCTTTTGAGAAAGGGGTTCAAGTTCACGATTGCTCTAGAAGGAGTCAATGTCCGCCCTTTGAGGCTGAAAAGATGCAAGTTAAATTGTTCAAATGTTACCACAAAACTCCCCACACAATCACAATAGGCGGTTTCCGTAAGTCTCAAGATGGTAAAACGTTCACTATCTTATGCTACGACAAAGCAAGTCCAAATGCCCATCATGGTTTAACCGTATAATATGACTGCTCTTTAAAGGAGAACTGAAGAAAAAAATGGAAAACCTTTTCCTTTGCTTAATTTGTAACACATGACACAATAAAAGCAATTATTGTGCACATGGCACAAAAAAAGCAAACATTTAAGTATTTGGGAGGTTACTTACAATTTGACGTTTTCTGAAGGGGGAAAGGTCCGCATTGATCGCTCAATGGAGGTCCGCCATTTTAGCTGCCATATTGCAGGCTTGGGGACTAAGCGTGACGTCACTGAGCACACTACAAGCTCAAATTTAGTGATGTGTATATCCCCGTGATATGTGCATCTCACATATCACCAGTGATATGTGTATCCCCTACCCGCCACCCCTCCAAACCAATAGTTGTTTCTTTCGTTATTTGTCTTGGTTGGTTGTTTGTTTTTCTATTACAAGAATATTTATGTTTTTATGACTCCTTGTTGAGGAAAAGAAACAAAGGACAAGATTTTGAGTTGCCGCTTTCGCACGCATGCAAACTCTAACTGTACTATGTAGACAAAAATTAAGGCTTCTATAATAAAGCTTTTAATGTGCACAGGTATTATTCATGATTTATGGAGCCGAGAATTCACAAAACAGCCACGAATCGAAACAAATTATGACCTGTTATTAGTGTATCTCTGCGCGGGCCGCAATGTTGACAGGATTTGCATCTTTTTGGCCCCATCTGATGTGTTTGTGTTGCTAGTTGTCTCATCTGAATGTCATTGAAATAATTTTCTTTAGCGAGAGATAACAAAATAATCACAAATCCAGGGGATACATACATCACTGTGCTGGTTTAGCGATACGTGTATCCCCTGTGTCAGACCACAATATTTACAACATTCTCATCTGTTTTCGGCCCCATTTTCACGCGGTTGTGTACGCTGCGAACGGAGTCCTTCGATCTTTCAAGATCGTAAGAGACTGTTCTTAAAGGTAGCTAGTTGTGTCAAATTATTGCGATTGAAATACAGCTAAAAAATGATTTGTTCCCACTCGAGCCGCCGTGATCTTTCCTTGTGTTCAAAGGTGTCTGAAGGCCGGGATACTTAGCTTCAGTGTTTTTTGTACTCCCACTCGGGATACACATATCACTATGACAACGGGACAGGACGAAATGGTTCAGTGAGTCGTTTGATAAGAAAAATCCCAGGCCCCAGTTGTTCGAAGGGTGGATGCTATCATAAATCACTATCCACTGGATAACTCAATTGGTTTTGCCAGCGCCTATCCCCTGGATAGTCAATTATCCGGTGGACAGCGTTATCTACCCTTTCAACAACCGAGGCCAGATGCGTAACTTTTCATGGATTTCCCGCAAAAGATGATTTTTTTTCTTAAAGAATGAGTATTCGAATTACTAGAGAAAAGTTAACTAATCCAAACAAAGTCTTGCCTGTGGGGCGTATTATGGAATGCACCTGCAGTCTGCAGGATTTCAAGATCAAACTTTTAATTTTGCGAGGGAAAAAAAATAGTATGCTCCATTCAATAAAAAGTACTGCACCGACTTACATGTAAATCTAAGGTACAATGCCTTCAAAAAGCTCGTTTATTTGGAGTTCGGAGTCGTGTAATAACTCCGTGGCCAACAAAAGTGTCGTGTGTCGTGTGTCGTACGTAGGGTCGGCCACTTCTGTATTGTTTTCGAGTTTGGATTTGGCGCCAACTCATGAATGTCATGGCCTGGGAACTGGTGGGGCATTGGGGCAACCAACCGGAAAAAAAAACGTTCCAATCGCCTTGTGAAATTTTTGGAATGTCAAACCGGAATTTTTGGTCGAACGGTAAGCGCTCGAGGTTCTCTGAATTTTTATTTGGAGCACCTTGAAGATAATCTCGAACTGAACCTTTTTAAAAGTTTCCAGTGCCGTAGCATCTTTAGTTTTCAAAATACGGCATTTTCAATTTCCGAATTCTCACTTCGCGTGACAACAAGAAGACCGATGACAAATAAACTCCATGTTCATTGCACGCTGGCTCCAACATTCTACCGCAAAAGCCCGAAAATAGCTGGCTTTCCAGCCCCAAATTCGACCGTTTTTGCTTTGCCATCGCTGTACACTGACGGGAGGGACACCATATTTAAATTTTCTACCTTAGCGACTGCGTCTGCTTGGCAAAAATGAACTTGGCCTCTAGGAGGGACAGTACTTTTGCCTGTATGTAAATCGCATGGCTGGGGTCAAAGTGAGTTGAATTGACCGAAAACCGCTTACGCCTCCCGGTGATACGAAACCCCGCGAAAGACTTCAACGTTCACTACTCCTTTGTGAAACCCCAGCCGTGCGATAATACGGCTTGTAGATACAGCTACAACTTGACTCAATCCTCTGCAGTTTTCAGGTGCAAATCCCCCCAAATTTGGCTCTTGACTGCTCAAGACACTTGAAGAAACCACAAAATATTGATAAATACCATTTTATTTTGACTTACTCTAGATATATACCGGCCACAAAAAAACTACAGCTTCTAATCCGTAAATAACGCCACGTCTCACATACTACGATTGGGCTGCCTGTGCCTCGCCCAGTAAGAAGGTTACGGAAATAAAACCATGTTATTGAATATTATTCTCTTGTCCAGTAGAGTCTTTACTCATTGCACGCTTATAAACGAATAAGAGCCAATTGGAAAATAGTCGAGGGCATATTTATTGGGAAAAAGCACTTATACCAAGAACAGAAATAACGCCGCTTTGCCTAGTAGAGCTAGGCAAATAAATTCATATCATTTGATGTTTACTTATGTTTTAATCTGTAGCGTTAGTTCTTACTAGCCATGCGACCGCTGAATTGCAAAATTGTTACTCCAACTTGTTTGATAAAACTGTCGTTTTTGCTAAAATAGCTAAGTTTTTGTTCCTTAAATTTCAATATATCCTTATCTTTTGATGAATAAAACATATAAACAATTGCAGGTAGCCTGTTCACTGAAATGCATAAATTTTTTGAAACTTGTGAAGAGGCAAAAAAAAAAATAATAATACAGTCTCATAAATTAAGTAATACTGATGTCGTTTGACGTTTTCCAACCATTGGATGGTCCTTACAAGTATCAAGAAAGCACTAAAATTAATTTGCAGCTCTGGCCACGGGATACCGACTGGCGCCAAAGATTGACGAGTGCAACCCGAACCTGTAAATAACGAAGAAAGGTAGCAAACCAAACAAACGAAACTCTGTTGGCGATCAGCATCGATAAAACAACGTCTTTAAAGATGTACCTGCTCTATATGGAATGTTAATCTAAAAATAAGTTTAAATTTAAAATTGCAGGGTTTAAGGTTGGGGTCACCTCCCGTGCAGAGAGGAGGTGATCGAAATTTTAGAGTCAAATTAAGATTAATATTTTTGAACCAAACAAAGCTTAACTGAGCGGAAAAATAATATTATATAATAAGTCAAGAGAAAAACTGGCTGAAATTATTTTACTTTCTTTTCTTGGTAGGTTTTGTTGTAGAAGTTGATGAAAAAAACCATCAGAGAACACATGTATCCAGACTGGAGCCACAAGAAACCGTTTGGGAATCCACAATTGATTTGTATAGCTTTAGATGCGTGTATTACAATCACCAAAAACTGCATCTAAAAGAAAAAAGGAAATAGGTTATAATTAGTCATCAGTCTAGCAGGAGAGCTGTGCTCAGTCATTCAGTCAGTCAGTCAGTCAGTCACTCACTCACTCAAACTCTTGGTGCTCAGTGGCACATATGGCCTAAAGCATAACAGGTGCTAATTGTCAAAGGCTCTCTAATTTGAACTCTGACAGCATTTATTGCGACATTACCACGAGACATTCAATGTGGAGTTTATTTTAGGATGTCTCAGTCAGCCCGCTGATCAATATGACATAATAGAATGCGCTGCACAAACTGCACGTAAAATTTACATCTGTTGTCAATAAGCCTGCCTAAACATGTCTCTTGCCAGTTTCCTGAATAGTTCTGGCATACCCCACATATTTTCCAGTACAAATATCACCAACTCGGTTCTTAGCAACTCAAATATCGACCAATAGATCAAACATCCAGTTAACAAAGGGGCATATTTTAAAACCGATTACATAATAGCTTTTTTAAAACCACCATTAATTTTAGATGATGGATTCTGCATAAATTAAAGCACTTGGGGAAAAAAAAGAAAAAGAGAAAAAACAAGAGAAAATAGCCAGTGCCCATGAAAGTGTGGGAGAATCAAAGACTTGTTTTAAGAGATGCCCTTAGGATTTGACTTCTGATTCAAATAAAATAAAGGCTAAGGCGGCTGCAGTAAATGCAAAAGAAGAGAAAGTGAAACTGTCTTGTGTTAGAGAGAGGATATAGCCTACACTAAGAATTATTCTCATAATCGAATGCTAGGCACCGGGCAAGAAGGAAGAAAATCATGTAATCGTCTTATAAAAGCAGGGTAGTGGGGTTTAAGTACACAAATTACGTATTTGTTGTTAGCGCAGATGTCATTAATTGATGTCACCTGTTGATATTGTGTCAACGAGGCATCTATTGCCTAAAGTTGTTTTGCTTTATAGACGGAAATTTGAATCACAAAGTAACGAAAACATATCTTGGCGAGAAAAACTTGGTGGTATTTTTATGAAACTTAAACTGAACAACACAATCGGTTCGCAAGTATGTGCATGTGAGAAGCAGCTCAAAATGGGACTGGAGACATGGAAAAAGAAACAAACAAGCACTAGAGCTGAGAGACAGCATTTTATTTCTATAGAAAGGTGCATATGAATGTAATATACATAATTCTTTACTATCAGCATTCTACAGTTATTTCCGCACTACACAGAATCTACTCCAAACAATTTTACGTTACAGGTCACACCTGATTCAGACGAGCCAATAAAACACTTTTAGTGCAATGCTCTCAATTAAGAATTACTTGTAAAATCAAAGATCTAAATGTGATGACTGTCTTTCACCATAATTCCTCAGTTAATCTGTTAAGGATCGGTGCTAATTGAGCAACTTGCATTCAACTCACAACGTTTTGCTTTCAACATAAAGGACTTGAACTAGACTAAGGTGGAAATTGCCTAGTCGAATTTCTTTTGCTTATTGTTAACACTGGTCTTATTTTTGTTGAAGTATGACTGAACGTAGAAGTTGCTAAACAGAATCAGCAAACTAAAGATAAAACAAAAATTTAAAGCGAGTAAACCGTTCCCATAAAAACTAAGGCAATTACTTCGTATGGCATTGCCCATGTAAATCAGTAGGACACCAAACTGAGTCTGTTCAGAAAAAGAAAGAAACAAAAAAGTTTGTTACAATTTGGACATAACGAGTCTCATAATTATGTTAGCAGCACTCACAGACACGAACCAAGGGACGCAAGGGTCGACGGGACAGGACGAGGCTGTCGCAGTCACTTCCATTTAACGGCTAAGCCTAATGGCGCTGATCAATATCTCTAGCGCTGCCTGTAAACACAGTTAGCTCAAATACTAGGTGGGGTTTACCAAAACTTGCTAATTATAGTTTAAAAAAAGCACACAAAAGCACAGGCAGCACGAAGTCATAATTTCAATGCTCAGTTAACGTAAGGATTTATAGGTTTTATATCGGAAACACAACACAAACAGTACCGTCGAAAATCGACAGATCTTAGTTTATAGCGAACAAAATAAATAAAATAAACAAAGGCTTACTTGACAGTCGAATGAATCGTTAGTATCACAAATAGGATCGTTGATATTTACTGGATCGTGTGTCCTTATGTCTGCTTGAGGTGTTCTCAACTGGTTTTGCGATTCACCCCTAGCCGTAATTAAAAAAGAGCAATGCTAGACACTTCGCAGGCTCTGGAGCTAGTAATCGCTCTGCCATCGAGGATTTTAAACGAAAAATCGGCCTGATCAGCCTTTTATCCACTCTAACAAGAGATCGATAACAAATGTTATATCTCTTATAGAGTACGTGCGCTATGATTGGCTAATTTAGCAGGCCGCATTCAACAGCACGGCCCACTAAATTTCAGATTGTGCTTTCCTGTTCGATTCGTTACCGAGAGATACAGTAAACATCTTACTAACCTCGTTTTCTCGGGCCGTAACTTGCCTTACGGCCCTCAAACTCGGTTAGTAAGTATATATCGCATAAAGGTTGAACTTGAAAGCCGTTTGGTCTTCAAGAAGAACGTGACGCCTGATAGCCTGGCTTGGTGACAATTTTCACCGGCTTCAGATCGTGCAAAGTGCCCAGCCTTGTTCTTTTTTAATGAAAGTTAGGACAGAGCAAATCTCAAAACCAGCCCAGAACTTCTCAAACACACAACAACACAAGATTCAGTAAAAGTGGGGTTTTTTTTATTTCTTTGCTATGAACTAAGATAAGCCAATTTTTTTGCGACCTTTCGTGTTTTTTAAATTTACGTTAACTGCATGTGCATTCAAATTTGTGTTCTTAAAAGATTTCAGACCCTTTTTGATATATTTTTACTATATCAATCCATTCCAATTACTGGTATAATAGCAAGTGTCATGCATCTCCTGTGAACTTCCCGTTCCCAGTAGAATTCAAATTATGAGTTTGAGCCGCGTGTGCACAGAAGCAGTAAAAAAATAAAAGAAGAAGCCCAAAATGGTCGCCTACCTGTTTGCTCAAAACCGGTAAGAGATGAATAATAACAAGGGAAAGGAATAAAATAAATAACACACTTTTAAAATGACCAAACTAATAAAACCCTGAAAAAGGGTTTTATTAACAAGCTGAATCTCTTGAAAGTTTCCAAATTGTCTCCAACGGACATGCTAACGACATTATACCCAACAATAATTTGAAGCATTAATAATCTGTCGTGTTTAAATGTCACAGTCAAACCAGGTCAAGTGTACCCCCCAAGACTCTATTAAGTGGAATATTTGAAATTTAAATGCACAAATAGTTTTGTAATATGACCGTTGTGAGAAATACAGGATTGTGTTACAAGAAACCCTTGACAACTTGAGTGGCTATAATAAATGAAAGATCGCCAATTCGAAACACTGCATTCAATTTCTGCTGTAATTGTTGAGCTTTAGTTTTATTTACAGTATTAAGAGTGTCAAATCAGCACTTTTTTTACTTTTTATAACCGCGGCCAGTTGGCTCAATCGAGAGTGCACTGGACTTTCATGCGGAAGGTCGTGGTTCGAACCCCGACCGGACCAACACTCAGGGCCTTAAAATAACTGAGGAGAAAGTGCTGCCTTAGTAATTACGTCTGCATATGGTTAGACTTTCTAGTCTTCTCCGATAAGGACGATAAGCCGGAGGTCCCGTCTCACAGCCCCTTGTTCATTAACTC
Source organism: Astreopora myriophthalma (assembly GCA_014634185.1). Taxonomy (NCBI): domain Eukaryota; kingdom Metazoa; phylum Cnidaria; class Anthozoa; order Scleractinia; family Acroporidae; genus Astreopora; species Astreopora myriophthalma. Next base: position 532,465 of record BLFK01000942.1, on the reverse strand, counting down.
TGTGGGACGTTAAAGAACCCACACACTATTCGCAAAGAGTAGGGCAAGCTGTACCCGGTGTTGTGGTCTGACCTTGAGGTGATATACCTCGGATGGGACTTAGGGTGCCGTCCGCGTTTATCTGTAAAACCAAACCAAAACTAAAACCATAACAACTTAACTTGTTAAAAAAAAAACACTTGCAACCTAACACTGCATTGCTTCCAAGGGTCATGTTCCGAATTGATTAAAGCATGCAAATCCCAAATAATCTTTTCATTATTAGGATCTAGGGCGGGTACGCTTGACCTGGTTTGACTGTAATAGGTATTGTTGTTGTTCTTGTTATTTGTTGTAAGTGTTATTGTTGTTGTTGTTGCTGTTGCTGCTGTTATGTTCTTGCGTTTCCCATGTTCTCCTCGACAGATCCGGGGCCAAACAATGGTCCTTTGATAGATCCACGTTCCTCAGTTTTATGGACACAATTCTCCTGAACAAGTGGGCAGTGCCAAGATACGTTACTGGCTTCTGTAGTTCACTGATGTTAAATGCTCCTGGGGTCTTAACTGTATGCTCCTCTTCTCCCTTCTCTCCTGCACCGTTTCCTTTTTCGTTCCCACATTCACCCAGACTCTAGATCTTTGTATTTGGACAGTTTCTTTGGTGGTCTTTATTGGCTGAAGTGTTCACTACTATTACCTTTATCACTATTATTATCATTTTCGTTATCGTTATTACTACTAGTGCTGTGGGAGTGCGCACCAAATCATGGTACCTTGAGGGCCTTTTAGGCCACGCGTGCGCACTAGGGTGTAAACGAGCGCATTGGAATCCGGGCGATTGTTGTACACGATTCGTTCTACTAGTTTATTTATGTTTTGTTTAGGTAACTAAGCCATCGCTTCGCCATAGCTTTATAATTTTCTCTTAATATTCTTTTCATCAAACTATAGCTTTTCTTGTAGATATTTTGTATCAGTTTCACAAAATGCATTTTCTGTCGCTGTATTTGATTGTAAGTTAAACTCGTGCCGTGCAGTGCTTGTGTCCCTAAGGTTTCTTGACAATAGTTGTCTATCGTTCTCAGCCGGCTAGGGTAAGTATGTTTTTTTTGCCGGTCGCATTGTCTCGTTATTATTTTGGTTCAGTTGGTTACATTCTGGCTACACGAGTTGACAATACGAGGCCTCTGTACGTTTGTTCTTTCGTCTATTACTTTGGAATCAGTGCAGCCTCCATGTCTCCCGTTCCTAGTTTTAGTCTTAAGCATCTGTTTTGTACACAAGCGTTCTTAGTTAAGGCCGAGCTCGAGCTTCCACCAGTGCTGTGCGCTGCTTCTGTAGCAGCTGTTCTTAGTGCCTCAACGTCTGTAACCCAAGTTCAGTACAACTACGTATGTAACTGTTCTTCTCGCTATATTTTCCTCGTTCCTTGAGTCTTACACAGTGTCCAGCTAGTTTCAGTCTGCAATCTGATGACCTGATTCTATTGAGTACTTCCCTGTTGGTTAGCTTAGCTGCCACTGCCGTTTACGCTATTCCTATGTAGTTGTTTGTATCTCCAAGATCTCCACTGTTTGAAAGTGTTATCAGGTCACTTTCAGAGCATTGGTCTGACGTTTCTCCCTTATTGGCGTATCGTAGTAAGATATGGTGCAGCTCGCATCGTTTCAGCACCTCTGGTGGCATTCCATCTGGACCTGGTGCTTCAGTTCCCTTCTGTTATCATCTCTAACACGAACTGTTGAATACTCCAACGAGAATGGCCCATCCGATATATTTAGTTATTCAACTATTGCTTGTGTACTTTGGTGTAGATCACCTATAACAGGTTCACTCACTCCCCACAATTCTAACTGCCTTCTCTAGCTCCTCCTCTGCTACAGTGTCATACATCTTCCGGAGTTTCGTCTTAGCATTCTGTTTGACCCGAGACTCTGGCATACTTTACCAACAGATTTGCGCAGATCTAACTCAACAGGTAGTTTTAAAAGGGCTCTTAAGACCTATCTTCTTGTAGAGTTTGTTAACAGTCGTTCTATATTTTGTAAATATGGTAGTTATTTGCTATTTTTTTAGCATATTTTTTATATGTTTGTTAAGCGCCATGAGCAAAGAATATGTGCGCTTTACAAATAAAGTTATTATTATCATTATCATTAGCATTAGCATTACCATTGTCATGGCAATTTCGCGCGCCTCCTGAATTATTAGGTAAAAGCAATAAACCACACATTTCTATAGTTTATAGGCTGATAAAACCACTCGGAATGTTGGAAGAACACTCGAAGAATTCGTAAATCATTCGTCTACGGCTCGTGATGTACTAATTCGTCTAGGGTTCTTGTAACCCCGCTGATGAGCTCTGGGCTGCTCACACAACCATGTCAAAGAGGGCT
>BLFK01000942.1:526049-530078 GCA_014634185.1 Astreopora myriophthalma | reverse complement strand
GGGGGGGGGGGGGGGGGTAAAATGCTCCTTATCAAACCTCTGCTCTACATTTTTTCACAATAGTATCACGACACTTGAGTAATCATAAACTATCTCATCCAACTGACTATTCTAAAGATTTCATTAATAAAATAAATGCGAGACGTCATGCTGTGTGAACGAAATGGGAAACCCTCCCAACGTAAGTCAAACTTTATTGAGGATTCTTTTTCCTATATTTTCTCGCATCAGCGGCATAAACCACTTCAAAAAACCTTTGACTTGCCCTGCTTGATATTTTATTCTCCTCGTGTTTGCTTTCTTAACCCCTTTAGTTTAGTGTGCAACTGAAGAGTGATTAGACTATTACTGAAGCTAATTTTTCACTTTCATGTTAAGAAGCCACTGAACAACGTGAGTGATCACCCTTACCACGGCAATAGCAACATCGTTATTAAATACTTACAGCAGTTAGTGCAATTTAAAAAGTTTGAAATTAAAGAAAAAGGATCGTACATGGCTTTAAACCCGATATTAATAGTGAAGAGGTACAAGCGTGTAGGAAAACAACGATTACTAGAGCCAAACTTCTAGCAATATTCAGCAACGGCTCGGTTTATTACAACATATAAGATCATAAGCGTTTGATTTGGTGAGATAACACATGAACATATCTTCAAGATGAGTTATGTCGACTGCTGAACTGTGCACCAAACCGCCAAAGAATGTAAGGCGTCCACGTGACTTTTCTCAAAGCTTAAAACAAAACCTAGTGGTCCAAAAGTTCTCCAACGTCAATCCTCTAAGTGACCCAAATGTAAACCGCATCACAAGCGATTAGCGAGAACGGTTTTGTTACGGAATACCGCCGTCCTAGACGGCAAAAAGGGCCTTTACTTTTCTTGCTTTAAGAGCGCTCTCATCTCGTCAAATGTAGTTGGTGATAGGCTATTGTTGCCTACATGTTTGGCGTGTTTAGAAAATTCTGGACGGCAAGACTTGCTTTCTTTGGAATGGCTTAACTGCTAATTTTTGTAGCCTATGTCATGGAAAACCGAAGACGTTCCCGTAACCAGGCAGATCTAAAAAACTACCGACACTTTATATTAAATAGACCTGTTTGCTAAGAGGAGGCCAAAGAACTACGACTACCTGAACCGTCACACTACAAGGCACGCAAAGGGTTCTGGTACCTTTTGTGATTCTCCCGTCTGTTTTTCGTGCTTCCATTATGCTTCACTTTAATCGTTCATTTCCCTTCTAATCAGTTTCCCCTACGATTACGGTCAGTCTTTCATGAAGTCGTTGACATTTTCGAGACGTTTCGCTAAGGGTCTCATGGGCCACTCTGTAGAAACCCAAACTTGGTTTCCAAAACAGGCTTGACGAGGCTAAGACTTACTACTCTGTTTTGGGCTAGCCGCTTAGAGAAACTAGTTCAGCAACATTATGGTAGACGACGAAACGCTGAGTGTATAGGATAGACTGCAGCAGACTCGGATGAAGTTGATGCGCGGCTGACCGTGAACAAACGTGAGGTTTACTCGAGTATTGTTGTTTGGCCACCTCTTAAATTTAACGAGTCTCGAAAAAGGGAAAATTCTCACCAGTTGAAGTCTGGTGATGTAACGCTTCCACCACAGGTAAGGACGCATCTGAGGACCAATAGCCGACAGAGCATAATAAGCATACATCACCACGTGCACAAAGCTATTGCATGCTGCTCCAAAGAAAGCTGGAAACACAGAAACGAGAAAAAAAAAACATTGTAATGAAAAAGAATGAAAAGTAGAAGCGCAAGAAAGAATAAAAGGAGAATGAAATAGGGCAGTCGAGGAAAATACTTACAGACACCCCCTGAAAAAGAAAAGAAACAAGAAGAAATGTAAGTAGTATTGAAGAATTAAAAAATACATTTAAAGTAACGAATGAAAACCTCTTTTTGACGGATCTTACACACCTGATAGCGTATGAAAACGAACTTCACACACTTCTCAGTCTGGCTCCTTGTCTAAACGTCATCTCTTTCTTTTCATCTTCTCTGCCCCACTCCCCCACCCAAAAAAAATAGGCTTTCTCACTTCCTTTTCCTCCCTTAACATTGCGATTATTTACGTTCCTCTTCCCAGTCTTTCTCTCCCTCCCCTCTCACCTGGAATCCACTTGCACACCATCCACCACAAGACACACATGCTAGCGTGATGATACACGTGTAAAAACGTCACTTGGTTGTTCTTTTTGCGGAGAATGAAGAAGAACTGCCAGACGACAACAGTTAAAGTTAAAATTGACAAGAATTACGTTTCAAAAAACGACAGATATAAAAAACTTAAACTCACTGTGTCCAGATATTCCACAAACTTCGACAACCAGTAAACGTAACAAACACGGGCAAGCTGTAAACGTGAAAGGCATCTATATTTAGACATAGTCGTATTACACTGTACCAATCAGCATTAATAGCAGCATGGTTCACTATTTACAATTGGTTACCTACCCTAGTTTGTCTCTGATCACCACGGACGTAGGGTACCGGTTCACAAATATAATTAAAGTTTGGAATATCTAAAACTGACGAGATGAACTGTGTGACAGAAACATGAAACATGTCAAACAACAAGAAAAGGAGTTCATAAGAAAACCCAAAAGAAAAGAAACAAACAAACAACAATCACTACAAAAACAAAAGCAGAACCGATATTTAGCACTCACTTCGTACACCATCCAAGCCGATAAAATTACAAGGGCAAAGTTGTATACAATCAGCACCTCTCTGAGATTGTAAGCTTTTCTGTTTTCCATGATTTTCGGTCCAACTTTAACAATGAAGAGATACATAGTCACAAGGGAGATGGTGGCCCATGGTGTATCAATTAGAGGCCAGCCTTGCGTCTTGGGGTCTGAAATAAAAACTGTAAACTTAGAACAAGCTTCCGCACGATATTTGCATTGGTGAGACAAGGATTGATCAGATTAGAACGGCTGCTGCATGATTTTTAGAACGGCTGCTGCATGATTTTGCGTTCAGCTCGAACAATCCCTCGTGCGGCTCTTGGTTGCGGGCCAATCAGACGCGTTATGGTAATCAGTTCCAATCCGATTGGTCGTTATTTGGCGGGACCTCTATTCTAAATTTAGATAATACCGTAAACTGATGGGCCAAGACCAAATGACGGAGATCGAGACCTCTCGGCTATGGACTTCTGGCGACGATGATTATATACTGTAATTTGTTTCAGTCTTGTCACCGCCGTGAAATCGGTCGGTCGGATCCGGCAAATTTTGACTAATTGGTTCCAAAGTCGAATTCTATTCCAGCAAGAAACATTGATCAATTTACCAAATGGAGTCGGGAATGTATACAGCAGCTTGGTGTACTCACCACCGTTCGTCACAGCCCATTGGTAGTAATCCACTATACGTTGCGTAGTAGTTGTCATATTATTTTTAGTGGCAGCTACAACCTACGACTACCTGTGAGAAAAAGCATTCAAAATAATATTAACCTACAAAGAGAACACCATTGTCCGGAAAGGATCTACAACTTTAAGAAAAATGAACCCGAATGTTCGCCTGCAGTGGCGCGGCAGCATCAGTTTCGGCAGAAACTAGTTCCTTTGGAAGCTGGATTGAAGTTGCAATTTCATAGTTGAGAGGTAAAGGGTGGGTATTTTTCTCTACAGTGTCAACAGCATTGACGTATTGTTTCCTCGTGAAGGTGTGTGAGGTTTCTATGTTTTCAATACGTGACACCTGTATAAATATTGTGTGACACTTTCAGTTCCCGAGGCCCGTTTTGCCTTTGTCCACCGCCAATAGGCTAGCAAGGAATATCTGCGCATAAGGACTGGTAAATGAACGACTACATAATCCACAATGATGACCGAGGAGTATTTGTATTTTCCGAAATGATTTTCCAAAGGAGGCCGCGTATAAATTATCATAACGCCTTTAATCAGTTTTTAAGCGATATGAAGCACGCTACGCCCAATAACTGCAGAATAAAAGTAAGTTGTTAAACTGAGGCAAAAAAGCAAATAAATGAAACGA
>BLFK01000942.1:456049-516049 GCA_014634185.1 Astreopora myriophthalma | reverse complement strand
AAAATACAACCCTGCCAGGTGTGCTTCCGGCAGCTGGGATTCTTAAGTTCATTTGTATAATTTGTTTAATTGGCCCTGAAAAGCCCCTCTAGAGGAGTGGTCAATTAAGTAATTATTATTATTATTATTATTATTATTATGACAGTGAAAACGTATGGATGCCATATGGATCCCTATCCAGCCAACCTGGGGCGTCGAACGTAACCAGGGCCCAGAGTCCCAGAGGCTAACAATTCTGTAGCTAGTATAAAATATAATACATAATAAATAAACCAAAATTACTAAAAATGTCTCTGTTCACTCTTCTGCTATCCTCAAGACATCACTTTCAGTGTGCGGGTAATATTCAGGGTAATATTCAGGGTGTGCGAGATGACGGCTCTCTGCATCCGGAGTAGAATCTCTCCTCCTCGAGCCCCGAACAATTCCATTATAGCCTCGTCTACCTCACTGAACCACCCTCCTAGGACATCTATGATGATGTTATACTGCCGAATGTCATACCCTGGGAACTGCTGCTTGAGTTCCCAGCGGAGAGGGGCCATACTTGGTGGTCTTCTCTTCTTGTTTGTTTTAATTTCTCTGTTCTCCATCCACGGGCAGCTCATTTCTACCGCCATAACTCTCTTCTTCTCGTGATCTATAAACCTCGCATCCACTCTGTTCTGCTTCACTTGCTCACTTACTGCAAAACTGGGATAACCCAATATGCTTGGGCCTCGGGTGACTCGTAGGTGGGTTTTGGAACAAGCGGAGAATACCACGGTGGCACTGTATCAGGGAGTTGAAGCTCTCTAAGCACTTCCCAGAACAGTACTTTCAGGGCCGCATTATGACGTGCGAGGTACTTAGTCTGCGTAAGCGCAGAACAACTCGCCAGCACGTGAGGGATACTTTCGGCAGTTTTGCCACAGAGTCTACATAGGGTGTCATTAGGTTGATTGGTATGGGTCTTACGTGCGTGATAGACCTTTGTCGGTGTTAGCTGTTCATAAAGTTCGACCAGGTTGTCATGGTATTTATCTTGGGTTAGCACCAACCCTGTTTCGAACAACTCGGCCCAACGAGAATTTCTGTCCGATTGAAAACCGAAAAGAGTTCACTCATTCCGGAACGACTTGTGGTTCCGTTCCGCGCGCCTTTTTTTCTCCGCTTTGTTTGGTTCCCAGAGGCCGTCTATTGTGACCGCTATAAACAAGAGAGCGTTACGTACTTCCATTAAAGAAAAAAAGAAGAAAAGTTTTCTTTCATCAATTCGATCAGGGCTTCAACGAAACTTTAGGGCCCGTACGCACTTGGCTGACGAAATTTGTTTGGTTCAACCAAAAATCTCAACAAAAATTGTCTGCGCCAAATTTTCGATTTGGTAATCGTACTACCAAAGCCTGTTCTTCAGACCATGCCGTGTAAATTGTAAAATCTGTCAGTTTTCACGCCTGACAAAATTTGTCTTGCTCCGAAGCAGGACGACGGCGCCTCTGAAGTTTGGTAAGGCTTGACAAAATTTGGTGTAAGAAAAAATCATCGCGCGCACTTGTATCACGGAACTGATAACAGATTTTTTCGCAAAAGAAACAAAAATACGGGCCCTTATACGGGAACACGAATGCAAGAGCTGACGAATCTGATCACGACTTTACTTGAGTGAGTTTGCGATGTGATTGGTTGCCTCACGGTCAGGTGACAACACCGCGCAAAATGTTTCAGATAATAAAGGAGTCACGCGCGCGTGTGTCGCAATTTTCTTCCCCGCTCTTTTAGCCCGAATGAACTTTGGCTGATTATTGCACGGGGGTTTGCAGTGGCTTGGCACGTGGAAACAGGCCCATAACAGTGCTTTAGCGTTGTGAACAATCTGCGAAGTGATTTTGGCGTCCTGAAAAGGTGCCCCAGCAATGAAATTTTATTATCTTCAGACCAGTCAAAGCAATGTGTCCGTTTCGCCGGTCAAAAAAGGATCAAATTATTTATATCTGGGGATGAATAGGGGGGAGGGGGGTCTCAGGGGGAGCTGGCAAGATTCATCACAACGAGACAAACCTTCCTAAAACCATACATCACCCTCCGCTTATTGTCAATACCAAAGGAAGGTGCTTTACCTTTCGGACAAAAATGGTTTAGCTTATACTCTAAGGTTTTTATTTTATTATTATTATGTATCTTGAGGCGTGAATATACTTTGATGCCATGACAAAACAGCAAGTTTAAAAATGTGAAGGAAGACAATCGACTTACTATATTGTGGCTGAAGGTGTATGCCCATACAACTTTAGCTTGACAAAGTTGTGGACGAAAAAAAAACTTTTTACTTCTCAGGTAAAAACAACCAGTTGAATGTATGCAGCAAGACAAAGTGCACCAGCTCGTGTCTCCACTGAGAAAGATTAGCCATGTGATACTGTCTCTCTAGTGCACACTGAAGTGCTCGGCCTTCATAGGGAGGCAGTGCCAATGTGATGAACAGCAACTGAAAGTGATAATGATGATGACTAGCTATGGTGTACTGGCTGCATATGGCACCGGTCAATGATTCCTCTATGAGTGAGAGTGATTCGGAGGAAAGAAGCACCAACTTAGTGCCAACTGTATCATCCCACCAAACCTGACCAGAACACAAATATTTGGCTTTGGTTTCTCCCACTATTGTGATGAAGTTGTGTTATATATCAACCTTTTCACACCCTTTTTGTATACAAAAGTAGGATATCCTGTGCACATATTGTGTCTAAAGTAGGAAAAAACTGTCAAGTGGTATAAATAGAATTTCATTTATTGGAAACATAAAAATTAAATGAAATTATGAACATTTGAAGTGGCAAAAATTAAAGTTGTATCCTGCTTCCATGATCAAGTCAGTATGGTTAGCATTTTATCATGTCAGTGCACTGAATAGAACAACTTTAACAGAGAATGTTGCAATCCCCTCCCCCTCTTAAGGTACGGTTAATTTCCTCATGCCCCCTCCTTTCTTGCCAGCCCCCCTCCTACATGTATAAATGATGTCGACTCAATGAACTGTTCTTTATTTATGCATACAACAGGCATGTCTGGAATTGTAACACAGCTGCAATGTATTCAATGTTTTGTGACAGGCATTTGAAATTACATACACATGGCGTTGCCATGGGTCAAAGATTTGCTAGAGTTTTACACCTGGGTAGACTCTATCAGTGGTAAGTTGTGTTTTATTACAAGTTGGCATCTTACTTGATTTCCTGAAAAACCAAGGAACCCATGTTAATTAATGGAAAAATTTATTTGTACATTCAATGTCAAAATCAGCCTGCAAAATGAGTGCTGAAGGTAAGGTAGGGTTGGTAGAGTCTGCAAGCCTGGAGTTCCAGCCCAAGCTAAGATCTTTAGCCATATAAGCATCAGAGTTGATCTGAAGTTAGTGGTCCAGGCTCTTTAAGTTGTTTGTTGTTTTGAATGGTGTTCCTGGAATTGCATGATTTTGAAATTATTATGTTTTTCTTGTTCTGTCTCTTGATATCTCCAAGTTTCACAGCTTCTCATAATTTTGTTTAGTTTTGTATTTTTCTCATAAATTATTTCTTGTGACTTTGGTGTCTGGAGTTCTTTTGGGCTGTAAGAAGTTGCTCCTCAACCAATAATTATTAGTGATGCTAAAGTAGATTTTTGCTCAATGGGATAAGCAGTGTGAGTGCACAACATGGGCTTTTCCGTTCCCTGTGCACATACACTAGTTTCAGTTTTGGAGGTTGCAAAAACTAGTTTTTCATGCTTAATTATGTTAAACCTGCCCGTACAGCCCATCCTTAAATTTTGCCAGTGGTTATTGTTAGATTACACCAAAACAATACTGATGTGACACTTTTGTGACAAATTCTATAAGATACATATTGAGCAGTTTCATATTTTTCCAAAATCCTGCTTGATAGATTTTAGTGTGATGTTTCTCTGCAAATGTTTCTTTTTGGTCACTTTCCAAATCCTGAAATTTTGATGTCGGGTCAATTCACTATTGCTTATTTAAATCACTCTTCAGATCCAAGATCTACAAAATGGTTATTGGTGCCATCCATTCTTTCACCCATTGCAATCGTAGTCACATATTTGCTTCTACTCTGGCTACTACCAAAAGTCATGAAAAACAAGGAACCATATCAACTGACAAGCTTGCTGTTGATATACAATTCCACTATGGCACTTCTGAATTTGTACATCTCCGTTGAGGTTAGTTTACCCTAATTTCAGTTATGTACCTGTCTGACAAAAATGTACCACTACTGTAGGGGTTAATGATGTGCTTGGTGTCATAGATGCATTCAGTTATTTCAAAAAGAATAATTTGATATTAGGCAAAGCAGTCATCGTCATGATGGACTTGCATCTCTTCCAGGAGAGATTTTATCAATAATCATCTGATTATGTTCAATCCCACCAAGGGGGGAAGAATATACCTCTTCAGCATCAGTTTGTTTTCTCGTTACAGACCCCATGACCAATGATAAATTGCTCTGGGGAATTCTTTCTTTGATTGCACACAGGTACTGGAAGGAAAAAGATGAAGGGACAGGTCCTCTGAGACTGTCACATGATTTGTATTGGGCAATTTGCATAGTAGATACTACTTGCTGGGTGTCCTGTGTTGGGTTGTGAAGGGCTACCTGTGATAGCTTAGCATCTTACCATATTGTGACAGTTGATGGTGGTCCCCTGTGTTCAACTGGCATCTCACTCAAGGCAAAATTGTATTTTGATCAGTTGTTTTAAATTCCTGTTTTGTAATTAGGTTTTCCTTTCTACTTCTGCTGCTGGATATAGCTATTCTTGTCAGGAGTTGGACAGGAGCTTTGATCCCAAGGAATTAAGGGTAATAGGAAATTTGCAAGCAAACTCAGATCACATGTCACAAAAGGGATTATTTAAATTCATGTCAAGATTGATTAAAGTTCATTAATAATTAAGATGGTGCACCATTAAATTACATAATGACAATTTTGTCCCAGGTTGCCTCTGTGTTGTGGTGGTTCTATTTCTCCAAAATCGTGGAACTATTTGACACTGTAAGTATAGACAGTGAGAGAGGTGATGAACTGCTGAAAATTAAATCAGTTTTTTTTTAATTTGATCCTTTTAATAACATGGAATTTCTAATTAGCTATCTTCTTTTTTAGCTGTGTGAAATACTATAAATTCATGGCAACAGTTGGCAGACAGTAATAATTGTTAAAAAAGAAAAAAAAAAGAAACTGAAACCCATGACTATAGAAATCTGTGATGGCAAATGTAATGAAACTGTTAATTGAAATCTGTCATGTTTGCATAATTATATAATTATTGAGATTAAGGCAACATAAAGTATGAGTCATGATACAGTTTGTTCTTTTGTTAATAATTTAGGGATAAAGGGATTAAATTAATTAATTAAAATAAATTAGGGAGTAAACGGTTAAAAGGCTACTGTAATGCACAGAAACCGTTTATAGATGTTTTCAGTGGCAGATGGCCATATATAATTATAAGATATAATAAATTATAAGATATATAATTATATATAGATGGGTGTAAACTTTGGGCTGACGTTTTCAAGTTAATTTTCCATTGCTAAAATCGGTTGTAACATATTTCAGCTCATTCTTTTGTTTTTAATAGACTTTATTTATCAGTAATTTAGAAAATAGTCAAATGTTAGGAAGGTGTACATTTAGTGAATTTTGACCAAATATTGTGATATTCCCTAGTGACACTGTTTGCCTGCCGCTTTAATGATAAAATGGAAATGCAATGCAAGGTACTTTCAGCAAAAACTATCCTGCACCTTACATGTAGATCAAGTCTCATTAAGGTTGTGGGCTATAGAAAAGTGATACATCTAAGTGTTGTTAACAGAAAATTTGAACATAAAATTTTAGATTAACTGATAGAAATTTAACAGTATTTACATGGACATTTAAGACAGACAAATTGTCACACTGGCAAGCCATTTTCCAATTCACTTCAGCTTCTTTTTTAAAGTGAATCCAAGTGCTAAGTGTTTTGTGAAAATTAGTTTTCATTTACCTTATTCCAAATAATTTATGGCTGCCATTTTCACATATTCTCTTCTTTTATGAAAATTAGCCCTTCACTGTAAAATAATATTTTATTTACCTTGAACAAAGCAACAAGGGCTAGTTAGAATAAAAACAGGAGAATGTTAAAAAAGCAGTCAATTTGAATAAGGTGTATACTGTATGTAAAGTAAAACTAATTCACACCACAAAAATTTCACACTTTAATGTAATATGAACTGGCCTTCCAAGGGATTTTGCTGACAGGCAACGTGACCTAAAAATGCAGCGACAATGTTTTTCCAAAACACCAATGGATGACAGGACTGACAGAAAAAGGGCGACATTGATGATGACAAGGGTGACAGTGACGAAATATGACAGCAACACAGTCCATAACAAAAGTTGTGACAGGCGCCTGACACTCTAAAACAAGTAACAAAGTAACACCACTACTCCCCTTAGAAGGCCTCATGTATGAATCAATGTCATTTCCTCTTCATTTGACAGATCTTTTTTCTGCTTCGAAAGAGGAATAATCAGGTATCATTCCTGCATGTGTATCATCATGCATCAATGGTGTGCTTGTGGTGGATTGGTATCAAGTGGGTACCTGGTGGACAGTGTAAGTTGTATTGTGCAGTTTTTGGTGCTATTATTGTTTTTTTTTTTGTTCTTTAATCCATTGTCAATAACTTTACTATCAGCACTTATAGCTCTTGGCATAGGTTCTGAGAAGACATGCAAGCATGTCTCTACCATAAATGGAAGTACGCAAGTCAGCATAAATGCTCTCAGACAAGCTATGCATGGATAAGAAAATCTAAATTGATAAAAAGAAAAGCTAAAGGCTGTGGAGCACTTAACAGGGCTTTTTTATATTTACAGTATTGTACTAATGGGGCTGGCCCCTTAAGGTGGTCTCCTAAGACTCTACAAATGTACATAGTTTCCCATACATGTGTGAAGTATGACTGTTATTTTATTCCTTGTGGGGATTCCTTGCCAGTGCAAAAGGGAATTTGAGTGGATTCTGTTGAACTTCTTAGTTCTTCCTTTCTGCATTGACAGCATTTTTTAGTGCTATGCTTAACTCTATGGTGCATGTCATCATGTACACATACTATGGAATGTCAGCTCTGCCACATTTAAAGAAGTACCTGTGGTGGAAGAAACACCTCACGCAGATTCAGTTGGTATGTCTGTTTTCAGTGTAACAATGACAAGGACAACTTATGCCAGACAATTTAGTGATTTATGGATTCTACTCTTGCTGATGCCAGACAATTTTACTCGTCACTGTGGGACCCCTCAGGCATTAAAGGCTTAATAATAATAATAATAATAATAATAATAATAGTAATAATAATAATAATAATAATTATTATTATTAATGTGACAGTATTATTAGTGACAGTGTCAGTGACAGTGATAGTAATAGTAATAATAATGATGATAAGATGTCAAACTCAGAAGACCAGGAATACCTGAAAATATTTTAGGAATGTTGATTGTGTAGTGACCAATCACAGTTCAGATTTTGCAAGTAAACCTCAAAACCACAAATAATTACCATTGCTGTTTGCAGTTTAGTTTTCGTTCACCTGATCGGCTTTTTTCTTTCAATACATTATCATTCCTTATTAATGTCTCTTGTGCTAACTGCTTCCGAGTTTCGCAGTGAAAAAACATCCCTGCACTGTGCATGTAGGTTTGAGGTGAATAAAAAGCATGGTTAGGATTAGATAACATCAAATGAAACCAGATCAGTGTCCAGAGGTCTGAGTGGTTTTCATTATCTTGGGAGCAAAATTGTGGCTTCACCAGATGTTAGCTAATGCCTACAAACAAGCACATAGCTTGGTTAATCAGATGAGCCATGCCTCCTCAACTTTGATAACATTCAACACAAAAAGGAAAGAAGTCTGTTTGCTTAGAAATAATTCATGTTTGTATTTCTTGTTTCAGACACAGTTCTGCATTCTTTTAATTCATGCTGTTGTGGCAATTAATATAAATTGTGACTATCCTTTGTGGATGAAGTGCACTTTCATTGGTTACATAATTTCTTTCCTTGTCTTATTTTCGAATTTCTACATCCATGCTTATTTTGCTAAGAAATATGAGAAACCTGAACCAAGGAAGACAAATAGTGAAGCTGTGACAAATGGTGAAGTTTTTGCTAATGGCATGGCAAGCCCTTGTGTAATACAAAGGAAGAAGGATACTTAGCCTTTAATTCCCACATCCTATTCTCCAAAAAGTAGTCAGACTTAATGAGTGATAATGGGAGGGGGCTAGGGTAGACGGAAGCCTGAAGGATGGCTGGGTACTGGGAACTGAATGACAGGGCTTACAAAAGGTGTATGAATTAAATCAGTGAGTTTGTTGCCGTTGTTCATATTTAGCGTTGTATCATGATTAATTCGGCACCAGATGCCACTTAAAAAACATGGACACTGTCATGGGAGTTTTGTTGTTCCTCATTTAAGGTGGAAACAAAACAAAAATCGATCCTTTAACTCATCGTACGTTCAAGACCATGTTTGAGGGGGGATTATGTATACTCTTCATAACACACTATGAACAATTTTTGTTGTTGAGTTGTTTATTACAAAATTAATGATTAGAATAATGAAGTGTAGTCTAATGGCTGTAACTCTTGTAAGTACGACATATCGCGATGTCCACATATCAGGAATTGACAATACGTAACGTTTTTCAAATGTTTATTAAAAACAATCAATTTTACATACAAAATATACTCTACCCATGCTAAAAATGCCTAATTACCTAGGAAAGTTGGTAGCGGGTACACACGAGCAAAAACGTCACAATGTCCTCTGACTACTGGTACTTGCAGTAAACTTCGCATAAGTAAAGAAGGAAAGCTACACTTAATTCCTTGATAATCTTTACTAAAACCACGTTGGGGTCCTTTTCAATCAGTGTGATGTGGCCCGGACGGAGAAGACGACTTTTGGAAAGGGTGCTCATAATTTTAGATGTGACACCTTCAACTAAAATCATTGGAAGGAGCAACACCAATATGTGTGAAATTACTTTGTAATCGCCCAATAATTTATTAAGTTAATAGTTTTTCTATCATCAAGACAGCGTTTCGTACGAATTCAACTTGAAAATTATACTTGGAGAGAAATTTTCCCCTGTGGACTACATTAATAATATCGGAATGCACTGCACTGCAAAAACGCATAGAAAGTCCACGAACCAATGCTTATTGAACAACTAGAGCGGAGAGAAAAAAAGTGCCCTCTAGCCATAAAGTCGTTATCAATTCAGTGGGGAAAGTAATGTATATACCGCTCTATTTTGTATTACGGCGCTTCGCAACTGGGGGAAAAGAGCTCCCACGTTACATTATCAACCAATCAGCAACAAGACTAGAACAAACTGTCAGTTGATCGCACAGGTTTCTCAGGTCAGCTTTTGACGACACCTTCAGGCATCACCAACGCTAAGGGGAACAAGCTCACAGGGGAGGGGGGGGGATGTTAAACATCCCGATAACTCAACTGAACCACATTCAGCAAAGGTAGATTTGAAATAAAGTTAAAACAGTTGAGGAGCGCCGTTTGCCGTAATTCTCGGGCTGTTCGACTGACTGTGACTGTTTTCTTAAAACAGCGCAAGCAGTTGTGAATACACGCACTTACTATGAAAGTAAACATGAAAGAACGAATTATCATTTATGGATTTCAACGAAAATAAGTGCTTCCTTTTGCTTCTAATGGCTGTTCAGATTAAGTAGTTTGAAATGTCACATTTGAGAAGTACTATATTACATTTTGGTAACAAAAGCATATGAATACGGTAAATAACAAACCTTTATACACAATGACAAAAAATAGTCGATTCTTTAGACCTTTAACATGTTGCTTTAGACAGCGCTTCTACGAGTGCTGCCTGTCTTGTATTTTAACTTCGATTCCTTGGATAGTTAATAAAATTTCTTCGGTTCTTTAAAGCCTAGAAATGAACCTTTCCAGACAAGTCGATATATGATTCACTGCCTGGGTAACCATTTCAGTTTAACTGTTTTATAATCCATCACTAGAGTGTGACGAAATCCCAGATAAATTCGCGGGGATCTGGGTTTAAGGGAGCCGATCAAAATCAAGATGGTGGAAATTGTTTGGGAAGATGACTGGGAAAATCAATGAAATTGAAAAATGCATGTAAACCAGCTAATATCATACCTTACTCCACTTAAGCAGTCAGTAGAGTATTTTCGTTCGTACCTCCTGCGAAATCCCTAGTTACTTTTTACCCCCAAAACAAACGTAGACTGTAATAGTGATGTCAAGTACACGCGGACAAACTCGATGCTGGTTGACGACGATTTGTCAAAAGCGTCAATGTCGCCAGCTAGGTGAAAATCACATGGTCAAAAGAAAGAAAAGCTTAAACTACCTATTAAAAAAAATAATTGTCCAACAAAACTCTTCAGCCATCTTTCTTCATGAAGCTGAAGTTACACTCCTTCATCGTATCGGGAGCAAACTTGTAAATCAAGCGCTGACCAGGCACGCGTTCCAGAATCTTCCGTTCGTAGTAGTAGCGCAAAGCTCGACTCATCTTTTCGTAATTCATGTTTCGCCGGTTTTTCCGCTGACCCCACAGCTTTGCCACCGCACCTGAATTCACGAGTCGAAAGATTCCTTCCTCGCGTTCTATCCACGTGATGTATCGCGGGCAGGTTTCTTTGTTCTCCAGAAGCTCTTTGAGGAACTCCCACAAGTGCAGAGATCTTGTCTCTGCAAATAGACCAGGAGACAAGTACATTCAATACAGACGAAGAATGACAAAGTTCAACACAGTGAGGTCGTTTGATTCATTTTCTCTTCAGCTTTAGCCATCTCTTCTGTCATTTTCCTCAAGCATTTGTCATAGCACTGGAGAAAGGTCATTCAAACAAAGGCAATATCCAGCTCATTTCGCGCCGGTAAAAAGTCATGCAGGCCTTCGTAGTGACGAGATCAGTATCGAGCAAAAGTTTGATTTATTGAAACAAACAACAAGTTTCAAGGGACAAGGAAATGAGGAAAATTATTGAGGCTGATATTAATTCAGAGTAACAAGGGTAACGCTTTAAGAGGTTAATTACTTCACATAACTTACGCTTTCTCCTGCCAGTACGGGGCTTAGCACTTGGCGAACCAGAACCCTGAGCGGAGGGGGAATCGCTTTGAATACGTTTACCTGAAAAGACGAGAAGAATTTAAATTTCATCAGCATTTAATTGCAGATAAAAAAAATAATATACGTTTTAGGCATCTTTTTCACTCAGTGTAGTTCTTTTGATTTATCGCAACCACTGACGGAGTGCACTTTAGCAGGTGCCCATAACCCGTTGTGTACAACTCCCATACTAGGGCTGTGTCACGCATTTTTACAGACCGACCTATTTTTAGACATGTTTTTCCCACGAAACGTTCAGTTCCAGTTCGCACGCGTCCACGCAGTTAATTATGCAGGGCTTATGATTGGCTAGCAAGGCCCCTGTGGGAGATTGAATTCGCGGGAAAATCAATCTCAAAATAGCTCGGTCTGTGAAAACGCCTTGACACAAGTATATTGAAGTTGTACGCTCCGGGCTATGGGCTCCTGACTTTACTTAAAACGAGCAATGAAGTTACCATCTTTAGCCTCCTCTGTGCCGGAGTCCGTTGAGCTGGAGCTGTTCCTCCTGCGCGCCAATGGAGAGTTACACCTTTTCTGCGAAGGTAGGCCGCTATTGACGAAGGGGGAGGCCGGTGGTGATAGTGACACTCGCTCTTCCTTATCCAAATCACTGTCGGCAAACGAGTTCGGGGAAATATTCCCAGGGAATGGCACCTGAGGCTCGGCGGTTGATGGTTTCAGAGGTGGCGGGGCACCATTGACTACCAGCTTAGTATGCGGCACAAGCGAACCCACCTCTAGTTTAGGTTTCTTGGCATCGGGTGGCAAGAATCCGTTTGCAACAGGAGTGCCAGCAGAGAAAGGTTCATCGTAAAGCCCACCCCGTGTCACGCGTTCGTCGCCAGTCAAGCTTTTGGACGGTGAGGACACACTGTCAAACATGTTCTCGCTTTTCGCGAACAAGCTAGCGGCAATTGATAGCGTCTGTAGTGGCGTCCGCGGAAAATTCTCCATGGGACTTGTGGGCGACGGAAGATTTGGCGATTTGATGAGCGGGGGAACCGGTGGAAGTTCGCGGTTCCGCTGTAACTCCGGGAGACCTCGCGGGGCCTGACGCGGATGAGAAAAACCGTTGATCGGTGGCGGAACACAGGGAGGGAAATTGCCGTTTGGCGGCCACAGGCGGGAGGCGCAGAACCCATTGGCTACAGGACTCTGTGGTGATGAATACCAAGATGGGTATCTGACGAAATTCTGCGGGAATGCTATGAAAAGGAGCAAGAGGCACTGTTATTTAAAGGCATAGCTAGATATGGACTGTAGCCCGAAGTAACTACGAGGCTGATTTCGAGTCTGACCGTCAGTCTTGAGATGAGTTCTCTTCTACCAACACAAGGGCGTTCTAAACATATTTTACGTACAGCGTGAAAGGCAATTACTCACTCGGTAGGGGCCTGGATGGTTGAATAGGAACACCTGCGGAAGTCACGCATTCCTTGGGTGGAGCTGAGGAAAACAAAACAGAAAAGTGACGCTCCATTTGCATTTGTTGCAAGTGACCATTATAATCGTTTTAAATAGAACTAACCACTTACGCTGTACCTGACGATTCTCTGTTTGAGTCTGATTATTCAAATGAAAGGCTCTAAATCGAAAGTTCGATGGCGTCGGTTAAGATGTATTTTCCAATAAAATACAAATTGAAAACACAGCGTTTACGATGAAATGTTATTCATCAGTGTTTGTGTATGATATTTAACAGCAGTTTCTCAATCAGTCTGTCTAGTATTCCCCTGACGCTGCTAGCGAGCTACTTGCGTGGATTGATTAAGCTGATTACGTAAACAGTACTTTTGTTTTTCTTTTCCCGAGGGGTCGGTCTGAATCAAACGAGTTTTGGTTTGTACTCTGCTTAATTAATATTCCATTTATCCTAGAGAGCAGCCCAGTGGGACATTGTTAAGTGAACTGTACAAAATGTAGTCACGCTTTTTGCAGTTGGCTCGTTTCACATGAAGTAATGAGAAGCTGTAAAAACAACCTGACTGAAAGGGAAACTTTCCACAAACGTTTTTCGATCCAAATGAAGTGCCACTGACGCGCTTGACTGAATAGTGGAACGCTGCACAGTTGCTTTTTTTTATAACAACGCAAACAAACTCCCTTTAATGGAGTTTTCACGTTTTCAGGTGACTTCTACGGAGTTCTAACGAAATTAGGAACTAAATTTTGTCCAAACACCTGGTTGACGAAATTGGTAGCTCTCCGCATCGTTACCCAGATACCTTAAAAAATTTGCACCCCAAAGCAAATGATTCACTTACAGAGAGAAGAGCTTAGCGTTGAAGATGGCGTATCTTCCTCACCGCTATCACTATCGGCTGTAAGGAAAAAAAATTATTTTAATTACGAAGTATAATAGTTTCGAGCCTCATTTCCACCCGGATAACTTATCTATCGGGGTCAACAAAGCTCACTCGTGTTCCTGACAAAACGCGAAAAGCGATCCAGATCCTAGGGATATTTTGGAGATTTTTCAAGAAGGAAGATTGCCAAGCTGTTTTTAGACATCAGAATATTTCAACAGCCATTTTCAAACAATTCAAATATAAATGTTTAAAGCCAAAACACACTATGTTAACCAGTGTTTTGTTTGTGTATTTAATATAAATACGTATTTTGGGGGAAAGGTCCTGTTTTTCCGGACATGGGAGAGAGGATCAATTCAGTCATGGATATCTTTTAGTCAGTCCTGATATCGATATACGCCGATGAATACTATATATGTCAACTACTTGCTCATGAACCAATTATGTTGCGATACGCTTGCACCCAAGAATTTATCGACTTCGTGACAATATTCATAGTGACAACTGAGAATTGTTCACAAGATCCAGTAAACAGCTCATGTACACATCAAGTCCACCACCGTTCAATCGAAATTTACAGCTGAAATAATAGAAACCGTGCATTAAAATTGACTTATGATGTTCGGAGGAGACACTAAGTCAAGTACAGTCCCGGGAGCAAGCAGGCATTCATTGATTAGAAAAATCCTTTGAAAGTTCCGCTTAGTTAATCAATTCAAGTCGGAGGCATTTTGGACATCCCAAAGCCAAGGGAGGGCCCGAATCACACAGTTACAATGTACATCCTTCAAGCTTTTACATGCTGACTTCTTTAACTCTTATTGAGTCCCTTACATCTCCGTCGATGTTGCATCAGAGTACATTCCTCCAAATTATAGTCTGTAATTTCGACTCAAGAATAAAATTAATAACCAGCCACGTTGGCGTTGCCGTGAAAATTTTGTAAACCGGAAGGCGTCTTGAAGAAGAAAACGCCGTTTCAAAGTTGCGCATTCTGGGAGCCTAGATCCTTGTTACTGAAGAATTTTCAAGCTAAGCACAGAAGGCTCGACCAAAATATATCCATACGCCCTGAATTAAAATTGCGTTTCAATTAATAACTTCACAAATAATGTAATGACACTGGCAGTTGCCATCTAGACATACAGTGAAAAGAAAACTATTTTTTGAAACTGATGAACCCAACAAATGGCTCATACTAAAAATATTCAATATGGAGTAGTTACTGCGTGTTGTTGCAAGCCCAGAAGTTAAGTGGAAGGGTAATTTATGTCGAACACCCAAGTCATGCCCCCCACTTCACCCCAAAGACGAAAACACCCTCAACCAATCCTTGAAAAAATTACTAAATCAAAACAAGGAGGATTCTAAATATTTCAGTATTTTAAAACTTAACATAAAAGCAATATGCACACCTAAATAGCTATAAAAGGGTCCAATTATCTGACCGAATGGAGCAAACCTACTATGAAGATGTGAAGCCTTAAAGGCTTTCTATATCACTTTTTTTTTTAAAGAAACGTCTTTCTGGCTCAGCATTAAGTTTATTTAACAGCGTTTATGAAAGCTATACATTACAAGAGTAACCACACTGGAAATAGATTTTAACTCTTAATAAAGGTCAAGTTTACCCGGCCGCCTTTGTGTTTTTGATGCATTTGTATGCATATTTTCTTACAAAGTTTAAATTCGGCTAAAAATCATTTTTGGAAAAGTGCCGGAGGCAAACCCCGATCTACGAACTAGAAAACCCTTAGTCGTGAGGATATATAATCGAAAGCAATGTAGCTATGAAAATGACACGAACACCTTCTTGGCTTACGGACAATTAAAGTTTGTAAACCGCCATTAAGTTTCTACAAGTTTATTGCATTCGCTTTGAAAGTTTTTAATATTTTATTACCCTATATTTCTCTTCCTGATTGTAAATATGAGAGAAACAAAATTGTAATATTTTTTCATTTGCATTTATCAAGTGACTCACCCCAAACTTGTGTTAATATTTTTGTGGGATTTACGTTATCGTTTTCATGAAAAAGTATCCCAGTAGTATTTTAATTCGGTGCCCCAATTACTCGAGCGAAACACTTTTGCTAAACTGAAAGGTTAGAACCGGGTTGCAGACGTTACTGTAATAACGTTACGTACAAAAGGAAATGGGTGTAAAATTAGAGCTTGCCATAGCATAATTAGAGCTCGTGATTATGGTATGAGTTTTGCTCGTATCCGACTCATTTGCATTCACACATTAGGCAATACCGGGCAGGAATTCTGATAAACGACAATTTTAACCAAAAAACCGGAGAGATCCGAAGGGGAGAATTTCTTAATTAAGAGTTTGTTTTGTGCAAAACGATCGAGAAATTTATGCAAAAAGCCAAATTGCATAATTATGAAGCTCTTAAGCTGATATCGGCGCAACAGATCTTCCGTCCTAACTTCTCCCAACATTCAACTGATGAAAAAAGTGACAAAATGCTGTTCTAGAATTGGAGTGCATAGCAGTAACTATACCAAACACTGACTGAATCTTACTTCAGATTAAGGACCAAAGCGAAGAGCGAAGCACCGCTACATAAGTAATTAGGTGCACTAGTCAGGATAAAATTATCCTTTGTGGGTTCCACACAAAGAACTTACAAAATACCCTAGGCGAGAACAAGCAAAGCCAGTTAACTACGACCGTTTAACCATAATGAGAAGGACTAAACTGAAAGCAAACAAAGAGCGGTCTGCATTTAATACGCTCCCGGAAGAAGCTTCGAGAGAGCTGTTTTTGCTCCCGGAAATATTTAACCCTGTACGCTACCTCGCTACGTGACGAAAAAAAAATGTTTGAACAGCGAGAATTGCTTGCTCACCTATTTCGTCTCTTTCTGCCACACCGGATTCTTCATTTTCTTCAGGATTTGAGTCTGAAATTGACACATTAGCGTTAAAACTCGACAGCTTGGCGAAGCTGTTGTAAATTTCTTTGCGTGCCTCGCTCATTTCAATGCCCGACTGCAACCATAGCGCCCGCAACGCGGAAAGCAAATGAAAGCATTCGGAATTAAAACCTTTTGCACAAATATAACTTCCAGTAAATCACAATCGACAAAGTTTCAAGCATCTTAAGAACCTTTTATCCGCTAAACGCAAGCGAAGAAAAGGAACCGACTTGAAAATATTTCAGTCGAGCTGATGATCTCCTATGGTATGATGTTTTGTCGATACAGACCGCTCGACTAGTTATAGAAACCTAAAACATGGTAATACACGCAGTTCTCTAATTTATCAATACATTTTCATCTTAAAAAAAGTTTTAGTCCGTAAGAAACAATGAAAGCCTTTGTATCATTCAAATTTGTGAACATTTTCTAGCAGAACCTAAAAATAGCGATAGACAGCGCTTGCCCTTCGTCTCCGCATCTTCCCAGAACGTGCGGCGAGTTTTTGAGGCGCGGAAACGAGCAACGATGCTGATTTCATTTCTGCGATAAAGAGACCACTATTATATTACCCTCCGCAGTATATGGTAACGAACAAATTTCACAATGAACTTAAGCTCGTCAGTTGAGCTCGAATCCTCAATGACCCTGTGTAAACGACAACGCGAAATCTATGAGGAAGCAAAGCTTTGCTCAGTGGAAATAACGTCATAAACACACTTTCTGTCACCCAAAATGTCATCCTCAGCGCTGGCTTCAACCGCTAAGCGAAGAATGAACGAAGCACTAGCTGAGAATTACGAGTTTAACGTTGACACTTTCACCAAACTTTGGTAATGAACCGCTGCTAACAGTAAATATATCATAAAAGTTCAAATTATTGTAGGGCTAGTTCACGCAAACAATCCTAGCCATTACTCGATAGATATTATCATTCTTGTTGAGTGGATTTACCTCTTCGACGACGTCTTTTCTTTTTCTCCTTACTAAATATCCTCAAAGAGCAGTAATACGGCATTTCCAGGTTTGAACAGTTAGCGGAAAGGTCGCTTATTACTGAAACAACATGCAAGAGCAAACCACGGACAAACCGATAAATATGCCATGGAGTGTGATCACGTTTTCCTAGGGGAGGGGAGTCAAAGTCAACATATTTACTGGTTGTCGGTAATCAGCAGTAGCTCTTATTTCTATTTTGTCACGTCAGACACTCACTTCTCCCCGACATTTGTTACCAGAGGCTGACGAAATTTACTGTTAAAAAGAAATTTTAGAACATTACGAAGCACAGAAATTAAACGCCGCAGATACCCGTCCCCTCTTAAATTAACGTCAGGTCATTGAGATTCGAATTTCAGTGCCTATTTACGTATTAAGAAATTGAAGGCAGATTATTTGCATTTACAAGAGAGCGAGCTGCAATTTGTTTCGCCCGAGTAATTTGGATTCAAACGCGAAGTTTTCGTATTTTCCAAACGATTACTGAGTATAGAGATGGCAAATGTGATAAATAAGGGCAAACTAAAACTTGTCCGTCAGAGAATAATGCGATTCAGATGACATGAAATCGACTACACCCGGAAGTGTGTCACTAAGTAGTGATCTGTGCGCTCGGTACAGTGCGGAAACAGAGGAATGTTTCTCTCTTTGTGTATTTCTTTTCTCTAGTTCTAAACTTTACCGATTACTCCGAGTTTACAGATCATAGATAGCTAAGACAATCAAGTGCATTTTCGAGAACCCACGAAACAGCTTCAAATTTCGAAAGCGCTTTCATTGGAACGACTACGCCGCGCCATAGTTATTTGAATAATATGGTTCAAGGAGTGTGATTTGGTTTGACTTTTGAATGAAATCCAATCTGGGCGGGCCTGTACTCCCACGCGCGTGTCCATTCAACCTGGCCTACGGAGTCGGCACGTGAAAGGAACTGCACAGAATCATACGTGCTGTAATGAATAAGGAAATAAAACAAGCGGAAACTGGCATGATTGAGCTGTTCCGTAGACAGGTGTCCGAATTACGGTCCATGATTTTGGTCATTTATCTTTGTGAGACAACGGTTAATCATGATGATCTATCCTTTAAACAAAGGATTTTTTGTTAGATTTTGGGCTCAATTTTTTCCAAACCCTGTTCTTCTTTATACTTCTGGACACTTGATCAAAGTTCAAAATAAAGTCTCGCCTCACCGGAGTAATAACAATATCACTAGCCTACTTTACAGTGATTTTCGAACACAATTTGACAGGCCAGAGACACTTTGCCTGCGACCCGAACCAAGTGAAAACCATGTTACTACTGACATGAAATGTGATGACATTAATTACCAGGTATGTACAAAGCGGAAAAAGCATTAACATTTGCATTTTATGTTTGAACTATCTTATGGCAGTTATGCTTTGTTTTCTCTGCAGATGTGACCTTATTGACCGCGTAATACGCAAAATATCATAGTTTATCAATGGCACGGGAACTCCAGCACTATCCGTCTCACAACACTGACGTCACAGCGATAAAGCACATTCTTTTTGCTGGTACCTCTTGGAAATGTTAAAACAATAAGCAATTTTTCACCTTACACTTAGCGCTATTTCTCCGTTCGCTTGAAATCACTGCCCGTCTCGAAACGTGAGGCTATGCACTCAAGTATGGGGAACACGCGAGATTAAAGCCCAAGGTAAGTACCTAAGTCAAGTCCAGCATCGTTATGTAACACATTCTACATTAGCTCATTGTGTAAGAAAAACGTATGCGTGACAGAAACGCTATCTACTGGCTAACATCTCCCCAACATTTGTCGAATACTGGCCAAAATGTTCGTATCAGTGAATAAAAAACATTCACTAAACAAAAATGCTTGCAAAAATCAAATCGAGCGGTGCGTGTTCTATCCACAACGATAAAGTCAGCCAAGCCCGAGGCGTCTCTCAAAGAATAGATCATGTGATAATTAAGAAATTCAGAATCTGTACATACATTTTACAGTATGACTTTGAAAGGTCTAGAAAGCAAAACGTTTATAGCTTAGATCGTGGGCTTACGCTACGTTTACGGTATCAAACAACTGAACTATACCCGGAAGGCCAAAAGCCCCCCGAGGACAAGGCGTTAAATGTGTGAACGAAACACAAGTTGAAGCTATCTAGAAAGAAACAGTGACTGACTGGTGTGATTGTGTCCCTTGGCGTTGTAGCTTTCTTTTCATTGTGCGATAGTTAGTTCCGTGTAAGTGGCCGAAGCACGAAGAATGGCCTAGCGAGAAGTTAGATAATTTCTCAATTGATTAAGCCGGAGCGCACAATTCTGCATGATTTGCACTTCATAAAGAGTCAAGAGTCACGAGAATTTCAAGCATGGTTCTGCTCTTCCAAAAATATAACCCAAACTGATACAAAATAGAACTGCAGTGGACAAAACCCCCGAATACACGTACAGTATGGCCGTAATTGTCTGGAAATTTTACGATACTGTATTAACACGGTTTTAAACGGGCAGTTGTCCAAGTCCCGAAAGAGGGCCCTTCAGTTAATTACTGCGGTATTACTGCCGGGATCTGTTAAGAGCCGGGTAGCGATCATTTCTCGTCATAAACTTGTACTGTAACGGTCGCCTCTCACAAATCAGATAATCACTGGCAATTGGTCCTCAGATGCATGGTACATATATGCAATTTTAGTCAATTTCTTGAAAATTGGCGAGAGGCCAATGAGAATTGTGCCCACTTCTATTTACACGCTCACAGCAATCAACTTTTCTCGTTTACTTAAACTTTTCTTTTGGTCTGTTATCCGCAAGCACATTATATGGCCGCCACTCAAATTCACGTTCGTAAGCTGCGTAAAATTGCCCCGACAGTTGAAATTCACTCAACGACAATACACAATACGTAAGTCCTTCAGCTAGCGAACTGATTAGTCATGAAGTGCAACCAATGATCAAAAGTCTACTGGCAAATACTCAGTTGTTGAGCAGTACAATGCTGGGATATTGGAACTAGTCTATCCACTCCTTTGCTTCAAATGTACCCACTTATCACCCCCTATACCTCGTGTAAGAAAACAGAGCGATGGGATAAACTAAGCAACAAAATCGTATTTAACCCGGTGAGAAGCTCGCCTAATGTTTACTCGAAGTTATTTTGCCGCCTGATTATTGGCAATGAACGTACTCGCGTGTCAAGTTCTTGTGGAATTTGAGGGTCACATGTATGCCAAGTCACCAGGTTTTTCGATTTCGTTTCAATAAGCTTTTTTCTAAATTTCACTCACCGTTGAGGTCGAAAATGGATAATCCATTAAGATCTAAAGAAAAAATGGACAATCAATCAAAAAGGAAGCTTGGAATGCATTATGATATTGAAAAAAAAAAAAATTGCCCGGCACACTTGCACGGCTGATTGAAAATGGCTTACCTCCTTGCTCGGCAGGGTTCTTAATGAAAGTGTCTGGAAAAAGTAGATCTGCAAGGGAAATACACATGCTTTGTTAACCCACCTACTTCAGAACCCTTTTACTCGTCAATGAGGGACCTCTTGGGCAGTAAAGGAGTAACCTTATTTGCTTCCAAGCTGCAATCTACGTCTTTTCAATGCTGTTGTGCAGAGGGCTGATGACAGATGATTTTACTTAAGAAATGAAATAATCAACTTAACCACCTGAAATTGTTGACTACCTTATTTCAATCGCTTCAACATCCTACTTATGCTAATACATGTAGATTGTCCCATTCTCTGCTATACGAAATCTCCCAATCGGCTACTTCTTTGCAATCAGATCGATAACGTAGCATCATCCCCCTGCAGCAATGTTATACAAACAGTGCATCTTTCGTTTTAACTCGGCCAAGCGGCCGCGAAAAGCGAGGTATTATCAGCCGTAGCAGCTTAGGCAGGCTTACAGCCCATTCTCGGGTGAAGGACTTAAAATTCAGAGAAGGGACCTTACAAGTCGAACAACAAACTCTACCCACATCGGTGGAATCAGGCGCGCGCTCTCGCTACTGCACCAGCCTTACTGCTCTCTCGTGGCCGGTTGTCGTTAAGACTGAACTCAAACTTGAAAATTTGGGCACGGGCATAGCGTGAAATTTATGTTTAAAACTCACCTTGCACAGCAAGAAAATTATCACTGTCCATGTCACCTGACTGGTCAAATGCTCCTAAAAATGAGACGAAAACGGAGATTAAAAGAATGAAATTATGCCTCTGGAATATTCTTTCCCTCACAGTGGAGCAGCATACTCGCTTTGCCAAGATGGTTTCCGTATTTAATCCTGTGAGGATTCATCGTTTGGTTCTTTTTTTACGTACTTTAGATGTTATCTTTGTTCGGTCATCAAACAGAAATAGTCAAAGAGAGAGACACTTCGGCTGAGACAGTGTCTTTAAACTCATAGGCGCACCAGTTCTCAGCTGGTTAGACAGTTACCGTTCCATTAACCTTTCCCCGGCAAATACATGGAACACAAACAAACAAACTGAACAACAACAGCAACAACAACATTTATTACAATTGTTTACAAAATGTTTCTAGGAACAAAATTAATGTTCGTGGAAATAAAGATACCTTACCTTCATAGAAGGTACTGATCCCTGAGAAAGTAAACAAAATTTCATTAAAGACGCCACTTTCTCAAGCAAGAAGAATCGAAACATAATAATGATGATGATGACAACAACAACAGAAATAGCAATAGTAATAATAGTAGTAGTAATAATAATAATAATAATAATAATAATAATAAGCTACAAGATAAGAAGGAGAAGGGGATTTGGATTTGTGACATGGCGTGCCCACAAGAACAACTTTGAAGCGACGACGAAATACCAGCAACTGGCAATCGAAAAGAGAGCGGAAAAACGAGTCGCCGGGTTACCACATCGGACTAATACGTATAGCTAATAGCATGACCTGTAGTGGTATTTGGCAATAATACCGGGAGTGATATTTCAAAATTGTCCAAAATACCACGAGCCGCGATACGGCGAGTGGTATTTGGAGAATTTTGAAATATCACGAGGCGGTATTAAAGTGCCAAATACCACGTACAAGTCATGCTATTATTTGTTTATAATGGAAGCCGAGAAATGTTTGCTGTAATACCACTGCTGTTATACCATTTTTGCTGTAATACCGCTATTACGCGGAAATGGCGATACTATCAACCAATCAAATCTCCGAAATTTCTCGGCTTATATTATAACACTAGTAATACGATTACTAGGAGAAGGAGCCGAGAACACGAGGAAAGAACTCGAAAATATGTTTGGAAACAATGGGCAATCGAAATGTGTCGCAGATGAGATGCAAAAGACAGCCTTAATGGACAGTCCGACAATTTTGACGAAGGTGCTACCTGGACTAGACTAACAATAAGCCTATGTAAAAAAAGGGCCGTTTTTACCCCTAAAAAGTTTAATATGAATTACACTTGGTTCACAAATTTCTTTGATGGCCTTTATTTCTAGGCTAAGATCAATTTCTTAGGGGTTGATTTATAACTATCATTTTTACAATAATAATAATAATAATAAGAGGCAAAACATGAGCTACCGGCATGTTCGTCATTATTTGCCCTGAGTTTTAATTGTTTTATTTCATTGTTTGTTGTGTTTTTTTTATCAGCAGCCAAATCAACTGAAAATTACTCCAAACAAGTGGTGATCGAATCCAAATAAAAATTCGAAAACGTGGCAACTGATGATTAAAAACCACAAAAGGGGCCCCTGTCCAGAGTAAAATTTCTGTAGCCAAACTTGCTAGCCAATTATATGCCTTGCATAATAATTTAATTATTACCCCCCCCACCCCGGAACTGAATTTTTCATGGAAAAATTTAAAACCCGTCTAAATAATGCTTCGTCTGTGAAAAAGCCGTGGCATCACCTCTATCAGAATGTAAGCGCGCCAATATATGTCACGATAATAGCGCAGTTATAAAGACTTGTATGACAGAAAATCTTGACAATTTAGTGGGGAAAGTTTCGAACGATCTTCGAATAAAAATCGCTTAACTGAACTCCTTTTTTTGGTCGATTTGAGACGATTCCTGGTTGTTTTATTTTCACTGCTTCGTATTTCTTATATAGTGGAAAAAGAAGTGGAACTACCATGAATCGTCTTAAATTGAACAAACAACTACCTGAGATAGGCAAAGACCGGCAAAAGTCCGGAGTTCAGGTACGTAATTTTCACTGATTCGAAAATCGTTCGTAATTTCCCGACAAAAGGAACAACGATTTTCTCTCCTCGTGACAAAAACAGTTTTTCATGCAGTTTGAGAAACCTGTGATAACGTATAGGCCCAGTATTGAGTTGCGCACTCCTGGGCCGAGTTGTTCGAAGCTGGATTAGCGCTAACCCCGGGTTAAGTCCCATTAAAACCTATAGGTTGTCATGGTATTTATCCAGTAGCAGTAACCCTGCTTCGAAAAACTCGGCCCTGGTTTATACCAGACAACATATCGGTAGCAAAAGGTTAAATTATGACCTTTTATTAACGCGACAAAGCAAACAACTACAGTTGAAATCTAACCCGTAGAATCAGCCACTAGCCAAGCTCAGTGATGACTTCATACTCACATTTCCACGGGGAAATGTCCAACGCTGTGAAGGCTTCATACAGAAGACCTAGACACGAACACAAAATATTAAACCTCAGGCTAGTAAATAACCATTATATCAAACATCTATGGCCACATTGTGGTGAAGAGCATCCCTGAAAAAAAACAAACAAACAAACAAACAAACAAACAATGAACTTCCCTGACTCGCTCGAATTCACCTATCAGTCAAACTAGCAGGTAGCGGTTTTATGAATTTGTGATATTTCCATGATATATAACTTTTCCGGTTCAAACTAGGTAAGGTCTGACTGCATTGAGAAACTCACCTCCATGTTCCGAACGACTTTGCAATTCTTCTAGTGTAAACACGCACAGTTCCGGGCCGGTCAGGTCCAGCTTTTCGGGATCATATTCCCCCGGAATGTTGTAATGTTGCCACGCCCAACGAAGCCAGCTCTGTACTTGAGCTTTTGTCCACGTGAATGGAGAGCATGTCATCCAATCAGAACCCGAATCCAGCTCATCTGAAAAAGTCACAAACAATTAAAAGGTGAATTTGTAACCTTGCTGCTTGGCGGCCTCCCAGTCCCAGTCAAAGATATATCATTATTTGTTTGTATTTATTCTTACTGTTTATTTTGTATATTTTGTCCGTCAAATATCGGTAAGAATTTAGTAGTTCTTGACGAAAATTAAAAAAGTAAATTAAAATTAAATGTGTTACAGCGGCTTCGAGAAGGTAGTCAGCCACCAGGTAAATCATCTCTTACGGAGCAGGTCTGCTGAGAATCGTAGTCAAGCGGCTCGCAAGCGTGTTGCTCACTGCGACTAGCACGGAGCAATGGCCAAAGCGCGAAGGCTAGACCATAGTTACTTTCTCTTGCGGAAAACCAAGACCTCGGCTTACGTTTGTTTCCTAAGAGACGCGGATTGATTCGAGAGAGAACCAAACGCTGGAACCAAATTCGTCACAGTCAGGTGTAAAGGTTTTCGCCACAAAATCGTGATAATTATGTCGGGCAGATACGGTTTAAAATTGCTACAAGTCACCAATTTGTGTTCAAAGCACAGACGAGCAATCCAGTTACCCGATTGAACTTTTCGATCAACAAACGAAGCTGGGATTTACCTCCAACTCGTTGTACCTGCAAATGGAAAGTCACTTTACCCAAGATGCTAACCCCAAAGTGAAAGCGATCATGATCCGGAATTGGCGGCTCTCGCTGAATCGTCAACTATATAAGTCAGCCTTCGTGTACTTGGCTGAAATAGCAAATATTAGGGCGCACAATTAATGCTTTCGACCGATTTCGCCGTACCACAAATTGCACGAAGGTTTATTTATATTGACTTACAAATACTTCACTCCACAGAAAACCTATCCTCCCTTGTAGATAATGTAATGGTCATGTGACTTAAACGGTGAAGATCAATGCGAAAATCGCCTTTCAGACATTGAAAATGAATGCCTCACATCCTGGCGTCTCATTCACAGTAATTTTTTTCAGTTCAAAGACTTCTTCCCACGGAAGCTGATGACTTTCATATTGAGATTTTGTGATGATAGTTTCTAACAATGCTAGCAAAACGTGTCAGAAAATCGTACCCTGAAAAGCCCCTGTGTTCAGGATCAAAGTATGTTGAAAATTGCTCTTGCGTAACTTACTAACTCATGGAAGATAATGTGGAATTTTCTTAACTAGATCTGTTGACAAACAGAGCCGTGACAGGCAGCGCTGAGACCATGGCCGACTTGTTTAGCATTTTGTAAGGTATGGCCGAGTTGGAGGGGGCACTGCCCTTGTCTACCTATAGCTTGTTCATCTCTGGCTTATGGAGGCAAACCAAAATTCCGTAACTCATTTATTCTTCATTAATACACTGCGATTTCTCGCAATCAGCTTAACCAGGCAGCATGGAGAAACTGATCGAATCAGGCGGCTGGCTATTAAAACTTCAATACCCTCAGAGAAGTCGCCTTAAAACTCAATTTGGGAAAACAACTGCGACGAATCAGTTGGCGAAGAAATACTGCAGGGTCTGAAGGGAACGATAGAAAGTCTGCTAACACAAGGTACATATTCTGTAGAATAAACAACAAAACAAAACCTTACCGTCAAAAGAAAATGCGCTCATCGATTGTTAATACAAAGAGCTTCTTGACCGGAAGCCTTAAGCTTGAAGTGTCGACCCAAAAGAGAACGAAAACTCGGCAAAAATTCAACGGACCGAGTGAAATGTAAAATCATCCCGAGTTGAAGAATAATTTGCTAACGCTTCTTAAAATGCAAGGCGGGCAATTCCGTAATCGAACTTGATATTTCACGCTTTTAGCTCAATCGTAGGAGCTGGTGCGGCTTGGTTGTAAACAGGAAGATGATTCCATTCGTGTCTTTTTGACCGCACACAATAGCACTGTTGAACGAGCCAATGAAATCACTGGAACCGATAGTGGTGCAAGGTCGGATTGGAATTAGCATTTCAAGCAGACATATCATTCTCTTAAAGTAAAGTTAATAAACATGTGCCTGATAGCCAGTTTGTATGACATATGCCTTAAAATTCAGACAAATGAGACAACAGAAAAGGTTAGGCACAAGCTGAACATGAAACAAGCTCTCACGGGCAACGATCAATTCAAGGATGTTAGGAAAATTAACAAAATTCGCTGGCGATTTTTTTCAGTCAAACTATTCACGAATATCTTTGTTAAGCACAAATGCGCTGGTTTGCGTTGCTAACTCACCTGAACAAATATTTACCGAGTTGCGTTTTTAATCGTGGTTTAAGAACACGCAGTGGCACTTTACAAAGAGAATGAAAGGAAGGGGTTAAAACTGTGAAACTTTCATACGTTACAAGTTTTCCCCTTGAATCCTAAGGCGGTCATCAACTTCTGAGCCCATCACTAAGTTTAAGAACTTGCATCGGTTTTGGTTGGCCAGTTTGATTGTATTTTTTTGTTTCTTTAGCAGTTTTTGCTTTCTTTAATAAATCCGCTAAACTAAGAATTCCGCCTTTCTGAGGACTTCAAAAATCAGAAGGTTGAGTTTGATCAACTAAGTTTCCAAGCAGGTATACGGCACAGAGACTTTGCTCTCGCAAAAGGCTTGAATGTTAGTGAACAGGAGTCCATGACAGGGAGTGCCATTTTATGAGTCAACCTTTGCGCGTATCGTTTTATTTTTAGAACCGGCAGCATGTTTCTCGGATTCGCGCGCACTCTTTAAATTACCCAATCAGAATAAAGTCCTTGTCAGACGCCACAGATTGGTGATTCTAAAATTAAAACGGTACGAGCAAAGGTTGACTCGAGGATACAGTACATGTGGAGGCTCCTATTCTGTCTACACCACTCCTTCCGCATGGCCAAGAACATTTACAGCGCTTCAGTAAAATACTCTAGCACCGATCATGAATAGTTTGTCCCATTGGAAATGCATGGATTTTGGACGTTTACCCCTTTTTCAGCCACGCTAAGACATAAACTAACAATAACATTAATTTCTTCCCTCAGTTTTGCTCTGAGGAAGCATGAGCATTCCAGCTTTCAATTCAAAGGAAGCTGTGACACGTCTTCAGTATTACAAGTCGTAGTGTTCTTGCTGATACGATGTGCATATCTGACCCATAGGTGAGCGAAAATGACAACACCATTGGTATTTCAGTCACGTTTTCTCTGTATTATAATACTTCAGAAATAGTCTAAATGAATGACAATGATGACAATGATGATGATGATGATGATGATGATGACGATGACGATGATAAGAATGATGCTGATATTAACTGGAATTAGCAGTGGTGCCTCCATAGTTCGTCCACTGAATCCAAACAGAATCGGAATTTGGAAATATTTGTTTCAGAGGAAAGGGGAAAACCGGAATACCCTTACAAAAATTGTCGGAGCAGTGTAGAGAACCAACTATAAATTCAACCCACATATGCAACCCAGCCGGAGAATGGAACCCGGGCTACACTGATGGGAGGCAACTACTCTCAACAATGTTCAAAAGAACTATTTCAACCCCGATAAAACCCATATTGTACCCATTATTACAACACATCCCAAAACAGCTTGAAGCTTATACATCCTACTTATCCCCTCCTCTTCCATACCACGATTGGATTGTCATTGCCATGAGTGCCTTTTTGTAAAGGTAGCTGATGATCCATTAAAACATTTCTACGTTTTCATGGTCAAAGGATGATACTATGTATATGCATGGTATTCTTATTTAAACACCTACTGTAAACTTACTTTATTTTTTGTTTGCTTGTTTTTCGTTTGTATGTGTCTATGTGTGTGTGTGTGTGTTTCTCTAACGCAAATCCCAGAGCTTTGGTACCCGCAATAAGACCAAGCTTGATGTCAACGAAGTCTCACCTGTTGGGCCAAGTGTCTCCAAGACATTGGGAGACGAATCGTCCAAATCTAGTAGAGTGCGATCTGGGGACAACGGCAGGTCCTCTTCCATAAGATAGAGTGGTGACCTGGAATCATTTTCATCCGAAAAATAGCCCGACGTAATACTAGAGCAGCTCTTCCAAGAACGGAGGCTACTGGTTCTATCTCTTCTAAGATCCCCACAATATGAGGGATCCGCGTTGAAAGAATTTGATGAGCCACTACTCAGAGCACCACTCATCTGGACATCACTACTTGCTAGGTTGTCTGGGACAACCTGGCTGTTGTCTATTTCCATGGAGGCTTGGGACACTTTGGAGGAAAGTAAAGCATTACCCAACCAATTATCCGCCCATCCCGGTACTTCATCGCAGTTCATTTTTGCTGCTTCCAACAACTCGTAATCAGAGAAGGTCTGTGAAGAAAAAGATCACGTGTTAGAGACTTAGTCTATTGTCTATTAAGCAGAATCTTACTTCGAGAACTGTAAATGTATTGCAAAGCGCCATTTAATCACCGAACAGTGAGATATTACCGTCGAAACATCCGAGTTCGATGGCATGAATGAATGCCACACCCCAACAGCAGCAGGTTGTGAAAGCTACCTGGTGTCCAGACCAGAAAGATTTATGCTTACAACCAAATAAGACTTTTGGCAGAGTTGTCTCCTTTCAATCGCAAGATGACTGGGAAGTAATTTTCCATCAATTTTATAGAGAAACTGCTTTGCATGTTTGTGAACAACAGTTATTTCAAATGGTCCCAAGTCGTCAAAATTGCGCACCTTTTGCAGCCTAAGATAACATCACAGTTTTCAATACGCAAGAAGTTATGGAAGCACTGGAATAAGTATAAGACTAATTGTCATGCGAAAATAATCATAAACGATATAGCCATAAGCAGTTATGGCTGCAAAAGTTTCTTCTCTCTTCCTTTCTATCTTTCTTTGTTTCTATAACCAAAGCTAAGTGAACAACACGGTTTATACAAAACTAAAGGATCCCAGCACTGAGTTTTCTTGACAGTATAGCTGTTGATTCTAGTATGGTTTGAGCCACTGCTTTGACTCTGTCCGATTCAACCAAAAAAAATTATAAAACCGAGACAAATTTTGAATTTAAAACGTGACAAAATAGCAGAATCGAATAGTTTATCTCGGCTAAAGACAAAATCACTGGCTGTAGTCTACCTCCATGATGAGCTCAAATTCCACGGCATAATTCCATTAGTACTTAGCAAAATAATACCGAAACTTGGCTGTCAGCCGTTTCGTAACGTTGAAGACTGGGTAGAGGAGAATTGTCATCCGGCTGTTGGATGACTTCAACCCAGTAAAACTCGCCTGAAGAGCTGTTGCTTCAAGAAAGATGAAAGTTTCAGAGGCCTATAAAACGGCAATGACTACGGTCTCCCCCGCACAAAGAATGTTGGAAACATGGCTCGTCGAAGTGAATTGTGCAGTAGAAGTACTCATTTAAGCCCTTTTTTTGTCAAGTCTCTAGAAACGCCAAAGTACATGCAAATATCACGTCAGGGCACAGGCGAAGATCTAGTTCACGCTGTCGTGTAATTCTCGAACGCAACTTGAATGCTCTCAAAGCAAGTCTTTGTTTATCAGGTTTATAACTTAGTTTTTCTATAATAAGAACAAATTATTCTGCACCTCATACAGCCTGAATCATCTTGCCTTCAGGCGTTTTGTCCCCGCGTCTGAACGGAAGACCAAACTCATGCGTCACGCAATTCTGTTGTCTGAATTTATTTGTTCGAAATGTTTGCAGTTTAATTAGCCGATAAACCAAAATACATCCTGCTTGGGTTACACTTTTCGTTGTCCCAGTAATAAGTGATGAAAAAAATGTAACCACGAAAGAAACCCGTGAAGATTAGACGGAGCACTCTAATCTGCCTTTCAGATCTCAGGAAAATGATGGTCATTTGTCATTAGTAATCATGGCCAGACGTCATTTTCAATACAAATGCATAATTTTTAAATAAACTTGCGCCTTTGCAGACGATCCGTGATCAAGAGATTGCTTTGCTTTCTTTAAAACAACAAACAACTGCACTTTATTAAACGGGAGCGGTCCTGGCCATATTTCCGTTTCGATTTCACCCCCTGTTTTTGTTTTTATGCTTTGCTTGTCAGAGGTTCACTGACAATTCTTTCGATCAATAGCTTTAAGTAATGTTTTCATTACGGAGAGTGCCTCATACCACTCTTTGAAAAGCGTTCTTTGAAACTTGGCACCGAATGACACACTTTTGAGCTGCAAGGCCTTTGCAGATCAACGCATGATCAGTTTAGCTTGGCATCAATTGAACCCCTTATGACTTTCAGAATTTAGTTGAGAACTTAACTTTGTCATAAATTGCTTTAGGCTTACTTACATCCACAGGGCTGGTCAACATTTCCTCTGATGTCATTTTTCAAAGTTGCACCTGCGTGAAAAGTTAAGCCATTCACTGTTGTGTTACCCGCTCAGGTGAGTACAAGTATGTTTTTGAGGTCATAAACATTTTTGTGTCGACCGACTGCGAACTGTGTTACCACGTGTACCTTGGAAAACGCCTCCACCGACAAAACAATGAGAGCTAGGTGTTTTGTTAAAGGATTCCCAAATTAAATGTGCTTGACAAGTTTGAAGTCGTCCTGTTGATTCCTGCGAGGAGACCATAATTTCAACATTACGATCTGAGCGAGCGCACATCACTTCCTATTGTCGGTTGGTCTCTCCGGGACCAACATGCACGTAGCACCGAGTCTGCAGCGAAGAGATGTCTGCGTTCAGCTGCAGAGCGGTGCAGTCTGACCAAAACATGGACGATCCGGTGGCATTACACTGCCACATGCCTCACTTTAAATTAGTAACCACAAACTATTGGATCTGTTTGCACGAATGGAGGTAGAGTAAAATAAAAATTACCTCGACAAACTCAGCAGAACAACACCGTAAAACTTGTGAGATACTTCTGAAATCTACGCACAGTCGTACGCCTGAACTATTTCTTCGCTATGACAAACTGAGTTTACTCTAGTTCAGTTACGTCGTTTTAGCGCGTTTGCGATGCGTTGCAGCTCTGGGTTTTCCCCTCACGGCGATCATAATTTTTCATTGGCTACAAAGAGTGAGAAGCTGCGGTAGAAGAGACGCGATTGGTTACTTTCAATGGTGCTCATCTTGAAGAAGTATGCAAATCATCTACAGGCGGGGCTTAAGTTTGACTGACAATTACATCCGGTCTTCAGTCTGTGACCCCGCGTAAGCAAAACCGGCAGTTAAAATATAAATACTCAAAGTTGGCTCAAAATCGAGCTTCGAGACACCACAAATTGTCATGAAAACTCACTGTCATATCGTCAACTTACTCGTACTACCTTATGCTGTCTTAATGTTGGATATTTTGTGCGATATAAAAAGGTTTTAAGGCCCAGCAAACTTGAATATCGAAGGTAACCGTTACAAATCAAGGGGCTTACAATTTCTTATCAATATATTCAACATCTGGACGAAGTTGTCCCAAAACTTTGCTTGGAAACTACATTCTGCAAGCCAGATTTACATGCAGTAAACAATGTTAATCAGAGATCTTAACAAGCGTTCAGAAAGTAAAAAAACACCGGTAATGATTCTCAGGTCACGTAACCAGCTTGAGTTGCTAGGTTCCATATCAACAAACGACTGTCACACAATGAGCTTGCCATCAAAATAATGTCAGTGGCAAATATTCCACTCCCGAAATTGTTATTAACTATCTTCGGTTTAATACTGTCATCGTGTAGATTACAAAATATTACTATTATATTAGATTAGATTCATGTCAGCCACATTATAAATATATCTCCCGGTTGGTTATCCACTTGGTTTTATCTGTAGAGTCATTTCTACATTTGTGTCCACTGTCTGACGAAATGAGAGAGATCCAGAAGGCTCGTTTACAATTCAATTCAATATCAAAATCCACATTAACAGCTAAAAATATCTTGATTCCAGATCTTTACGCTTTCCAAATTTAGGTATCTATGATAAAAATATTCCGCCGTGATTTATGGTACGTGAGACTAACGTCAGCTGTTTACCCGCAGTGAACACATCCTGTTTTGCCAGTTTTGGAGCACGTACGCGTTCCACCTATTGCAAACAACGGAGATGAATGCTATAAATAATAAAATTGGCTGACCCGTGTTTCCCTACGTGACAGATATTTCATCGTCATCATCATCATTTTATTTCAATAGTTTAAATTTAACAAATTCGAGAAACACACAATCCGCATGTAGCGAAGCTAATCGAGGAGGGTTGTGTAACTTACAATCAAATTTAGCAAAATAAATTATTAGTAAATCAGGTAAAAAACAACATAAATAAATAAATAAGATAAATAAGTATACACATATATTCACAGATAGCTAACGTTTACATGAGTAGAACAAGAACCTATAAGAAGACATGAAACATAAGGAGGTAGTAATAATAGCTAGAGTTTGCTTAATGATAATTGGTAATTTTTAAGACTAACGTTGAGACATCAACATAATCATCCTCATCACCAAGCCGCACCGCAAGTAAAAATCGGTGAATTTTGTTTTTGAGAGCTTTTTTCCTAAGTTTACGCAGGGCAGGCTTCCGGCAATTCCATCACTTACCTCCGAAAATGGAAAAGGAATTAAGTCGAATACTCAGTCTTGATTTATTAACATATACTGCTACCAGCATCAGAAGATCTAGTGTTATAAGTGTGAAAGTCGGATGAACTGGTAAAAAGATCACAAATATTCTGAGGCGCAGAATTGGTAGATATGTCATGCATAAAAGAACATACTGTTGAGGGGTAAGACATTAGCAGAGACAAACAAAGGAATAGCATGAGATCTACTGCCAGCAAAGAACATTAGCCGAAGAGCTCGTTTTTGTAACATAAAGACCTTCCTCAAATAGACATGTGCAGCTTGGCCCCAGGCAGCAATTTCGTAGTACGTATATGGGAAAATCAGAGAACGGTAAATTTGGATTAAAGTACTTAAAGGGACGGAGTGCTTTAACCGTGCAATAATTGCAGCAACTATGCTAATAACCTGCTAAAAACACCCTCAATTTTAGCTTTAAGTGCTTGTAATTCAAAAACGAAGTCGGTGACCCCCACTTTTTACTATCGAATTGTAATCAGCATGTCAAGATTCAACTTTTCACAAAGTTTAACAATTCATGGGAGCGGATTCAGAGCCTCTTAAATTTTCGAAAACTTAAAAAGAATGAAGTCTTGATCTTTCAAACCAGAGGTGATGAAAAATACAGAAAACTGCTGCCAGCCACCTTAAGATTTAATTTTTTGCAGCAGTCATTAAAATAAAAGATAACTTGAAGACTATCAAACAGGCAGCTCTCAAAAAGCATCCAACGATTCGACTTTTTATGTTTGTCGTTAACTGGAAATGATTGAGTTTGTTCAGCATGTTAACAATCATTAGTCAAAATTTAGATTTCATTTCATCATTTCAAGCCGGTTGTTTTGGTAGTAGTGTGTTATTGTAACTAAGCGCCGGCTTAATTCAGTACAAAGTTTGTTAAAAGCATGGGCCTGACACACTGCACACCTGCTGAACGTGTGTAGAAAGAGTCAGCCCTTGACAGCCTCGTGATCATACACGTATGCCACTGCAACATCCAAGTGAGTACTCAGTTTGACTTTAAGAGTACTGACTTTTACAAGTTGTGAAAGAAGTTCTGCCTTAACAAAGAATGAATGTTCAAAACTGAATATTTTTTTACAAAATGATTATTGAATTGCTTTCATTTGACAGCCTCTCAAAGTAGCATAGAGCCGTCAATAATGTAAAGAAATGTTTACTTCTTCTTCTTCTTGTTCTTCTTCCAACAGTCAGTACTTACCACGCCAACATGGCCACGACGGATGAGGAAAGCTGTCACGAAGATGAGAACTGAAACCATAACTCACCCAGTTGGCTTCATTAAGAGAATATTTAGTCCCTCTGCAATAAGCTGTTCCACTGCACATTGCAACTTGAACATAAGGACTACAAGACGTGAGAGACGCTTGACTTCAACCTTTATTTCATCTTGCTTCAACATGATGGACACGTTTAAATGGTGTCAAGGCATTCAGAATCCACCTGCCACTGATTTGACACATGACAGAGAAGGGAGATCAACGGTGGCAGCTAGCTTGGTTAAGTCTTTCGCATTTTCCCGCACAACAACATATTCTTCCAATGCGGCCCAAAACAGATTTCTAAACTTTCATGAAGCAAAACTCCATATCCTCTTTGTCCATGAGTTATGATAATTTTATCCATCTCTCTTTTACTGATCCAGCCCCATTAACCCAGTGGAAGACCACTCGTTTAATCTAATTTTCTCATAATCTCCGTCATTTCTATCAGCACAAACCAACTCACCGGCTAACTCCATCTGCCAGAAGGTAACAAACAGCTTATAAAAACATTAACATAAGAGTATATGATAGCCTAATTCTCGACTAAAGCCATCGGCCCAACCTGTTCATCCACCCACTTTTCCGCTGAGTTACACCAGTTCGACTCACTCCTTCATTCAATGACACTAACACCTTCCAATTAACTGTCACCGTCCACACTAACTCTAACCACCAACTCCACAGCCATCCTCTTATGTTATAGTACTACTTGTACAAATGCTGCACTCGGTCCACGCACACTCACAACTAAAATGACCTGGCTATGAAGCAGTTATCAGCCATGCTCATCGTTCGATCACTTAACCCAATCTTGACACTTACACATTCCATCACCACATATTGTTCATTAACTCCTGAATCCACTCCACATTTGCCTTCTAGCCGGCTGCCTAATTCCTGGCCTAACCCACCCAGGAAGCCTCATTTCTTCTGAGAAATTCCACTTCAAGAATTGACCAATTTAATATGCGATCCTTCATTGGGTTCCAGTATAAACAGCAGTCCTAATAATCAGAAGCCGGGTTGCTCGGTCCACAAAGTGCATGCACTGAACCATTTCACACTTGGTAACCGTAAGCCTTCCTCGGAATCCATCATCTAAATTGTGTAGGTGCAGGGTTCCTTCTTTTCCTAGGGCATCTAGACCTTCTAATGAGTAGGACTCCTCCCCTTCCTAATTTCATAACATGTAAACCTTAAAATCGACTCTTCCACATTAAGTACGACGGCACATCTAACTGCTACCTCATTGTTACTTAAACAATCCAACTTTAGCCAACTAATTCCACTTCTTAGTCACCTCAGCATGTATGGTACCGGTCGCAACCCTTCTAAAGCGATGAAGGCACTTTTAATTATTAATTTGCACCGCAATGTCGACAAGAAAATGTAACACTCTCAGTCACTGCTTAGTCCGTTCGCCATCTTTGGACGTTCCGGACAATAAGCATATGACGGAATTGGTCTTGAGCTGCAATCATATCATAACTCGGTCACTGTCGGGACTAGCCGTCGTAAAATTCTAACGTTTAAGCGTTTTCACGAGCCTAAACGGATCTCGACTGCAGTGATTTAACGGACTGGCCGCTCAAATTCTGTACGAAGGGAGTATAAACCAGCAGTCGGTCCGCACAAGAACTATAAGGAATATTATGTGAAGTATATATGAAATAATTCATATGTGAACTGCGGTTGTAGATGAAAGTGAAGAATGATCATCGCAGTTAATTTTCCAATTTAAGCAATTGGAAAGGGGAAGCCTGAAAAAATCAGGGCTTCAACGGGTTCGAATCCCGTTGAAGCCCTGATTTTTTCAGGCTTCCCCTTTCCAATTGCTTAAATTGGAAAATTAACTGCGATGATCATTCTTCACTTTTATAAGGAATATTGTTTACGAAAGATAATGACATTTATCATGATCGTTATTTAACAAAAATAAAATCTTCCACATCAAGCAAAATGACAGAATTAAGTACGAAACTAATAGCAACAAAGAGTTTATCAATTAAAACGCTGGCAATGCTTATGTGGCGAAGCGTTTCGGATTCCTCTGCGTGAGGAACTGAGAAATAAAATTGGCTGGACTTTCGATCAAACGATGCTGGATTACAGCGTTTTTATTTTCACCTTCTTTCCTTTGAATGCACTGTGTGACCAATTTCTGTGATTTTAGTATATAACTAGAAACTTTCAGTTGGTGTATCGTGGTAGAGAACACAACGCACTTGTGAATAGCGGAAGCCTGCGGTTTAGATCATGAACTCTTCTTCCGATGTTTGGTTGTTGTTACCGGTAGCGGCCGACTACTGATGAACCCTGCTTGTAAGCTGTAGTGACCAAAACATGTCTGGAGATAAGGAGACTAGAATGAATTGAAACCAGAACATTGCACAGACATCACTGCACGTTTTTCCGATGTTTGGTTGTTGTTACCGGTAGCGGCCTACTACTGATGAACCCTGCTTGTAAGCTGTAGTGACCAAAACATGTCTGGAGATAAGGAGACTAGAATGAATTGAAACCAGAACATTGCACAGACATCACTGCACGTTTTTCACAAAGTTCGCCATTAAACCATAGCCAAGCAATCAGTCGGAGTGAAATGATGATTCAGGCCGCATAGCCTCGAGTTTACGTCTTCATCTAAACCGATCGTTCCTTTCTTCAATTCTTTAAGACTGAATTGGGCATTAGGAATGTTAGTCGAACGAACGAAACTATAATGAACTCATCAGAACGTCACCTGTGATTGACTGTCCTGCAACTTTTTCACCGAAAACATAGAGGTACCGGCCGGTCTAATTTCATTTTCAAAATTTAAATCGATTATTTAGCTAGTCGAATGAAGCGGACAAACAGCCGGATACCGACAACTGGCAAGATTCAGTATGAAATCAAACTCGTAAAGCACCGGTCGGTCTACTCAATTTTAACACGTAAAATCAATTATTTAGCTAGTCGAATGAAGCGGACAAACAGGAAAGGCTACTGACAATTTACAACATTTATAAAATTAATAAACCCCAAAGATTATTTGCAAGAGGGAATATAGTAATCTCATGTGTTCGTATCAGTGTACACTCACTGACTTCTACCCGGCATGATAAACGCTCTAGTTTTACACGTAACAGTCTGTGCTTCGTAAACTTTGTAACCCTCGCGTAGAACAACATGATTTCAAATGGTAGCACTCAGTTGTTCGAATAGACACCAGCACAGTAACACCGCTATCATACATTCACTGGATAGACTATGTGAATGGGATTTGAGGCTAGCACACTAGGCCGTCCACTCCGCCAGTCAAGCAACTTCTCATGACTTCTGTATTGGCATGGGTGGACCATTTGTTTGGATTCGAGATCATGCAGCAAAAAATCCTTATCTTTACACAACATTTCAAAGTCAAGCTTTACTCAATTAGCACCTTATTCATCTGGGGCATATTTTTTAAGCACCAACAAAAGCTTTGAAAATCCTTGAACGAAGCATTTCAGTCTCACTGAGGCACGAATCCCGGCACGGTGTAATGTAGCGAAAAAGGTTTTTCAAAAACCTCATGAAGGGCATCATTT
The DNA here is from genome assembly GCA_014634185.1 of Astreopora myriophthalma. Classification (NCBI taxonomy): domain Eukaryota; kingdom Metazoa; phylum Cnidaria; class Anthozoa; order Scleractinia; family Acroporidae; genus Astreopora; species Astreopora myriophthalma. The sequence goes on along the minus strand of BLFK01000942.1, from coordinate 478,086 downwards.
ATTTTATGGATTCCACTAAGTCTAAAGATCATGTTAAGATCCTCAAATGGTCAGCAAATGCAGCTTTTTTGGATCAGAGGACAGCCATCGATCAGGAGATATGAAAAGGGAAAAGATGTCATACAATGATCCCAAATCTTTAGGTTGTTGATCTTCGACAGTATCCAGCACTTGAACATATTGAACATATGAGGACAACAGCATGTCAAGTGTTAGAGAGTTGGGATGTGGTGCTACTGACATGTTTTCCTGGGACGTGCATACGAACCTTCACTTCATTTATTTCTCCTTGGCTTCATCAACGAGACGACCAAAGTTTGACTGAAAAGCAATGCTTAGTGTATTACACCACTAGAAACGAAAGACACTAGTATGAAACGTTTTTTAGCTGTAGCGAATGCAACCAACGGAAAGAAAACACCGTTTCCATCAAAATACTTTCGCTGTTTCTTTCCATCATGCACACACAGTCTGTTTCGGGTAATGTGCTGAGAAGCCCAAGATATGATTCAAACTTAAACCACGCATTTCTGACCGCATCGCTGAAGGCTTCGTACTGCTTAGAGAAACGTTCCTTATAAGAGAAACTCAGTGGCCAACGAGCCATTCATAATTGTTTACACTTAAATTCTATTTTTACTCACCTTTTCAACGATTGGTATAACAGCCTTCGCTAGATATATAGCATCCCTTCTCAACTGAATGAAGCATTAATAGGCTTACGCAAGTACATTTCTAAATCTCACTGTTGAAGACTATCGCACTTGTCACAAAATTAGTCCATGACTTCAGGTCGGGTCATACGATGTACAGAACGGAAACAAAGTTAGAATATCGGAAAAGCAAATATGATAAGTCCATGTAGTTGTGTAACTGAACGTATTACCTTCTAAGCATTTTATAAAGCAGTAGAACATATATGAGACCTATGAAAGCCAAATTTGGTTTCCCGTCGAGAGATGCAAGGGGCTGTAATTGACCAATAACAGTATATTTTATATTTACCTCCAAGTTGCCTCTTGGATTCACGTGAAAAAGAAAAATCTGGCCCCTTTTCACTTTCTTCAAATCTGAAAAACTCACCGCCGTTTAATGTTGTTAAAGCACCCCTCGTTTCAAATAACTTAATAAGGCACAGCATGGCTGTATCGATTTCGCTGAATTAGAATAGAATAGTTAATGCCGAATCCCTGATTTCAGTTTAAAATACTGTAGTGTTTATAAATCGTAGATTCTCGCAGTGAATATTGGTCACCTGATATATTCCACATTATTGCATGTTAACTGCCGTACATTTCTACATAGAACGGTCTCCTTCTCCCAGAAACAAACGCCAAAAACGCCAAATGCCAGTCATTTACTCCATGCATGCACGATTTTAGTGACCGGCTCCCTCAACATGATCAAGCCAAGCTTTCTAGGGATCAATCGATCCACATAACCAGACTCGTTGCTCAGTTAATCATCAAAATGAAAAAACTCATCTGAAAAAAACTGATTCGTCAACTCGCTTTCTTAAAGTTATAAACGGTACTGCAGTCAGCTAAAGTTGCTTTCTGCAATTAACCTGCATTAATTCGTACTCCTTCAAACAGTCTCGCAGGGCAATATATAAGGAAAATCTTGCGCGTTTTTAAATCAGCGAATTGACCTGCGTTGCGGACAAGGCAGCTTTATTTAAGTAACCACAAAGTCTGTCCCTCTAAAACACCAGCAAGACTTCGAGCACAAAACAAAATAGCATAGTTGTCTGAAGAGTAACTTGCATTTCGTACCGAAACTCTGGGATTTTGCATGCACGCCCACCTAAACCTTCAGATGCAAGACTTAGCTAAAACTGCACCTGATAGGTAGTTAATAGAAAGGTAGAAATGATGAAAGTATCCTCTGGCAAGCAGTATCTTGTTTTTAGCGTACACAGCTGAAATGGGAAATGTTCAGTTTAAAAGAAACACAAAGCTAACCTTCGCTAAATGACATTAAGGTAAGCTCCAAGGCCCCTTCAGCCGCTGTATCAGCAGCCCCTTAGTGCAGTGCAAGCTCAAATAGTGTAACCGAGTTCATCCAAATGCGCTAAAAAGGTTTCAGTTACGTTTGCATCGATGGAAAAGGGTTACAAAAATTGCAAAAGAGAGTGTTGCTGGAGTACTTAGGCGCCACATCGATCAGTCGAACGACAAGAATGGCGGATGTTACTTACATGGCAACGCTTGTTTCTGTGCCTCTCAGCTCCTCATAAAAACTTACCTTCACCCTAACCATGTCAGTGCTGCAATTATCTAGTGTACCCAAAGCATCGACTTCAGTAGAACGGGATTGAAATGAAGTGTCTTCAAATTGTTTGCAACTCGAAAGACATTGCCCAGCGATACTTTGAAACAACTATCCCACAAATCAACTGGATATTTCTACTGCAATCATATGCATTATTAGCTCTACGTTCCATAAATCCAGCGGTTTCTATAAGGCGAAAAAAAACACACTTTGTTCTCAGCACCGACTCCACATTTTAACGCCAAACGCTTAGATCTTATTCCATGCGGTACTCGCTTAGATCGAACAAGTGAGTGACGGCAAACTCTGTAGTTGATGCTAAAAGATTATCGAGAACATAGTGAATCAAGCTATTGCGGCAAGCCTCAGCAAGCCGGGCTTTAAGCACAAACACAAACAGTCGAGCCCATTCACTGCTCCAACATAAATGTTACCTTTCTGTGCTGGGCTCGCAGTACTGAGCAACCAAATTAATTTCAGGTGATTCTTGCGGTACAAAAAGCGGATGTCCACGTTCTATATTTTGTCCTGAGGCAAGTGGTGTGCGCAGTTAGACCAACCGTACAAAGGAAATTTAGCTATTTCATATTGTAATTTTTACACTGTAATGTATTTTTCGGCAAAAGGCGTATCCTATCCAGTCAGCTAATCAGTGAAAGCGACTGCAAGAGAGTAAATATTCACACCGTCTACAACGCGCAAAATACCTGCGATGCGCAGTTTTCTAATGCCACGTGTCTAACTCTCAATAAACAGAAGAGGTGCTGATCAAACGAACCTTTCCTGCTCCCAGGTAAAGCCAAACGTCCCCAATTTCTTGCTGGACATTGATTTTAAAGCGTGCAGCCTCCCCTTCCCATGCTTGTACACAGGCACACTACACAGCCTTTAACTTCCTCTTACGTTTGCCGATAGCTTTTCGATTCTAAACTAATTTGAAAGTTAATATTATGACGAAAACTGATCGACCTCTCACCTCGCTTCAGCTTTGCTGCGATATAACGACCAATTTATGCTGAGTGAAGCTAGCAAATCGCCAGGCCCTGCTCAGCAGGCGAAGCGTTACCTTCAATTGCTTGCTAGAGACTGGTTTGATTAGTCCCTTCTCACATTTACGCCACTTCACCGCGCAATTCAGTCCATACTTTCATCGAGAGAAAAGAAATCTTTTTTTTTTGTTCTTTTTCATCAGACTCTAATCATACCATGAAGGGGACTAGAACACAGGAAGTCTTAAGACCACGTGACTTAGTATTGGACCGTGCAGGACCACATTGAACAGACGTTTTACGAAAGGAAAAAAACTGTTTTGAGGTGCGAGGTAGCGAACATATTTCGAATGTTTTAATCTTCAATAATATGTAACGAAGGTGAACAGTGTGAAACTTCAAGTTTCATGAGAGTTTTAAGGGTTCACGAGAAAAGAGCGAAAATTTCAGGTATTTATGGTGTACACATATATATATATATAAAAGACTACTGAAGAAAGAAACGCTGCATAATTAGGTCCTCCAACCTAAAGCGATGTCCTCAAAAAAGGCATCAATCGCCAGTGGACCGTGATTAGTGTATTTACTGAGTTATATAAACATTAAATCCTTCACCCTCTTCAGCTTTCAGTTATTAATTTCGTTTGAATAAAAACGTAACGAGTAGAGTGAGCAAATAGAACCAACTTTGATTGAGTCAAAGTAATCTGAACCGATATTACGGCAAACGTAATGGGAAAAGGGCGGCTTCGTTTCAGAGTGATTTCACTTTCCATATCAGTCATAGACGAGGCACGCACTTGCCAAAAGGAATTTGTAAGTGCCTGAAACAACTTTAGCAAACAATCGGACTTTCTCTGACTATGTTCGGGTGATTCCACTGATATGGAATGCTCGACATTATCGTAACCACTCTTTCTTACGTGCGCCGAACCAAAGGACATAACATAACACTTCGCCGGGCTGAATCCTTCAGTGCCACCTTGTCGACTCAGTGAAGTTTTTGTAAGGGAAGTTGCTTTAACTGGTATTTCAAACTCTTCATTGAAGCAAAGTATGCTCAAAAACTATCTCCGTTATTTGTGTATAGTCAATGTATTTCTCTCCGCCCCCAGTTTTCAAAATATATACGTACTGAGGAAAATTTAACCTCACACTTAATTTACTTTGGACAGAAACCTTGTCATTATTAGATCGCCGTGGCTCGCTCGACGCCAGGGTTAATTCTACCATAAAAACGTTGGAAAGCAAATCCTTCTCGGAAATAATTGATTGTAAAGAATTCGCTCACTGCCTTAACCGAAATATGAAGGCTGCATGCCTGTGAATTACTTCGGTGTGAGGACAGTTTTGATCCGCAGTGCCATAATAAGACTATACCATTTATCGTCGCAGCACCGTACCGAAAAATAGAAAACAGAAATGAACTTGGCTTAGGTTTATTGCCAACTATAAAAAACTGACATTTCGGCATGCCGTTTGTTCGTTAGATGGTGAAAGTTTGAGGACGGCTTTGATTGAGATGTATGTTAGACTTACTCTAAGCTGGCTTACTGTACCTTTTAGTGCTCATGGGTGTTTCAAAAACAGGTACATCGTTCTTAAAAGGAACCAGTCTTTGCAGGCATCCACTGAATATTTATTGTAGCTAAACTGTGATGAGCCGGCTATTAAAGCTCGCGGATCCGGCTGAGATAAAATGAAAAAGAGGAGCCGCGCTTTCTCCGGCTTAACGACTGCCGGAAACCAAAGTAAAATTAACAGTCAAGGTTCTGTTAAGGTTAGTGACGCCCTGTTAGAGGCCATGAGGCAGTGAATCACTTATAACAAGCGTCCAATATTTATTTGCTGTGTAAAACACAAGGCGTTGGGATGTGGGTATGGCTGACCCCGGCCAAATCTATGGAACAGTACGTTTTCTGTTGTCCTGTCCTGCGCAGGTCAGTGGATGAAATCCTATAGTCACCCTTGAAACGAAAGCTGCCGTGAATAGTAACTTCCCGTGTGGTGTAAACAACAGCACGAAAATAAAAGCTCTTGTACGTGTGCGGGACCAATTTCCCGAGATATGTTCGATGACGATCTTGTACAGGATGATTCTATCTGCCGATGAAAACCTCAACTTTTTTTAACGACTCTTGTTTGTTCCTGTGGCTGTGCAAGATGACTGTCTTTGGAGCACGATCTATCAGTCTTCAACTTTAATTTGGCCATCGACATGAGCAGTCCGACCAGCTGCACTGATCAAATAAAAGCTACTGCGGAGCCGCGTTTCCAGTTTCCGGTGTTGCTGTCGGTTTACTGTGCTACACTACTTGTTTCTCAATTTTGTGGGGGTCTGTCGACGCAAAGTTTGGTACATTCAGCTCATGAAAGCTCGAGAGCTGCATTCCTATCTCACCCAGTTTGCCACTAGTACAAAGAAGTCAGTTTAATTCAAATGCTTGTGTTTGAGAATGGGGTATAAAAGGCGACGCCCTCAACTAACTGAAGCCTTTCGCCATTGTTGTATGTTTGACGAGCAGGGCTTTTTCTGCCGTATTCAGCCGGCACTCAATGAGAATAAACTTCAACAGAGTTAAAGTTAGGGTTAGGTGAAGTATTTTTCAAGGCCCTCTACAATTCACCAATTCCGTCAGTACCGCCAGAGTTGCGCCAACCATCCAGAGTTGTACTTCTGTGATGACGAGGTTGCTGGCTGAAACTCTCGTCGATAGTGTCTCAACGATGCTCACACTAAGAATTACATCAATTGAGCACGATTGCTGAGTCCCAGTCTACAGTGGGTCAAGATTACTTTGTTGTTTGGTTGTCTCCGAGTTTCTTTATCGGTTATTTTAGCGGTTATTTTATAGTATGGGAAGCCGCGTTTAAACTCGATTTTGAAGTATGAGAGTGATGAGGGAGTAATCAGGGCGAGTTCCTCAGTCTTTCCTCAAACTTAGTGACTTCTGTGATTGTTGTACTTTAGTCTCATTTCTCTCAACAGGGAATACTTCCGAATTAGGCAACTAGCCTTGAGCTGGATTTGAGGCTATTCCTCATTGATATCCTCAGCGCAGGTTAGGGAATTGGCCAATAATGGGCAACATACAAAGTTAAAAGGACGCAAATTTTCACTGCTTAACGACCAATTCCTGTTCCATGCAAGAAAACAACATTTAATTTGGCTGCTGACTAAATGACTGCGTTAGGTCCAATCCCTGCGCCAGAGAGACACTATCTTCATCTTCAATACACCAACAAGTGCTTCCCTTTGAGTCAACCTTACTTAAACCTGGATTGAATCAGTGATGATAAACTTTTAAGTGATGACCAGAATTTTTTGAAAGCCGTCACTTGTTTATGCAAGGTCGCTCAAATGAACTGAAGTACTAAGGACTGAGTTAGAGCTTCCCATTGAAAGCATTATTGTGCATTATTATTATGCCTCATACAATGTCTTCTGGCGTGTTCCAAACTTCCCATGTAGCTATAGAGTTGGAGGAAGAGAAATATCACCATAATCACAAGAAAAGCTTCCTAACAGCCACTTTTCCTCAATCCGTTTGTACATTATACTCTGCGATCGATGACAACTGTTGTAGAGTTCACTGGGGCCAAAAATATTTGCGGATGGCCTTCAGTGAACTAAGTAAATCATGGAAGCCACATCATTTTTATATTTGCGAACGGTTAGGAATGTTTCAACAAATTGCCACTGAGTTTCTGTTTTATAGGCCTTAGATGAAACCCAAAGGATGGCCGGAACAGTCGAAAGACATTAAAACGAGGTATTGTCCGGCCTGACTATTGTAGTCTCTGTGATGTTCTCTACCGCGTGGACCTTGACCTTTCTGCTTATTCGCATTCTTTTCTACTCAAAATAGTCGATAAATAAACGAGGAATGTAAAATAATTTAGTGAAGCACATGCCTTGTACTGCGACGTGCTAATAACCGTCGCAATTTCCATTCACGTTGATCAGTATATTTGGTTCACCAAATTCACAGTTCAACTGCGCGATTCCGGCCGTGCAGCCGCCTTAATGAAGTTTTCCACAACGTTAGAGTTGCCATTTACTTGAAGACAAATCCGCACAAGCGCGCAACGATTACTTACGATCAAAGGAAACCAACTTGTAATTATTAAGAGATATTTAGCAGGTTGCTTGCGCGGAAATTTAGGCTTGCAGGGAGTGGCGCCGCCACTAACTGCGACCCAAAAATACCTCGATATAACCCACATGAACGATCTTACGCTGATGCCACTATTTTGTTTCTAATTCGATCGAGTGTTTTTATCGATAATGACGTTATTAGCAAGAGGGCCGAGCGCTGATATCGTGAGTTGAGTCCAAGAATACGTAGACGATCGAAAGCTTCACAGACTTTGAATTCTCATTTGTACTGAACAGAGCAATGCTGAGGGGCACGCGGCATGCGAAATGAAAACTAGACGCGATAATACAAACGAAGGTTTCTAAAACTTGACTGGTTGCTCGTGCTTTTTAACAACCACCTTTTTGGGAATGACAGACAAAACTGTTCAACCTGTTGCCACAACAACAATGCGCTTTTAAATAAGTACAAAATTACAGTGACTTCTTCGAAGATTGGTATCGATGTCAAAGGTTTGGAGATCAAATAGTTCAAATTTGATGTGTAAATATGCTTCAAACTTATGTTCAATGTGGCTTAATCACCGAGAATACATTTAGACCATCACAAATTTCCTGTATCAAGAATACTTGGCCCGGCTTACCTGACTTCATAAAACTCTAAAATGTCTGGCAGACGAGTTAATTCTCATTGTTTACGCTTACGTTCCATGGCTCCTCGCGTGTTCTTGACTGAAGATGTTTACAAGCAAAGTGATCACCGCATATCTCGGCAAGGAGCAAGTCATGTGATCATTACAAATCACTCTGACAAGACCAATCAGAATCTGGGATTCACTTCGGTCGGTGACCATTCCAATCACAACAAAGCTAGGCTCCAATGGTTGTGAGTAATAATTGGTTCGCAAAAAGCCATTCTTTTCGCGTTTGTTCGAAATTAACAGACGTTTCACTAATTATACGAGTAAATTTTTACAATTATCTCGTTAACAGCCAACCCTCGGAAGCACTTTAGTTATTTCATCGGAAGGAAACGGAAATTTGCGCGCGACATTTTTTTCACTTTCCACTTTGTAACTTTTTTGGTGATATTGTGGCTGTTTAACTTGATCGCTAATTGTTGCCTTTCTATAAAAAATGTACCGCAAAGAGGAAGACAAAAATACGGTGTGAAATTCGTCTGCATGAGTGTGGAACTGGGACTTCTTAATATGAGCTGTATGCGCATTTCTCTTTCGTCTCAAAACGTTAAAAAAAGCTCTTCGTGCTCAGCTATCGCGAAAGTTATCAGCTCCCGCATGAGAAAATACTAAAATTAATGTTCCAAATAAGGTTCCGCAATTTTGAATTATACATTAGATTGTTCTTGTGTAAATCTGATCTTGCAAACGGCTACTAAACTACTAAAAAACTGGTTTGATGTGTCTCAAAGTTTGTACGTGGAAAGAACTTCCCGAAAAGTTTTATTACTGCTTTGTAATAAATCTACATTGCAGAGTTCAAAATTTCAGTTGTGCTGGTCAACTCATTCACCTGTAATGATTCTTATCAGTCATAACTGCGCAGTATCAGTGCGAGAGAAACACTTGTGAAATTGACGTCACGTGACGTCACTTTCTCTTCAGTTGAAGGAGATGCGCAAGAGCAAATATGATTCCAGTAAACATATCTCGGATAACAAATTCGAAACCCTGATAGGGGGCCTATCATCATCAAGAATAACAATGTGGTTCCTGAATTATACAGAATATGAAAAACTGAATAACCATGGCTAACAGGAAGTGATCGATGTTTCACTACATTGTATAGATAATTGCCGTTTTATTCAATAGCATTATTATTAGAACAACCTTCATATCACCCCATTGGCAACATTGAAAAACTTTCGGGGAAAAATCCCTATATTGTGTCTACTCGGTAGTGAAGTATCGTCAGACAGTCATCAATCAACCTGATGCAGAAAACAACTCTAACTATTACTGAACCTAACTATATTGTAAGTCTGCTTAGTTTAATTAGGGTTAGGAAAAATTCCACGACACCGTGTGAAAGTCAGTTAAAATGTATATCGGATATTACCGGATATACATTTTTGCTGAGCATTGCTCACCTGTTTGAGCAGTCTGGCAATCTGATGACTTGTATTGCTTTGATGCTTTCAAGAATTTATCAAATGCGGACACTTTTCTTTGAAACTACTTCAACCTTAACGATGTGTCCACCATCTTGATTAAAAGGACAGTTGGGACTAAAAAAAGAGAAAAGGCAACAAAGAAAACGGACTGCATTTGAATTGGATATTCTACGGCACCCTTTATCACGCTGGATTAAAGTCCGAGAAAAGATAATAAATAGAACTGTTGTAAGGATGTTGGAATAATCATTATTTCCACTGATTCTCTTCTTATCATACTTTAGCCAACTTACCAGCATTTGTTCAATCCTCCATACCTCTGTCAGTTATTGTCACTTTTAATTTGCAAATTATCAGAGGCAGTTGCTCTAATTTCCTTTTATTACCTTCAATCCTAATAAAGGAACAATAAAAGCGTGACTTTTTGACACCAACTATGGGTTTCGTTGAAATGTCGACATGACATTTCTGAGAATTTTGCAGAACTCCTAACCCCTTGGGATAATGTTATCGACTTCTTGGTGATGGCCTGGGTCCAAGGTAACAGATATAAACAAATTAAGATGGCGTCTAATCTTGCGAACCGTCGACTGCAGAGATATTTTTTCTTCCTTTTGAACTAAAAACGCCAATTTTCGAAATAAACGGAAGGAAATCAACTTAGTGATAAAATAGTTGTTTCCTTTTTGTAGATATGTATGGAGAATGAGAGACTGCAAGGCATAAAATTGACTTAAAATAGTGCTTCAAATCAGCTGATGATTTTTTGCTCTAGTTGTGGATGTATAAACACCACAAAGCAAACGACCACGATGTCATTTGGCGGAAAGTCATTCAAAAGAGAAGAATTGCGTCTCAAGAAAGAGCTCCAGCAGCTAACGAAAGAGTCAAAGAATGAATTTTCTGTCTTAAATACCAGCGATAAGTGGAAACTTCTTGAAAGCAGCTCCAAAACTTCTCTGGCACAAAGAGGTCTTCCTATAAAACATAGGCCAGCCAAGAAACCAACGAAAATCAGGCGGAAAAAAGTAGCCACACAAGAAGGAGAAACGAGTGAGTCAGACGGAGAAATCCCTCCTCCAAGTCCTTCTGTTGATTTAGAGCCAGAAATAAAAACAACGCGAGATATCGAGGATACAAAAACAGCTGAGGAGGAGTTGCATCGTTCAGTTGCCCTTGAGCGGAGGAATTCGGAAGTGATATCTCGCTCAACTGGTGTGGCTTCTATCCGTTCAAAGGTGGATTTAAATGTTGTAATGTACGGAAAGGGACTAGGTGATGAAAAGAATCCAATGGTGAAACCAAAGGTAAAAAAATATTCGTATTTTTTTTTTCTAAAAATGAACTCGTAACAGACTCGTAATCAGGTGGACCACAAAGCCAATTCAAGACGACATAAATGAAGTATTAATGCACTGTCCAGGGAAAAGTTGTTGTTTTTTTTTCATACTTATAAGGCGGCTGAACACAGGTTCTAAGTACTTATACTTCCTCTACTGCAATGTTTAGGCAGTTTTTATGTCACAGCTCAAAGGTGGTAACAAACAAGCGCTACCACAGAGGTTTATATTTTTTCACACTTTGGGTGCTTTGCAGACTGTTACCATGGTAATGCATCCAGATTAGAACGAGGGCTGAAGGATGCTTTTTTCTCATTTCTGCAAATTTCACTTGTTAGTTTTTTTTTTTGTAGCATTTGCTTACTAAAAAAAAAACAAAATATAGTACGCGTAACAGCTGTTATGATTGAATTTTAACAGAAGAACTTTTCATAATTTGCTGACTGGCATTTTGTGGTTTTCTCAAAATTTCTTCTGTTAGATTTCCGATTTTTTTGGATACACCATTCATTTGTTGTCTGAAGTATTCTTATTCCAATTTTCTTTAAAATCTAATGACTTGTTTGCAAGAATTTGGGAAAAACAGACATTTTAGCCGTCAGTCTTAAATGTTTGAGGCAATGTGCGTGTGCAGCATTTCACTGGTTTCCTTTGCATTCCTCTCATACACATGATTTTTTCTGCTTTGATTTATGTAATGGAAGTGAATTTGCACAGCATTTGCCGAACCATTACGAGCAAGAGAAAAAAAGTTTTTTGCTGTTGCCGCCATATTAATTTTGTTTTGTTTTTCAAAATCCACACTGGCCTTTAAGTAATACTGCTGACTGCGAAAAGACTTTGTTCGGCCACCTTAACATGTTATGTCTGGAAGGCTTTTGAATGAATCATTCATACAGTATGTCCACTTTCCTTTTAACCTTGGTCACACTTTAATTCCAGTTGTTTGTTCATTTCAGGTTGTTATGTGAGCAATGCAGTTGTAAATCAGATAGCATATGATATATGATTGTGACCACATTCATTTTTATTAAACCAATGTTTTCTTCTACAGGGATCAGTGGTAAAGCCACGGTCTGCTCAATCAAGAAGCCCCAAAACACCTCAGAGAACACCCCAGCCAGATGAGGAACAAGCAAAGAAACCAGCAATCATTGGTTCCCAAAGCACTGCTGTTGCAGTTCAACTTGCCCGTCGCCCAGCGCCCAAAACTCCCAGAACAAGCTCTAGAGTCTCACATGCAGAATCAATCAAGAGCTGTACTTCATCTCTCAAGTATGACATGAAAAATTTTTTGTGTACATGAGAATAATCAGTAATTGTTATTAGACTGGAACAGACAGTATGTGGAAATTGATCATCCTAAAATGATAACTGCTTAGTCAATTTCTTAGTTTATGTGTAGGGGCCTTTTTGTTTGGCACTTATTGCTCTTATTCCAAGGCAAGCTAATGACTCAAAATCATTATAGATTGACCTGTCTTGGGTAATAAATAAATTTTTTTGTTACTATAATTTTTTTTTACTGTGAGTACAAATGTAGGTTACTTGTCATTTAAAATAACATCATGAAGTTGAAAAGAGAGCCTTCTTCTTTTTTTATCTATGCATAAAAGAAGGGATGGGGAGTTACATTTTTCACCCACACCCAGCTCGCTGACTGATGCAGATGCAGTGATTTCAAATGCTGCTGAAGAAGACTACATTGAAATATCTAAGGAGGAAAGATCAGAGGTTAGGCAGGAGAATGATGATGAATCTAGTACAGAAGAGGATGCAGGTGCAGAAGGTAGTCATCAATTCAATGCCATTGAAATTGCTGTTGATTATGAAAGTCATGAGAAGATGCAAGACCAAGAGAGTGAAGAGCAATCTAAAGGTGATGACACAGAGAAAGCTGCTGGATTAGCTGAAACCTCTTCCTTTGCACTAGAGATGGAAAAAACACTAACAGTAGAACAGGATAGTGAAGATGAATCTCCTGTTAGTAGAATCCATTCTCAGATTCTTGAAATGACAAGGAAAATAAGCCTGCCAGAGACGGGCTTACTCAACCTGATTCGTGCAACTGAAGAAGCTGAGAAGGAAGCAAGAAGGCAGAAAGAAAGTGCAGTAGCATCTGGTCTGTCTAAAGACAGTTTGTTAAGGCGTACAATGGCAGACCATGGAACTTCAGATTTCTCGCTTTATGGAGCTTTAAGAAGTGTGTCACATCGAGATCCCAAACAGTCATCCTCAAGCCCATCATTGTCTAAAACACCTGCAGCTTGTGGTAAAACCAAGTCACACTTGGAAGAAGCTGCCAAGCCAACTGCTGTTGAAAAGGAGAGTTTTAACACTAGTCCAAGGAAAGACCAAGCAGTTACACAGCTGACAAGCAAGGGTGATGTTGTAGATGGCAATCCTCATATACAAACAATAGATGAATTGTCAAAGACTGCTGGTAAAATTACAGATATAAGAAGGAGTGAAGGGACTGGTGATAGAGACATGCTAGGTGCGTAACATGTGTTTACAAATGTTATTATTTTTTATACTTTAATAATGACCTGATGGCCAGTGTATCTGCACCCCTTACCTACACTTTGGTATAAATTGGATATAATGCTCTGTTTTATATAATAAGTTTATTGCTTCAATTTGCCTTTCCCATTCAAGTGTTAAAATGGGCCAAAGAATCAGAACAGCAGGTAAACTAACAAAATGCTTTGCCTATATATATGTAGTCTATAGTCTTGTTTTATTTTACAGGATCTCAGTCGGTTACACTACTCACAAGCCAAGCACACATCAATAACACGATGACCAATGAACAGGCTTTGGAGGTGAAATTCATGTTTTTATTTTATGATCCTAATAATAATTGTACTATCTGTACTCTTTGTTATAAAGAGATATCCAGCCATCCATTTGGCATACATTTATTGCATTCCATTGAACTTTTTTCTACTGCAGAGCTTGTTGTTGCCACCAGAAGTTGTTCCAGAAGACATCATCAGCATTCAAGGTCAACACATGGAGTTAGGATCTAAAGAAGTCGTTTCTGCTATCAATAGCTCAGAATTTCTTTCTCAAGAGTTGAAGAAGCAATTGATCGACTTAAAACAGCAGAAAGATTTGTTGTTTTTGGATATGTGGGAAGTAAAGGATAAAGAAAAGGAAAATGTGGTAATAATCTCACTATATTACAACTGTCATAAAGATGTCAACATTAACAGTATTGCTTCATGAATAGAAGAAATGATCCTCACACTTTCGGGACAATTTAAGCAATTGTCTCAAATTGAGACAATTGCTTAAATTGTCCAGAAAGCGTGAGGATCATTTTCAAATTGTCCAGAAAGCATGAGGATCATTTATTCAGTTCATTTCTAACCCGCACTTCACAGTCATTTGTCCTGCTCCCCATTCAAGTATGTCCAGTGACTGATTTTCTGTGTGAATGTTTCACTGATTTCCACAGGCTAGGAAGACCCATAACATCCATCACTTTTGTACCATGCCTTCCAGAGTGGAGCTTCCTCCCCATCTTTGTAGGAAGACGAGGGATGAACACACACGTGACAAGTTTCATAAAATTACTGGAAAGCTGGCAGATAGTAATTTTGAGGTAGAGTATAGCTGTGTTGTGTGCAAGTTGATTGAATACTTGGGGCTGGGGGCTTTACTTTTAGAAGAAATCCTAATGATGGTACATGAACAAGCACCACTGGTGACAAAATAGTATTGCGCTGAATTTACCCATTTTAGTTTGTCACTATTTTCTACTTTCTTTCAAATGAGAAAGCAGTTCTTTGAAGACATAGCTGAAGAGGTAAAAGAAGAGAGAAGTGAAAGTCAAGAGGAGTCACCCAAGAGCAAAACTGATGATAGACATTGGTCAGTTGTAGCACAGAGGATTTTGATGGAAGCAGTTGTGGCAGGTGACTCAGATGAAACACTGAGCAGGCTCAAGAAGGCCTCTGATGATTTGGTGGGTTAAATTTAACTACCGTAGATCATGTGCATGAAAGGAAATCTTGGCTTCTTGAAGTGAGATACATGTATTAAACTCTTATCATCATACTTGTCCTCATCATCATCATTGCCATGCTTTTGTCATCTGAGTTTCGTCATTGCATCGTGGTCATTGTCATTGTCACAAACTACGTTGTATTAAAAACATTTGCTTTTATATCAGTCATGTGTGACTCTGCAGATGTTGAGTCACTGTATGTGTGTGATTCCCAAAGTTGTAAGTTTAATACATTTTGTTCCGTGTCTAGTTTTCAGCCGAAGAAGGAGAATCACTAGATGTTGTTGGTGTCAAACTTCAGCTGAAGGACGATACTTCAAGGTCCAGTTTCTAACACATTATTAACAAATCTGAAACCTGCATTATGTTAATTAACATCCAACTATATATCTTGAACAGTGGAGTTGTAAAACACAACATGATAATTTTGAAGTTATTGTTGAGCGGATGGCTATATAGATATATTTTTGTTTGTATTGATTCAAACTACAGACTTTATTGGACTCCAGCCCCACCTAAAATGAACCTGGTTCCTGCAACTATCAAGTCACATCTTTACCCTGAATATCAAGGTGCATCACTGTTACAGGAGAGCTTAGAAACAGAGCTTATGACAGTGACAGCAGGGTTTGAAAGTGATGACAATGATGGCACAGAGGCTGATTTGGAAGCTGGTGATCAAAAAGCCAGAAACAGGTGATCACATCACAGGTGCATGCCCCTCAAAAGAGAAAGACACAATAATAATAATAATTATTATTAGATCTCTCAAATGGTACACGTGCTACATGTGTATGATTAGCTCATTTAGTGGGCTGTATTCTACAGTGTGGCCCACTAAACTTCGGAGTGTGCTTTCCCATTCATTTCCTTTACCAAGAGACACAATAATTAAGCAATAGGGGACTTTTTTCCGTGTTTACATAGCCTCATGTAAACACGAGAAGGGGTTGGGAGAATTCGAGACTGTTATCTGAGACTGTTAGTTCAATCCATGGCCTCATGCCTTGCACTCAGGCCTTAACTTGCAGTTCAGTGCTCAAACTTGGTTGGTAAGAGGTATTTAGAAAAAATAACAAGGTACCACCACTGTGCTGAAAGAAGGTGGTGAATTTTAAGCCTTCTGAATGAATGAAGTGATGAATTTATCAGTAATGATGTGGCATTACACTTGGAAAAGGTGTGCCTCCAAACAAGAAGTGAATTAATATTGTTATAAGAACAACAAATTAATGCTCAACAGCTGCATGATTTAGGGTAGACTTGAAAGGAAGTGACCTTCTTTTGGAGAGAGAATTTGAAAATGCTCTTTCAAAATGTTTTCTGAGGCTTGTTAAAAAGCCAGAAAGATGCACACAGTTTCACTGACTGAGCCCTGTTTGATCTTACTGGTAATTCCCATTTCAGAATTTTGAGTCGGGCTCATGGATCTATGACTGACCTTAACAAGCTGAAAATTGAAATGAAGCAAGTACAAAGACCAAAAACACATCTTGCACAAACAGACAGAAACCAATTTGAAGGTCGGTAATGTGACATTAAATGGAGTATATCTTAATTCAATATCTTGATCTATTTGTATTTTCCTGTGTGTAAGTAAAAATATAATTTATATATTTTGCATTTATTAAGGTGGGACTCCAAGTCGATTTGTGTCAGTACTTGATAAAAGAAGACAGGACATCAAGCAACAGGACGGAAGCGTTACTGTAGATAAGGACATTGAAGAGAGCAAAGAGGGTAGAGTAGCAGCTCTATGGAAAGAACCAGACCAGGGACTACCTATCTACAGGTATATGATGATTGCTATGGTTGCAGTAATTTGAATGTGACCTATGATTGCCATACTTAGGCTACCTTCTAAATTAATTCATTGAGATTTTTGCAAGCTCGATAAATCATAAGATGCTGATACAATGTGGAGACGCCAATTTGGTGACATGTATATGCTTTGAAATCATAATGAAACAGGGAAACAATACCGTGAATTTGATAAAATACTCCTGGTTGCTGAGGGACGCTGATTGAAAACCTATTTTAAAAAGGTCATGCTTCACATGTTTCACCTGGGGTTTCCAAATAACAGTTGGTTGTTTTTCTGTGTAAAGTGTACCAGAATTACCTGGTACCCCACCTTTGGTTATATGTGTATAGGAGGTGTCAGTAATCCGAGTTTCAATTGTGTGGAGTTTTGATGTAAAAGATCAAACACGAACTCCAAGAAGTGAGTTTCTTAAGCGAATTCAAGGTGTTTGCATAGAGGATGAAACACTCTTTTGGCTGTTTGATATTGTTTCTCAAAGGAATCAGCATTTAAAGAGAAATTTCAGTTTGAAGTTGCCGAATTTTTATGCTAATTAAGATTACATATCCAAACTTGCTTCAGGGTATTGATTTTTTGTTCTGACCTTATGAATTAGTAATGAGTTTGAGAATGGTCCTTCTTTGTTTGCTAGGAAAAAAAATCTAAAGGTTGTTTCCTTGTCAGTCATCACTGTCTCTCTTGTCTTTCAGATCATTATCACAGCCTCTGCTATCATCTTTCGATGAGAAAGCTCTGAAGGTATCTGCTGGATATGACATCAGCATCGCTGAGGTACTGTCTGGAATGTTTTTGACTGGTCACAGAGCCATTTACGTGTGAAAACTGGGAAGAATGAGAATCGATAAATAGAAAGAAAAATTGATGACTGGCGAGTTGTCTTGAATACTTCATGATGTGGTAATGTCAAACTAAAGCAGTTAAGATATTGCACCTGATGTAGGAGGTGAGTCTTTGGCAGTCAAGCGATTATACACCGGCGAGATGAAAAACAACTAATCTGTTATGATTTAATTCTTTATACAGTTGAATTATCAACGCGACCAGGTTGCTGCAATCAGGGAAAATCGGAAAGCAAAAGAAGATCGTCTAGACAGCATTACCCCTCGGGAAAAGCCTCTGTCAGCGGCAGTAACAGAGACGTCTTTGGCTCGAAGCACAATCACTGGTAAAGGGGTGTATTCAGTTGGAATCAAAGACCGCTCAGATCCCTGCCTAGACTTTGGCTAAGATCCCCCAAGAATGAAGAAAGGGTCTTTTGGGGTCGTTGTTTTTAATACAACTCTACTAAAGCCGTAGTTGAATATGTTATTTATGACAAAAATCCTCAATCGCACTAATAAAGGTTTACATTGTTTTGGTATTAAAGATTTTCAAGCCCAAACGCAGTTTGATAGTGAAGAAGGGAGAACGGATGCTGGAGACAGCATGTCGGTACAAACAGCCACAACAACACTCACAACTCACAGGTTAGCTTCAAGACTCTAGCACGTGAACTCAGTACTCAGTTTACACAGGCTCCTGGTTCACGCAAATCATAGAAATGAACACTGAGGAGGTCACTTCATGTCATGTTCTGCACAATACGCCACTCTACTTGAAAAGTTATTATGTACTTATTGACTGAGTAGGAGGGCCGGACGGGAAAATATTTGGCCCGAGGTCAATGGCGTACGGACCGAGCGCCATGACCGAGGGCCAAATATTTTCCCGTCCGGCCCGACCTAACTCAGTCAATAAGCATTTTATCATATGACCACCGCGCTTCAGTTCGCATCTCGCGAAGAGCCGTACGCGATCCTAGCAGGGCCGGACGGCTTTTTCCGGCCCTGCTCGCGCCATCATGTACGGCCCTCATACGGGGATTTTCTCAATAGTTTTGCAATGAAAGCGCGCGGGGGGCCGTACAGGTCATATGATAATTCAGTTTTTATACTGGTATTTATGTCATTAATAACGTAAAAATTATTTCTGTTGTGTTTAGAATGTTTATTTCAATAAAATGTTCTGGTAATTTAGGAAACCCCACAGACGAATTAAAAGGAAAACCAAAAAGGACTTGGTATGTAGATGCATAGTGCGCGCGATTATTTCATTTCCAGATGTTGGAAAGTTGTTAGCGTTCTGCCAGAATTTTGCATCTTGTCAATTTTTCTTTTCTTTTTGTTAGGAAAGGGAGCAGGAAATACACGAATTCTTAAATCAACCTGCCAGGGAAATATCCAGGTATAATCTAAATGACTTAGGCCCGGTTCAAACGTCGAACTTCACATGTGCCGAATCTACTGCAAATGAGAAAGTCTATTGTTCTCGCTCGTTTGCATTATATTCGGCACATGTGAAGTTCGACGTTTGAACCGGGCCTTATGGTCACAGTTCCAGGTTTTGATCGTTCCATGTTAGGCTCACTTTCGCCTGTTCCACAAACTTAAGTAGTCAATTTGCTTTTTCTAATTTTTACGATTGTTAAAGAGGTGGTCCAGAAAAACGTCTTATTCTTCGGTTTCCTTTTATTCATTTGTATTTTTATAGCATTGATTCAATACAGTGCTGAACATGATGTTTTTCTCTAACCATTTTTAAGCAATTCATTGAAGACGCAATCGTTTTAGTGCGCATGAAAGCTGAAGAGACAAAAGCATTAAAAAAAATGAAAGTACAAAGAAACTAGTAGCAGTTAGTATACCTCGACAGGAACGTTTCCTTAACATTTGTTATTTTAAAAGTGGAACGATCTGACCGTAACGTGGCCGGAACAATCTGACTATGACTAGATACCTCGTCAGTTGAAGAAGAGTACCAGAGGTTACGAGATAGGACAGCAGTCAGTTATTGACTTGATAGGCGGGATAAGTGCCTTGTGTTGGGAAAGTTCGCAACCTTCATGATTACGCTTTTGTCTTATTGCAGACGTGTATCATTCGCTGATATGAGAAATTTACGGAGAACCACATTTTCTCAGGGAAGAACTAGTGTCAATTCAGGGTATGTTTACGTAAAGAGGAAGCGAGGTTCTCTGTTTGAGTTTGGAGTTAATTTGCCAATTCTTCCTTTAGTTAGTCTCCTCTACTAACTATGGTTTTGCGGAGGTTCTCGCTACGCTTCATGCGGATTGGGAAAAAAAACAAATTTCTAAATCAGCTGGGAGCAGATCAATACTAACTATGACTTTTTTGCTTCAATATTTCTTGAGAAATATTCTGGTAAGAGTAATGTCAGCACACCGTAAACGTCTTGCGTGGTAGTTCTACTTTGTCAATGCAGTGGCTGTAAACCTTCAAACCAAAAACGAAACCGAGTTCGGTGTTTTAATGCAAACACTGTCGCTGTGTCGCGAGTGGATTACGCGTTGACTGTCACTAGCAGGGTACATAACAGGGTGACGTGTATAATCTCTGAGGCACCCAAGATTGCCACTTTCTTTGGTTTATTTTCCTGCGTCAGATCCGAGCTAAGAAGAGCTAACAGTGAACCTATCGTCTGTGACTTTGACAGCATGTTTAAAAGTGAGCTGCGTGGGTATGTACAAGTACTTTCAATTTTCTTTGAAGGGCTTCATTTTCCATCGTGTCGAGCAGTTGTTCAAAGCCAGGATAACTATATTTTGTGGATAGGTCATTATCCAGCTTTTAAAATAATTGTACTTCAACTTAAACATCTGACAAGTTTTCCCCCACCCCCCAACTCCCTCCCCCCAATACCTAACGTACATATATAAGTATGCATACAGAGTGGATATTAATAGCTTAAAATAGAAATAGAGTAATGTTTCCACATATTGGAAGTGCTGGATACGGTGATAAATCCACCGGATAGTTTTCCGGCCTTCAAGGAGGAGGGTTTTTCGCGAAATGCACTGCTTCTGAAACAGATTTCAGCACGCCTAAGACAACAACTCCCAAGTATACCGCCGACGGGTTAGCTCAGTTGGTAGACGAGCACGGCACTATTTGTGGGTTCGAACCTCGGCTGGACCATCACTTAGGGTCTTTAAATAACTGAGGAGAAAGTGCTGCCTTTGCAATGACATCCAATTGGTTAGATTCTCTAGTCTTCCCGGATAAGGACAATAAACCGTAGGCCCCGTCTCACAATACTTGTGTGGGACGATAAAGAACCCACACACTGTTCGAGAAGAGTAGGGAACGTAGTCCCCGGTGGGGTGGTCTGTCACTCTTTCTTTTCAGAGGACACCTGTAAATTCCTACTAGTTCGAATTAAAACTGTGACCTGCATGGCTGCCATTTTGCGCCGTAAAAGCAATCTGGCAAAGTCCCTCACAAAGTGTTGTAAAGCGCCTTGAGCTTTTGTAAAAGCTCTAAATAAATGCCTCATTCATTCGTACGCTCCCACAGCGTCCAGTTTAACTGTAGCTTAGGGGTGAGTTGTGCGAGTTATTAATGCGGATATACACGTTGCTTTACACGTAGGTCGACTCTAACGAGTTTTGACGATGTACGAGAGCGTCTGTGGTATGTGTGGTTTGATGAAGTCTACCCACCTACCCCGGAACTGCCTGAAATCAAATGTAAGTAATAATAATAGTAGTAATAATGAAGTAACAATTTATTCAAGACTTGTGGTTCAATTTTATACAATCTAAAAAGCATGTCAACAATTTAAAAATAAAAGTAACTATTTACATCATCGAATATCTTGTTTTCATATTAAAGTGCACCTAACGCCACAATATTTTTTTCGCTACGATACATCTTTGCATCTGTTTGAAATGCAATGTGCCCATTTTTGCCAAATCTTGACATTTTGGTACACGACCGAGTCAAAAGGAGCATGGGTCTATTCCTGATTTGACGTCACAAACTATTTTGCATGCATGTTTACAAAGACTTAATGGCATGTAAATCAGTTCGTGACGTCAATTCAGGAATAGACCCACGCCCCTTCAGACTCGGTCATGAACCAAATAAGGCTCAGTTTTGAAGCCTATAAAAAGTCAACATTTGGTGGAACCAAGATAAAATTCTCAATGTGTTTCAAACAGGAGTAAAGATTTATTTTAGCGAAAAAAATATTTTGGGGTTAGGTGCACTTTAAGTTTGTTTTAAACTTATTGTTTATGGTTCTCTAGATCAGCGGAAATCCGGGATAAAAGAAAAACAGTAATAATAATACCAAGAAACTAAGACCCTACTTAATCCTCAATATGAAGAATATTCAAAGTTCTACTCCTAAAATCTTTCTGATTCGCTACCAATTCCAAAGCGCCTACTAGTAGTAGTAATAATAGTAGTAATGATCATGATAATGATAGTGATAACAATAATTATAATTGGCTTTATTTATTTAGAGACGGTTCAGCAACTGATAAACTTGTGGGGATAATTGTCCCCTCACCACTGCGCC